>CM049852.1:2981018-3378518 GCA_027422415.1 Schizothorax lantsangensis | reverse complement strand
CACCTAATTAATTATTAATTTGTTTAGTTATATCATTTGAATAAGAGAACAACACCAATAAACTATTAGTAATATCAAAAAATGGTTTTATTAATTTCACCATATATCTGATTTTTCTTCTTCAGGAAACGAGCAGACTAAATATCACCACAGAAGCCAACAATAAACCATAGAAGTGGCAAAACAATTAAATAATTAATCCAAATTTTGAACAATTATGAGTAACATTAGGCTAAAACATAAATATGATCTCCTCACCATCAGACTGTGCTTCTTATACCTCTTTAGCATCCATGAATCACCTTCTTTTACTCATTTTGTCTTTATTTATGAAATTGATAACCACTAATACAGTGTGTGAAAGGTGTTGCCTAGCAATGCACAATGTTAAAACATAAGCAGCACGAAACTGACAGCGCAAAAATACATGCATTATATAGCAGGTAAATTTGACCCACTGGCGCTTATAGGTATAAATGCCCCATTTTTTTGATCTGGTTTTATCTAAACAATTTTTAACAAGGGATTGAAATCACACAATTTTAGTAAGTCATTGACTGGAAGACTTGCATGTTTCATTGAAAATTATGCATCAACGGGTGAAATTTACCCCGTGGCGGTTCTAGTGTTGAACAGAACCAGTTCGAAGGAAGAATAATTTTTGTCATATTTCTGCTGCTGCTGAAAACAACTGTAAACTGTCTGTTTTAGGGTTTGCTGGTGCTTCATGATCTTCCTGCAGCTGTAAAAGTAAAATATAATATAAGTAAAGCAGTGGACTGAGTCTGACCAAATGCAACATTAGATCATTGACTCCAGCTAAAATATAACATTTCAGTGAATAACAAACCTCAGCTTTTATAATAAATTTAGATAAGATTACATATATTTTAAGACAAGTGTATATCAAATAGAAGGAAACTGTAGTATTAAAAACACTTTACAATAAGATTCCATTTGTTAGATAACGTGACCTATCAATAAACAAAAGTTATATAGTAATTATTCTTCTTGGGGTTAATTTCTAAATTTACTAATACATAAAATCAAAAGTTCAATCTGTTAAAATTATTTAATGAACAATGACCAAACATGAATGATCAAGTGTTTTAATTAAATGACATTCACAAACATTAATTAATGGATAAATATATTGTTCACTCACTGTAAGTTGATGTTAGATAATAACATGAAGTCATGTTAATGAATGGTATTATTGTAAAGTCTATACAGGAGATAAAATTTTACTGTACTTTCATTTAATCCAAACTGTGTAAACTACATATTTAATTTTAAAGGGCTTTTAAAACCTGCTAGTTATCCAGCCAAGAATGACAACTAACTAACTAGCTTTAAAAAATAAAATAAAAGCCCAGAGCTGCTTTTCTGATGGACTGATTTGACAAACACTGTTAACTAATGTTATTTGTACATTCTCTAATAGGCATATTTTAGATTCACAATTCATTTAAAAGCCTCTGGTGTGTAAAAATAGTAAATACCATCATGTCCTCCTGTTTTTTTTTTTTTACCCTAATAAAAGTTATAGGAACATTAAATAGTTAATAAAGAAACTGCATTCTGATGCTCATTATATTAGCGTTAGCCACGCTTATGCTAACGATTAACTCCGTTAATAATGGCGATGTTTGTTTATTTCAATCCGACATTCTAATTAAAATATGGAATAATATTCATAACAGAAGATCTAAATATTAAATTGAAACTTACCTGCTTGAACTCTATCATTTGATCCGGGTGTCGGTCTTTAAAGTGTTTTGTGTTTCCTCCTTTTGATGTCGCCACGTCTCAGTGCTTTTATGAAGCGAGCGCATCTGCGCACCTCTCGGATAGAGCAGCAAGAACCGGGTACTCGGTACCACCGGTACTTTAAAAAACCTGGTACCGTGACGTTTATATTTCTTTAGTACCGACTTGGTACCGAAGTACCGGGTCTTTTGACAACACTAGCTACACGTAGTCACACAATACTGATGTTGTTAACTAACAATTTGAGACCAAAGTATGACAATAATAGTAATTTGCACAGCCCATGTAATGAAGATAATTCTGCAAGTAATTGCAGGTTTCAGACAGAGATGGCGACAAAGAGGCAAAATTTACGGACTGCAGCTTTAATTATTAAACGATATCTTAACAAAACATTTTTTACATCAAGCAAACCGTAAAATGTGAGTGATCAACTTTACTTTTGTTGTCTATAAGTGATTTTTTTGTCTTTTCGTCATCAAAAGCTTTCACTGTATCAAACCAGTGTCTTGTAAACGCGACTTTTCTGATTAAAAACACCTTTATGCCCTTTACTAAATAAGATTATAAAATATTTGAGTGGCAGTGAGAGTCTCGTTTATATATGCTTTCTTTTATAAAGAAATGCAGTGAATACTTTTTTTTAAAAATGTTTTTCACCTTTTTTTGTAAAACACACGGAAGCTAATGATATTCAGAGCCTCATAAAAGTCAAAGGAGTGAAAACACTTAGTTTACAAAATATTATCATTGAAACATACCTGAAAATGCTGTAAATAGCAGTATATAATCAGCAAGTGAGTTATATGTCAAAAACCAGATAACTAAATAAAACATCACCCTTTGACCGAGTTTGACAGAGTTTCTGGATGCTGTCTACATTGTTTCTTCAATTGAAGGGCTTTGGCAAGCAAATATAACACCTGTGGCCAGTAACTTTATAATAAACTTCAGAATAAATCATTTTGATCAAACTGTTCAAATCAGAGACACTAAAAAGATCACCTCTTGTGTTGTTCAGATCTTCTAACAACCTCAATTGTAATTTTACTATCAGAAGTTTATTTAGGATGAATGTTTCTTCTCCAGGGGCCAGTTGCACCAGCAGTTACGTACTTCACAACTTAGCCTAGTTGTGACATAAAGGGACACTAAGTTACAAAATAATTGTCGCTAAATATTTTTGTTGCATCATTAATCTTAAACTTAACTCTACGTAGAAACATTTACATAAGTCTTTGACCAGGTGATTGGAGATTTATTGAATTGCATCAATAAGCTCATTTATCTCATTTATGATGCTGTTGATAGTAACACTTTTTTACTTTTTAAGAGAGAAAACTATGTAAATTAATGACTTTTAGCAGTTCTTTAACACAAAGGTGATCTAAAAAGCACACTTACCTAGGGCTGCCACTAACGACTACTTTTATTTCGATTAATCTATCGACTAATTTATCGATTAATCTAAACGATTAATTTCCCTAAAAAAACAACAATTTTACTTAAGATTATTTTATTAAACCAAATTAAATCCAAATTTCTATGAAATCCTTTTTTAAAGCAAAAGTAAAGTGCAACATAGAGTTCAAGAAGCAAGTGTCCATCTCATCTCACAGTCCAAATCACTGAAATCAAAGTTCAGTATTATAGTGTAAGAAAGACAACATATCCACGTGTTCTAGTCTAATAATAAAATTATAATCAGTATTTTAAATAAAAGAGTATTTACCAGAATTTATTTAGGAGAAAAATGTAAATGTGCAGTATTTCTGAAAAAGAAAAAAAAATTGAAAAAAAAAATTAATGGAACCATTAAAATGGAATCCAGAAAATAAGAATTTGGTAAAGATAAAATTGTAAAACTCAATTAATTAGAGAGGCTTTTTGATTAATAAAATTTAATTTAACCATTAAAACAGAGTTTAGAAAAATGAAAATGGAAAAAATTGAATTTGGAAATAAAACGGATTTCATAGGGCCCTATAATTATAATAATGTTTTTGTGGTAATAACAATAGATGTAAGTGAACAATAGCTTTTAAAATGACTTAAAATACATATATAATAGCAATAATAATTAGTTCAAATAAAGTATCAAAAGCAAGAAATCATATGGTTTTATTGAACAAACTGTTAAAATACATAATGTATTATAAACAATAGAGCTAATGTACATTACGCATTACAACAAAGGCCTGCAGGGGGCGCCTGGTGATTATTTTTAAACATTACTGCGCGATCTAATCCTTGTTTAATATTGACCAAGCACCATTTAATTCAAATGTCCACTTAATCTTTGATATTTGGCCATTTCTTTAGGACAGAAATGTTATAGCCACTGTAAGTAAATGAATATGTGGACATCAAAACGTGTAAACTCAGAGTGAGGGTTTGAGCTTTTATTCTGAAATCGCGATATATTCTCCTGTGTTTGCACAGGTTTATAAATGATTTACCTTACAAATCTGATGAAATGGCGCACGTTGCGTTCCCAGATGAACGTTATAATAAACCCAAACTCACAACAACATGCAGAGATGGAGTTTGAGATGCTCCACATGTAAATGATGCGTTTCTGTGGAACTAACGTTACTGTGAACGGAGCCGCTGTGAGACGCAGGTATTTAACCTACACACATGTAAATAATTAAAGCGCATATACTGTTATATACTGTATACTGTGTTAGAACTGCATGGCATATAATTATTTAATTAAATCATAGCTTTTGTGAATTCACAATAATGCTTAATTATGATTTTTAAATGGGTTTAATGTCATGTAGCCTTGGAAAAGAGTCTAATAATGTGTTTTATGGATTCTCGTCCGTGAAATGTGGCACTTCCGGTATTTTGCGGTTAGTCGACGCGAGCAAAATGAAGTCGACGATTTTTCAAAATCGACTAGTCGACTAAAATCGACGAATCGCGACAGCTCTACACTTACCCTTCCGTCTTTGCTATAATTAAAACACTCTGCTTAGAAAAACTTAGACTAAAACTTAAGAGTTTTGCAGTTTCGTCAGGTTGTGAGGAAATATAAAACTGAATATCATTGTCATAACAGTGGAAACTAACGACAGGATCGCTAATAGTAAACATTTACAAAGAGAAAAACAAAGAGCCTGATACCGAGCCCTGTGGCACTCCATAGTTGTGTCTGATGAGGTGTCTCTACACAAACAGTTGTAATAGTTGGATAGCTAGGACCTGAATGTCCACCAATGGCAAAATAATTCTCAAGCCATCCAAGAGATTGTCATATGTTGTCGAAAGAATACTTGTAACTTTTATAATCACAGATTTTGCGCTACATTGTGACTTAAATCCTGAAATTCTTCACAATACTGTTTCACAGCAAAACTGAACCATTTCTAATGGTTTGGATATAAATGGTAGCTCGGAGACCGGTCTATAGCACATTCACAAAAAATCTTAAGGCTAAATGCTCCTAATGCAGAAATTCAGAAGCAACTTATCTTAAGTTAAAATAAAATTATTGGGGAATACAGCCCGAGTTCGTTTTTTTTTTTTTTTTTTGATAGTGGCTTTGGTAGTTGTTAGCTTAAAAGTATGTAAACCATGTCCTAAAGAAAGCTAAGAGTTCATAATATGGAGAAGAGGTTCTGGGAATAGGATCTAGCATACATTTTGTTGCTTTTGAAGCTTTACATGTCTAATTGTTTTGATGTCTGTTGCTTTGTGCCATTAAACAGAGGCTACTTCATGTTGTTGTTGTTTTTTAATCTTAGACCTGATGGCGCTGAAAGAGGAGAATCAAGAGCTGAATGTAAAAGAAGATAAAGATGAGAAACATGATTTCATGACTGAAGAAAAAGTTTTTAATTTCTCTGAGACTGAAAAGACTTTGTCAAGAAAAAAAGCTAAAAAGACAGTGACTAAAGTTAATTACACCTGCCAACAGTGTGGAAAGATTTTTAACCAAACTAGAAACCTTAAAGTCCACATGAGAGTTCACACTGGCGAGAAGCCTTATACATGCCAGCAGTGTGGAAAGAGTTTCAGTCAGAAAGCAAGTGTTAAAGTCCATATGAGAGTTCACACTGGAGAAAACCCTTACACCTGCCAACAGTGTGGAAAGAGTTTCAATAGAAAAGGAAACCTGACAGTCCACATGAGAGTTCACACAAGAGAAACCCCATTCTCCTGCCAACAGTGTGGAAAAAATTTCACTCAGAAAGGAAGCCTTAAAGTCCACATGAGAATTCACTCTGGAGAAAACCCTTTTACCTGCCAACAGTGTGGAAAAAATTTCATCCGAAAAGCTAGTCTTAAAAGCCATATGAGAGTTCACACTGGAGAGAAGCCTTTCACGTGCTCTCAATGTGGAACGAGTTTTAAACATAAAGGAACCCTTAATGCCCACATGAGGATTCACACTGGAGAGAAGCCCTTTGTGTGCGGTCAGTGTGGAAAGAGTTTCAGATTTACAGTAACTCTTAGTCACCACATGAGAATCCACTCAAGAGAGAAACGTTTTGTATGTCATCAGTGTGGAAGGGATTTCACAGACAAGAAGCATCTCAAGAATCACGTAAAGATTCATTTGGGAGACAAGCCTTTCATGTGCCATCACTGTGGAAAGACTTGCAAAAACAAAACGAACCTTGAGGTTCATGTAAGAGTTCACACTGGAGAGAAGCCCTTCCCCTGCCCTCAGTGTGGAAAGCGTTTCGCACTCAAAGGAAACCGTGAGGTTCACATGAGGCTTCACACTGGAGAGAAGCCTTACAAGTGTCTTAAATGTAAGAAGAGTTTCACGTATCTTAGAGAGCTGAAATGTCATTTGCAAACTCATTCTGAAAAGAAACCACAACATTCGGAGTGTGATGACAAGTTTACTAAGAGGGGCGATTTCAAAAATCATCTCCGTGTTCGGCAATTTAATTGTGATCAGTGTGATAAAAAATTTATTTTGCTGACACACTTACAGATACACCTGAAAAGTCATGCAGATGTGAGACCCTATTCTTGTTCTTTCTGTAGAAAGAGTTTTAAATGGCTCAGCGGTTTAAAATGGCACCAGAAAACATGTATATCTGTGAAATCAAAGCTACTTTCACACTGCAAGTGAATGTGGGCCAAATGGATTTTCTGCTTTTTTTCACCTTTGGTGAGGCTGATGTGCATAAGCCTAATAAGGAATCTAATATTTAATTTGATAATCGTGTTTTGGTCATCTTCTAAGTTCCACTGGATGCAGCTAGGGCTGGGCGATATGAGCAAAAATTCATATCTCTGTATTTTTGATTACCCCATTACACTTTACAGTTAGTGCTATCATACAAATACACTTACTTGTAGGTTTAAAATTCTACATGTCACATTTATTGTCCAGCTACAAATATTTCAGCAAAATGTATATTTTAGTCAGAGTTATTGCGCTCCGTCTGTTTGGCGCTCGTTCTAAATGAAGTCTGAAGTTTAGCGGAGAATCTCGAAACACAAGATCATGCACTTCTGACAGCAAAATGGAAATAGTTCCATGGCTTTCTAACATTTACAGATGGAGAATATACCTGTGAAATGTAAGTTATGCATTAAGGAAAACAGCACATCTCAAACATTTAACAGCGCGGGTAGCATCTTTCTATCAGAGCATCTGACAGGGCGAGCACGAGCTGCTTTAAACTGAAACTATAAACTATAGGCTACTATATCTTACGAGTTTTTAAAGCCCTTCATATAAAGCTTGATACATGTTTAGAACAAATTGTATTAAGCACTTTCTCCGCAGCAGCTCAGTCTGTGTCCTCCCTAGATATTTTTTTCCGATGCGCTCGTATCAAACTACTGAATATCGATATTAACGGTATTGCATTATACCGTATCATTTAAAAAAATATATATTGATATATTGTACAAACTGGATATACCGCCCAGCCCTAGATGCAGCACTGGTGGAGAAGTTCATAACCCGGCTGGAAGCTGGGAGTGGTGGGTGAACTGATGGACATTTTTTCATTTAGCTCTAGTGATGCCATTACTAGTGGTGTTATGGTGCCTTTTGACCAACTGCCTCATCCTTTATACCATAAGGCAGAAGTTGCTATGAAAAGTGAACGATCTATTCCAATGTTGTAAATAATGATCTGCATTGTTAATTTCTTCAATGAATTGTATTTTAAATTTAATTTCATGATAGGGTTGGAAATTTAAGAATCTGTATAAGATCTGCTGATTCTACGTCCTGACATAACGTATGGAAAACTAAGGTGAAGTACATTGTATTTAGCATTTAAGGTAAAGATAACATCAGCTGAACGATTGTGTTCAAGTTTGTAGCAAGAAGTTTCTGACAGTTCCTGTTCTCTTTATTGTAAGTCAAATGAGCTGGATTACTGACTCTCACCTTTTGTTTTTAATGACTCTTGGTGCCCCTGTCCCATTCTTTAAATAATTATGCTGATTGGATTTGGACAAGTCAAATTCTTATACCTGCATAGTTCATTTGCACACTTTAACCTGTTAACCTGCACCCCCCATATTGGGAATCACAGCTGAAAATGACTAACTAACTTAAAATGGTAACAGCTCCTGACTTCAGTGTGCCACACACACAATTGTGGTGTCTTTGGAAAGAAGACCCTTTGGCCTTTACTATCCATCATCCAGAGTTGATAATGCTCAAAAATATAAAAAGTTATAGACACTGAAGTGCCTTGATAAAAATTGTACCACACTGAATTTTTTTTTTATTTCATATAAAAATACATGAAATCAGCCCTGAAGCAATCCAGAAAAGTAATGGGTTGAAAGTCACATGTCTCATTAGTTTATATTTCAAATCTGAAGAAGATACCATGAAAAATTAGATTCCTGCAGACATTTTTCTAGCCCCCCCCCCCCCCCCCTCCGTTTGAGGAAAAATATTTACCAAATTATTGAAGAGTTCTACTACATACTATTTAGTCATTATACATACCACTGCAGTTTTTCAATTATAAAACAGTAGACAGAATCTTAGAAATCGTATCAGTGATTTATTTGAGCACTAGAAAAATACAATAATAATAATTTTTGAGTGATGAAAAAAAAAAACAATAATAATAAAAAAAAATAACTTGATTACATACTGATTTCCTGACAAACAGATGCTCTCCTGCTCATACATTAGTAATCACATGCTGAAGATCATTCATACAGATGCTAATCATACTGATGGCTGCCCAATATAGTCAATAGTCACATTATAATGGCCTTTTATATAGACTGCTTTCACACTGATATCTGTGAACAGTCAGTAATTACATGCTGATTATCAGCCATAGAGATGTTAATCATACAGATACAGGCACATTCTCCACAAAACACGCAAACATATATGAAAACTATTGAAGAAGAAAAAAAAGAAAGTTATTTGTGCTAAAAAGATCGCTAAGTTACACCCCCATCAGATGACAGGTGCGTCACAGCGTGCGTCACGCGCCATCGCGAGGGAGCGCCAGAATTCAAATAAGCAATCTTCCGTGTATCTTTGACTTTTTTTTTTTTGGATGATTTCATTCTGTTTGGGACATTGTCTGCTACAAAATCATGCTGTTTTTTTACCACCAAGACGCTGTTTTTGAGCGTAATTTGTTCCATAACGGACACAAACAATAACTCTCCCTCAAGAGATGAGACGTAAACAAAGGATTAACGATCTAAATTACAGCGTTGTTGTTTCTTTGGACTAAAAGTGCTCGATGGAATGTTGTTCCGTGGACCCTTATCTTTCAAACTAAACCAGGATTTACAGCAGTGGATATGTTTGAGAGTCGTTATCAGGATGAATATGGTATGTACTGCGGGGTTTTTTATACATGTTTTGATGTGTACTGCTTACACAAATTTAGCAAATACATTCCGTATAAGCTTTCTATCGAAAAACAGCGATCTGTCGTCGATGCTAGAGGCTTAGACCTTCAAAATGATATATAGTTTGTCAAGATTCATTTTGTCCTGTTTTACTTTATCTGTTTGAAAACAATGACGTGTGCAAACAAAGGGCTTTCAGTGCGCCCGCGTCCTGGTGCATGTTAACAGGTTAAGGTCGTCTCCCAGTTGCTTTGTCTCTATCTCTAAGGACTGTCCTTTAAATGTATATAAAACTACAATGTACAGATCCCTGGTCAGACTTGATGACTGCAGCAATCAACAGCACATTCATAATAAAGAATCCTGCTATAGATACAGAGTCTCCTGGTCTTTGCTTCTGAGTTTCCGACAGTAACAACCATGTCATATATGTAATGTGAATTTTTAAAAAAGTGCATGTCACTAATGCAAAATACATTTCATTGCTAAAGAGATTGTTTGACCACCAGATGTTCTTTGGCAGGAGTGAGGTGTCATTTGGTCCTTGCTTATACTTTATATCAGGGTTTCCCAAATGAATGTTAAATAATAGAAATGAAATCACATGTAAAATTAAAATTATTTATGAGACTGCACAATTAATTAAAACTGAAATTAAGTGAGTGCTGCTTCTCTGATTATGGCATTGGCTTAAAGTTGTCTCCCCTGCATCGAGTGTGAATTAATCTTTAACAAAGCCCACTCACAAGTATAATTTAAAATTGAACGGATCGGTATAACAGACAATGCGATACACCAGTCTAAAAAGATTAAAAGTCATGGGAAATTGAATAATGAAATGCAAAATCTGCCCTGAGACCCAGCGAGCACCAAAAGACACGAGAGGAAGATAGAGTTAAGTGAGCCTGCTGATAAAAATCCTAGTAACGGCGAATGCATTTAAACCACTGGAAAAGCGAACTAGTGTTAATATCAGTGAGGTTCACTCTGGGGTCACAGAGGTTACAAAAAGAATAATGTAAACTGAGGAACGTATCTTTAAATCATTCAATTTAGATCTAGAGCCGACACCCCAGAAATAAGGTGTTGAATAAGGTGGATGATTGGAATGCAAAGGCTGGAGAAATGATCTCTTAATTCTGATCAGTCAGACTTCCATAGAAAGAAGAAGGTATAGATGCATGTGCCTCTTTGGGAAACTGGCTACCAGAGGTCTTGGAGATGAGGCCATCCCACACATTGCTGGTCATAGCAGGAGCTAATTATCAACTAACTACTTTCCAGCAAGGCATCAGAAAGGAATATGGTAAAATGCCCTTGAGAACAGTTATTATGAGGTTCCTCAATTTCAGGCAGAAAGAGCAGGTCCTAAAGACCATAGAAAGCCCATAGAAATACAAGAAATTACAGTATGATACAAAGTGCTAAAGACTACTTAAAATGGAAATTTTAAGAGAGTACAAAGATATTTTATCAGGTCCCTGCTCTGAACTGAAAACTAAGAGAAGTCGAAGGTTTGATTTGACCATAGATTGAATATAAATACAATTTTGTTTGCATTTGTAGATTTGTAATAAATTCACATTTTCTATATCTCTTTCTTTCTTTTTTCTTTTTTTCTCCCTCTTTTTTAGGTGTTTTAATATAGTTAAAATGGCTAAATACAAATTAAAGCCATTATGTTAGATCAAGTCTCCTCATCTGAAAAATCTGATCGGATGCCAAATCCTGCCACAAAATATCAGTTTTGCCTCCAAAACCCAGTCAGCAGAGCTTTGTCTGATTCCCAAAACCAACAAGTAGTGTCTGGTACCTGTAATAAGTGTTTTGTCTGGTATTGAAAGCTGTGCAAAGTTTATTGAACATTTCCTACCAGTAGTGAGAATTGAACCTGTGACCTTTGGGTTACAAGTCTGACTCTCTAACCATAAGGCCACAACTATATTTTGTGGAGTGCAGCGATGTGACCAAGACAGCACACCACACACTCCCTGCGTTCCATTTGGAAGGGCTCATCCCTATGCCCTAATCCCTTCAAAGGGTATGCCCTAATCCCTTCAAAGGATTGAGTGAGAGCTTCGAAGGGTTGAAGGGTGTAGGGGACCAAACAACTCTTTATTGAAGTGCCCTTCTGCGTCATCATCCTGTGCCTACACGGAGGCGCCATCATCATAGAAAGAATATGCGCAAAGGATCTTGGGAGCCCGAAGTGTCCATCGGTTGTACCCTTTGAAATCCTTCATTCCGAAGGGCCCTTTGAAGTGGCTAGTTTTGAGCACTTCGGTTTGGAACGACCTTTCAATATGGCGGCCATGATTGTTTTCACTCCAAAGTGCCCTTCTGAGGGCAATATATCACGTTTGGAAGGCACCGACTACCAGATTCCATTTACAAACAACCAGAGTCCCGACTGTGGACATGCATACTGTCTGAATCTGGTCCTAGTGGATGCACCAAAGTCTAACAAGCATTTTGTAGCATTCTTAAACCTTGTGGAGAAACTGTATGCTTTTTGCACTAGCCCTGGTAGTCCCAACCTTTTGGAATGGGTACATTCTGTCACACGTTCGATGGCTCGCATACGCAGGTTTGTGGACGCTGCACCCCGCCCTCTCAAAATTTTTGGCGGGCGGGGCGCCGACGTCCGACGACCCTCGCCGGACGGCCGACCAAGCCTGACCAGCTTCGGGGGTCCTGACCCCCCCAGGGGCCCGACAGGAGTCCAGCCTTTCCCCACAGGTTGGCGCACCGCTGCCCCACTCCAGGAATATGACAATGGCCTTCACCCATATGAGGGGTGGACAATTTTTCATTCCACGAACCCACTATTTGTCCATTTCCCCATTAGAGCGGTGGAATGGCCCCTGCTGACCACTGCCTGCCCCCAGGCCACGTCCCCATCCCACAAACCCACTATTTGTCCACTTTCTCACTAAAGTGACGGAATGACCCCTCGGCCCCAGCTGACTGCTGCTGACCACTGCCTCGCCCCCGGGCCACGCCCCCCAGGTCCCACAAACCTACTATTTGTCCATTTAACCATTAGAGTGACGGAATCACCACTTGACCCCCGCTGCCACGCCCCCCCCCCATCCCTTGAACCCACTATTTGTCCATTTACCCACTAAAGTGACAGATTGACCCATTGACCCCCACTGCCACGGGCCCCTCCCACCAAGGTCCCACAAACCCACTATTTGTCCATTTACATATTAGAGTGACCAACTGACTTCTAGACCACTGCTGACCACTGCACTGCACCCGGGCCACACCCCCCATCCCACGAACCCACTATTTGTTCACTTGTCCATTAAAGCGACGGAATGAAACCGAACCCATACAATAAGCTGCAAGTGGGATGTGTGTCCATTTGGAATTTATTGAATGGGATCGCTATAATAGGTCCGTGGGATGAATGTCCACCAACCTATTAAACCGATCCCATACAATAAATTGCAAATGGGCAAAGATTCCAATTGCAATTTTTTGAATGGGACCACTATGATAGGTTCATTGGATGATTCTATACCCATCTATACCAAGTTGATCCGATACAGTAAATTGCAAGTGGGATGTGTGCCCATTTGCAGTTTATTGAATGGGATCGCTATACTAGGATAGTGAGATAACTGTCCACCAACTAATTAAACTGATCCCATTCAATAAATTGCAAGTGGAATCTGTGTCCATTTGCAATTTATTGAATGGGATGGCTACAATAAGTTAGTGGGATGATTGTCCACCAATCTATTAAACCGATCCCATAAAATAAATTCCAAGTGGGATATGTGTCCATTTGCAATTTACTGAATGGGATTGTTATAATAGGCTATTGGGATGACTGTCCACAAACCCATTAAACCGATCCCATTCAATAAATGGGGATGGCTTTTAGAGTTTTTTGGACAATAGTCCTTCCGACCAATTAAATAAATTGAAATCCCAATTAAATCCAATTGAATAAATTGGTAATGGACACCTATACCACAAGCAATTTATGTTTTTGCCAAAAAAAAAGAGACAAAATGAAGTTTTCAAATCTTAATATGAACATTGTCAGTCAACCAAACTAGAACACGAACTGAAACAACAGAAAAAAACAGAATGCAAACATCAAACACATGAAATCAAAACAAACAATTTACAAAAGGAAAAGACCTCGGGAACCAGTTGAGCCCTCCAATCTGACTTTGCAGCAGTTGGAATTGAACTGCTGTGTCGTCTGGCCAGAGGAGAAATGGCCCCCCGACTGAGCCTGGTTTCTCCCAAGGTTTTTTTCTCCGTTCTGTCACCAATGGAGTTTTGGTTCCTTGCCGCTGTCGCCTCTGGCTTGCTTAGTTGGGGACACTTCATTTCCAGCAATATCGTCGACTTGATTGAACAGAAACTTTTTGAACTGAACTGAGCTGGACGATGCCATCACTGAATTCAATAATGAAATGCCTTTAACTGAAAATTGAGTGTTTAATCTTGTCATTTTACATTATTGACACTATTTTCCCATTTTGATATTGTGCAGTTGCTTTGTCACAATTTGTATTGTTAAAAGCGCTATATAAATAAAGGTGACTTGACTTGACTTGACAAAAGGGGCTTTTGAGAACCCCTCAGTCTCTTTTGGCCAGTCCCAAGAGTTTTTGGGTAGCTTGTAGCTTCTGTGATGACTTAAGTGGGAAGAGCCGCACAACTGGTGAAAAATGTTGTCCTCTGGTCTTCTTCGGGCTGAAGTGCCTCTTTTTCACTGGGGTTTCTCTCTCCAGGAAATAGAGAGAAAGGCAAAGAGTTAGTGAACACGCCTACTTGTCACAAACAGTTGAACCAATCCATGAGAAACTGGACTTACCGAAGCAAACTGTGAATGTGAGCATCCTAGGCAAGCCCATCGATCTCCAAGCCTCCTGAAAATATTGATTGGGGTCCTTGCAGGAGCTGGGTTTGGATGTGAAAAAAAAAGAAGTGGGCGCTTTTGCCACCCACCACCAAGGTGGACCTCAATGAAAGAAACTGCTCCAGCCACCCATATTCTTCCTGGTCAAGGGCCAGCTAGGTGGCACCGAAGGCCTGGTTGGTCTTGTGGGCTGATATCTGCAGAAACAGCGAGACGCGTTTTTTTTTTTTTTTTAAGAGAAAACCATGCAGAGAGAGAGAGAGAGAGAGAGTAAGAGAGAGAACCACTCACGTTGATGACAAAGTTGCCCTCAGTTACGGTCTTCCTGGCATCCTCCACCTCCTTGATGGTAAGGTTCTTGAACACCCCACCGCGGTGTCAATAAATACTGGCCCAATACGCGGTGAGGTGCCCATAAAAAGACCACTGGTCTTTCTTCTCCACTGCTGTCTTGAGGCAATATGCACAGAAAAAAAGAGAAGCGTTAAGGGGCACGTGGGATGCCAAAGAATGAGAGGCAAGAGGAGACGAGAACTTACTCAGAATCTCAGGGATCCTCTTCTTGGCCGCCTCCTGGCAAGCACGCAGCGTGGCTTTGGAAATAAGGTGGCCCTCCTTGGCCTGTTTCACAGCCACCTGGTGGACCGCTATGCTGCGCCTTACCGGGTGGATCATGGACCGGATTTCCCTTCTGAGGCCAAACAAGGCAAAGCAGGAGAGCCGGCATGTGGGTGGCGGGGTCTCATTGACAAACTGTAGAAACTGAGCCACATTCTTCAGGTAGGGGTGAATTTTAGGCTCAGATATTTTGGCTTGTCTTAAAAACAAAAGCCAGGACTGCATCTTTGCCGCGTTGTTTATAAATGTCATGCTGGCCAGGTCAGTCTGGCCAGCAGACAAGTAGGCAACAAAGTTTTTGATCCGGAATATCTTCGAGGACACGTTTTTTATAAGTTTGGGCGAGGGGTCGGTGCCCTCGTGGTGCCCCCGGAACTCCTCGATGACCTGATCTGCAAAAAGAAAACACAAAAAGAAGGACCAGGTGTGTCGGGTCGAGGGCACAGAGTACAGGTAAGAAGAGACAAATGTCATACTTACTTAGTGCCGCCACGTGGTCCGGGAAAGGGTATGCCGTCTGGAAGGAGCGCGAGGACTCGCCGCGGCCTTTCGTCGGAGGCCCAGTGACCGGCTGCTCAGGGGGCTCACCCTCCCCTCCTCCTCCCCAGAGGCAGGGTAGAGAGCAGCTTCCTGGTAACTTTAGCGACCTGAGCGGAGGGGAGGGATGCGAGTGCCTCTTGAGCATTTGATGGCCCTCAGAATATTTTCTGCTATGAATATTTGAACATATTATATATCAGAATATAGAACCAAGCCTCTGCTTTTAATTAAAAAAAACTATTTTATTCTATCTTCATGTGTTCATGTTTTATCACCACTTGAATGCACATAGTTTTCATCAGAAATACAACATTTTGGACAAAAAACTGAGAAAAATGCATTTTTATAAAAGTAGTGCATTTTCAAGCAAAATACATTAAAATGTCATATTCTTTCACCTGTAAATAATTATAGGAATAACTGAAATTGCATTCAATAAACAGAACAGACAGACACAGACACACACACACATATAGGCTACATCCATACATACATACATATACATACACACACACACACACACACACACACATATATATATATATAGAGAGAGAGAGAGAGATCATCACGCACACACACACATTCAGATTGACGGGTTATCGGTCCATACACAACTAGATATGTTTCTGTGTCTGTAAAGGCATCTCTCTCACTGACTACTTCCTCCCGATCAGATTCAAAATGGTCAAAACATGATCTACATATATATATATATATGATCTACATGTTCTCTGATCCTTCCATTTACGCCGATCGTCTTGTATTCGGACCCGGAAGACCCGGAAGTCCCGTAACTCATTCAGGACATGCGCTAGGGCTTTCTTTACCGTAATATACCTAGAACACGGATTGCTGTAAAAACTCATCAATGGCGGGGAAGCGTTGTCTCTTAATTGACGAGATATCTCGTCAATGGAGGGGAAAGAGTTAAGTGGCCAAATACACATAAAATGATGTCAAAATGGTCGTCCTGGCGAGTATCCTCATAAGCACTAGTCGGTTTTGTCTTAAGTTAATGTTCCAACAGTTACGAAAAAAATGCATGTGTATAAGTATTGGATCCGTGAAATAGGTCTTGTGACAGCAGCCTAATAAAGCTGTGCGGTCTGTCATTAATGTTAATCAAACAACAAAAGACGGAGAAAATCCCTCACTGCTCTTGACTAAATGTTTTGTTGAATAACTTTTAATGTTAATTTACACTTTATTCCATTTCTGTAGCCTATTTAGAAAATGTAGTTAATATTTGCATCATTAATGATTTATCTTATCCACCCGTGACCCACCCGCAAGTAATCAGAATGCTTTTTTATTATCCGCAGCGCCCGCGGATATAACCGCCATCCGCGCAAATTTGCTGGTGTTTGCCTCTCAAAACAGTAATTTAATGTCAAGTACGTCCCTAATGACTGAAACCAATATGGAATTGTGCCACGGAAATCATAGTGTTTTATCAATTAGTGATGATTCTTTTGCACCCAAAATCCTATATAAATATACAGTCATGGCCAAAAATATCGTCACCCTTGGTAAATATGATCAAAGAAGGCTGTGAAAATTAATCTGCATTGTTAATCCTTTTGATCTTTTATTTAAAAAAAAAAATCACAAAAATCTAACCTATCATTGGATAATAAGAAATTAAAATGGGGGGAAATATAATTATGAAATAAATGTTTTTATTTATTCTGTATCAATATTAAAGAATAGCAGAGTCCACACCACAGCTATAACTTTAAAGGCACAGAGAAATGATATCGTTGGAATGACTTTCAGAATGATATTTTTTCCAGCTGATGAACAATAAAAACACTTGATACCCAATCAGAAACAATCCTGCTATAACTAGCTCAAGAATTTAAAGCAGCAGAGGAGCTTGTGCTAAACTGAGGATATCATTTGCTGGCGTGGACGCTAATATCGTTATCTTTATAATTATTGTTCTTGGTGTGAACGGTGCTTTAATCCTGTCCTTTTTCAGCCTTGGCACCAGGGGTCTTCTTCTTGCCTTTTAAAAAGGCGTCTGCAATTGATCTAGCATCCTTTCATTTAATATTCATTCATTTTTCATTTAAGCTTATCGTAATCCATTTCTGTACTAGCATAATTCTAACTCTAGGACAAGAAATTGAAAACCTGTTTACCTGGGCATTCTTTAACTAAAAATGAATCAAATAATGCAATGTAATTTTTTTAATACAGTTTAGTTTTACTCATAGCTTTTCATTTACAATGTGGCATTTAACAGAACATGGAAGTTTATTCATCTAGTACAGGGATAATACTCCAGAGGGAATGTGAATCAGAATCAGAAAGAGCTTTATTGCAAAGTGTGTTTACACACACAAGGAATTTGTCTTGGTGTTAGGAGCTTCCAGTACAGAAGTACAAACATAGTGCAGACAATATATAATTAAGGTAATAAAAACACTAATAATGAAGATAATAGGCAATAAATTATAAATAACAACAGTAATAAAAATATACAGAAAAGAAAAAATGTCCATAGATAGAACTGTGAATGTGCATATATCCTAAGTACGGATGAAGGTTTGATGAGTTTTTTACAGATGTACAGTACTGTGGTGTGTTATGTGTTGTTCAGGTGGGATACAGCCTGGGGGAATAAACTGTTTTTGTGTCTGGCTGTTTTGGTGCTCAGTGATCTGTAGCGCCGGCCAGAGGGCAGCAGTTCAAAGAGAGAGTGAGCTGGGTGTGAGGGGTCCAGAGTGACTTTCTTAGCCCTTTTCCTCACTCTGGAGGTATAAAGTTCTTGGAGGCTGGGCAGAGGGGCACCGATAAACCTCTCAGCAGTCCTGACTGTCCGTTGTAGTCTTCTGATGTCTGTTTTGGTAGCTGAGCCAAACCAAACAGTTATAGATGAACACAGGACAGACTCGATGATGGCAGAGTAGAACTGTTTCAGCAGCTCCTGTGGCAGGTTAAACTTCCTCAGCTGGCGAAGGAAATACAGCCTCTGCTGGGCCTTTTTCGCAATAGAGTCAATGTGATTGTCCCACTTCAGGTCCTGGGAGATGGTGCTTCCCAGGAACCTGAATGACTCCACTGCAGTCACAGTGCTGTTCATGATGGTGAGTGGGGGGAGTGCAGGGGGGTTTCTCCTGAAACCTATCATCTATCATCTCCACTGTTTTGAGCGTGTTGAGCTCCAAGTTGTTGTGACTGCACCAGATAGCCAGCTGCTCAACCTCCTGTCTGTAAGCAGACTCGTCGATGACTGTAATGTCGTCTGCAAACTTCAGGAGCTTGACAGATAAGCCTTTCACATGTGCAGGTGATTTCTGAAAATGTTCCACTTTGTAAACCTTACTACACTCAGAACACAGTTTTATTTTCACATTTAAATTGCATATGACGTTTCAGGTCTTTTGGATACGTGAAACTCTTCTCACACTGAAGACACTTGTAAGGCTTCTCTCCGGTGTGAACTCTCATGTGAATGTGAAGGTTTCCTTTAACTGTAAAACCTTTTCCACACTCTTGGCAGGTGAACGGCTTCTCTCCAGTGTGAACTTTTATGTGATTCTCAAGGTTTGATTTGCTTTTACAAGACTTTCCACAGAAATAACACATGAAAGGCTTATCCCCGATGTGAATTACTACATGCTTCTTAAGGAGATTACTATCTGTGAAACTCTTTCCACACTCATGACACGTTAAACTGTTCTCTCTTAAATGAATCCTGATGTGGTAATTAAGCGTTTCTTTACGTCCAAAACTCTTTCCACACTGGTCACAAACAAACGGCTTCTCACCGGTGTGAATTTTCATGTGAGTATTAAGATTGCCCTTTCGTGAGAAGCCATTCCCACACACTTTGCAGCTGTAAGGGCTCTCTCCAGTGTGAACTCTCATGTGGGAATCGAGGGTTTCTTTACGTCTGAAACTCTTTCCACACTGTTCACACGTGAAGGGCTGCTCCCCGGTGTGAATTCTCATGTGAGTCTTAAGATTTCCTTTATGTGAGAAGCTGTTCCCACACAGTTTACAGGTGAACGGAGTTTCTCCAGTGTGATCTCTCATGTGGGCATTAAGGGTTGCTTTATACTTGAAACTTGCTCCACACTGAGCACACATGAATGGCTTCTCTTCATTGTGGATCTTCATGTGATTCTTGTGGCTTACTTTATGAACAAAACGCTTTCCACAGTGATGGCATGAGTAAGGCTTCTCTCCAGAGTGAACTCTCATGTGAGTATTGAGGTTTTTCTTGAATCGGAAACTCCTTCCACACTGATGACATCTAAAATGGGTCTCTTCCGAATGGACCCTCGTGTGGGAATTAAGGATTTCCTTACATCTGAAACTCTTTCCACACTGACCACATACAAACGGCTTCTCTCCAGTGTGAATTGTCATGTGAATCTTAAGACTTTCTTTCCGTGAGAAGCTCCTTCCACACAGTTTGCAAGCGAAAGGCTTCTCTCCAGTGTGACTTCTAATGTGGACTTTAAGGTTTGCTTTTTGAGTGAAACGTTTTCCACATTGTGGGCAGATGAAAGAACATTTAGATTTGGACGTCTTAGTCTTTTTTCGTGAGGGAATCTTTTCAGTCTGTGTGGTGTGAGATTTTTCTCCAGTCATGAAATTATGTGTCTGGTCTTTCTCTTCCATTTCATTCAGCTCTTCACTCTCCTCTTTAGGCGCCATCAGGGCTAAAGTGAAACAAGGCGTACACATTTTTTAGACATGACATAGACCCAAAGCAACATATATGAAAACCAACATAAAACATCAAAACCAACATGAATGCTCAATCCTAAGAAGTCTTTCAGAACTTTAAAGGGATCCCTGGGTATTAAGACTTGTATGGCTTACTATAACGTACATTATGTCTCTTACTGAAATATGTAGTAGAAAACACAAAAGATTTATGTTATTTTAAAAAATCACATCATTTTATACATATTTTGGACTATGGGGGGCGCCATTATAATGCAAGTAAAATGTTTGCACTCGGTGAGCTACTAGCGCTACCTGTTGCTATTTTTACACAACACAACTCGGAAAATAAAATACTGATATGATGACCTCAGCTACTGAAAGAGCTTACAGGTGGCAATGGATATAAGTATAGGTTTAAACCAAATGCTGTACCATCGATTTTTCCCCACAAGGAGTCTAAACGCCCCGGATGTGGAGGGAAATCCACGCTGAGAAACTCCTCTAGCGGCCGCGCGTCATGATTAGTGTTGGTATTTTTACATCCTAACAGATGGCATCTAGCGTTTCTAGTCTCAGCCGTTTGTAAGCTCTTTCAGTAGCTGTGGTCTACTAAAAGACTCAAAGGCATCAGGGCTAAAGTGGAGAGAACAAAGAAGCGGGTCTTTAGGAAGTTTTATTCATCCACGGGCATCTTCCCTTTCTTTTCTCCTCTTCTTATCGCTAGGAAAGCAGTGAAGTCTTACATTGCTTCTCTTGTTGCCCTTCGACTGAAAACTACAACCAAAAGCCACACAATGTGGTATCGTATAAGTATTTTATTTTCTGAGTTGTGTTGCGGTAAAAAGCGCCAGTAGCTCACCGAGTGCAACCATTGGACGTCATCGACACGGAATGTACTGTGCACATAAAATAATGGCGCCCACCATAGTCCAAAAACGATGTCGATTTTTTTAAATAACATACATTTCATACTACATATTTAAATAAGAGACATAATTTACGTTATATTTACGTTATATTAAACTATACATGTCTTAATACCCGGGGATCCCTTTAAGAACCTTGTCTCAATATTGTTAACTCCTCACTTTCTTTAGGACACATTGTTTAACAAACACCTGAGCAAACACAGCTTGACCCAGGAGACCTTGTTTATTATATGGCAATTCCAAATTTTCCATTTATGTCTAAAATATAAGAAAAAACTGTCATCTTTGATCTTTCATCTGTGAATCAAATTTGAATTTTTAATTTAGTGCAATATTTTTTCATTGCAACATTTTATTGTAATTTTCACAAACAACTGCAACTGGATTTATATTGTATTCCTATATTCACTGTTATCCCACACATCAACATGTTTACTCACTCTATGACCACACTCAACAAAACTGAATATATGTGAATTCATATATTAATACTAGACACCCTAAAGATCATGTGAACCAAAAATCTTTGTCATATCTTTATGTTAACATACTTTACTAGTCTTTTGTTTCAGAGCTTTGATGCAGTTATCATCTTCTCAAGATTCAGCTCTGGTCATGTGACAATCTGCACTAATCATGTGACTCTGTACATATTTAATTGAGACGCTTTATTTTTTCCATATTTGCAGGAAGTCACTAAAACATCAGTCAGTAAGGTTTTCAGAGCTTTATAAATGAACACCTTTTTTTCGGTCACTATTGTGAGATTAAATGGGTTAATTTCTGTAGAGGTCGACATTATATAAGAAGGATAACATGATTAAGTTCAGTTTTGAGAATGAAACCGACCTGTTTGTGTCTCAATATCTTCTTGCTTCACCCCGAACGCTGCTTCAATCTTCACGTCTTCACTCTCCTCTTTAATAAACGCCATCTTTATAATATTCACGTGGATCTCAGTCGCTTCAGCAGGAGTTTTTCTGTGAAACAGTGTCATATTTAATATGAGAGTAAATAGTCACATACTAACTATTCATGTTAGAGTAATACTGTTTATATGTAGCCTAAAGTGTGTGGGATTGTTTTGCACAGAATTTAATATGAAAAGTAAGTTTAATATTACCCCCCACACACACACTACATGAGTGAAATTACACCCCGGTATGAAATTAATACATTAAAGAAAAAAAGAAAATCAACTAAATAATTTTTCAAGTGAAAGATAATATACCTAATGATGCACCTCCAAAAGCAGAAAACAACATCCGAAAAGTAAAATAAATAAATAAAAAGTAATTACTGTACGCAACACACACACATACACACACACACACACACACACACACACACACATGCGCACAAACACACACACATATACACACACATACACATATGCGCGCACACACACATATACGCACACACATATGCACACACACTAAATAGCCTATTAATACAATAATATTATATTGAACCCACAATAATTAAAAAAACAAAAGCATTTTGTGTCCATATCTCCATTTATAGCTAATAACGAGTAAGATTACACATATATGGCCACAGCCATATCACCCTGCAGGCCAAGACTGGTCACCCACTGAAGCTAAGCAGGGCTGAGCTGGTCAGCAGTGTTGGGCACGTTACTTTAAAAAAGTAATTAGTTATAATTACTAGTTACTTCTCACAAATAGTAACTGAGTTAGTAACTGAGTTACATCATTATAAAAGTAACTAATTACCAGGGAAAGTAACTATTGCGTTACTTTTTTTTTTTTTAAATCAAATGTCAAATAACTTGGATGCCCCAATATTAAATATGTTAAATGAATGAAATGGACACTAAATAGAATAAATTATTATTATAAAACATTGTACATTAATCGACACTATTTATCTACTGACACTTAGCAACAGTCAGTCAATCATTATAATATGATATTATGATAATTTAGCATTATATGATGATAGATCTTTAGTAATTAGAATATCCAAGTATGAATTCATATTTGTCATGTTGACTGAACTTAGGACTGGTGCTTAAGATATTGTTTGTCATTTAGTGTTTCTATAAAAAAAAGGGGGGGGGGGAAATTGATAAGATAACAAAACTACTACGAATTATAACACTAATAACAATATAAAACACACTAAGGATTAATGAGCTGCTGGGTTCATGAATATTAATCACGTTGTATGGGTTCGCTCGAATTGATTCGCTGAAATCAAAACAGGGAGGATAATAGGTGAGCACCGGCCAATGAGATTGCCGTTTGCGCAGTAGCTCCGCCCACTAGTGGAGTTCTTAAAAGCTGAAGAATTCCAAAGGAACTCCGTTATTTTGACAGGAAAATATAACAAAGAATATCGTTTACATGTAGCACGTCAATTCTGCATGTTATGAAAGACTCTCTTGCTCTGTATCTCTCTCTCTGTGTGTGTGTGTGTGTGTGTGTGTGTGAGAGAGAGACAAAGCTACGGCGAGCCGTGCGCTTCACACTAGAGTTTATGGTACGTCAAATACAGCTACACTGCGCATCCATTCAGATGAACTGAAAAATAAAATGATAATACTATTATAATAAATTATAGTAACGCCGCATTTTATTGTCAGTAACGGTAACGGCGTTGTAACGGGGGAAACAGTAATTAGTTTGATTACTCGTTACTGAAAACAATAACGCCGTTAGTAACGCCGTTTATTTATAACGCCGTTATTCCCATCACTGCTGGTCAGTACCTGGATGGGAGACCTCCTGGGAAAACTAGGTTGCTGTTGGAAGAGGTGTTAGTGAGGCCAGCAGGGGGTTACTACCGAGGTCCTACCGTTGTGACGTTCTACCGTTGTGACGTTAAAACGAGGTCCTGACTCTCTGTGGTCATTAAAAATCCCATGACACTCATCGTAAAGAGTAGGGGTGTAACCCCGGTGTCCTGGCCAAATTCCCTCCACTGGCCCTTATCTATCATGGCCTCCTAATAATCCCCATCCACTTGATTGGCTCTATCTCTCTCTCCTCTCCACCTGTAGCTGGTGTGTGGTGAGAGCACTGGCGCCGTTGTCCTGTGGCTGCCGTCGCATCATCCAAGTGGATGCTGCACACTGGTGGTGGTTGAGGAGAGACCCCCCACATGATTGTAAAGCGCTTTGGGTGTACAGCAATACACAATGAAAGCGCTATATAAATGCTTCATTCATTCATATTTAGACACCTGAATTGGGTTTATTGTTAATAGTATATCAAAAATGATACAGACAGCTAGTATTTGTAGGATTTGACAGCTGGTTTGTAATAGTTGTCATCTCATGTAACTTACTGCTTTGAAACAGTGAAATATGGAACTAAATAATAAAATAATATTTATAATTCTATTGACTCAAGTGTTTCCATTTCTGTTTACAACAAACTAGTTTTCTTTTTACAATGTTACAACTCTTGAACGGCTTACATTAATTTAAACACTTTAAATGTTTTATATGCTGAAAACAAACCTTTCTTCGATCCGAACGCAAACGCATCACGCGGCGCAGCCTTATGACGTCACATCGCCAAACCAAATTAAAAGTCCTCGGACGGTATTCATCAAAAATCTTAGTGCTGCTAAGAGTTGCTTCTAGTTATCGTTAAAATTTGTTAAGAATAAGAAAGCCCTTAAGCTGACTTCTCTGTTGGATTTAAAAGCCCATTTGTTGTATTTTATTTTTAAAGCATCTGTTCTTATTTTTCTCTTATTTTTCTTTGTGGTTTAGTTTGGTTTATTTTGACGCTTTTTTGTTGTTGTTGTTATATTTTTGTTTATGCTCAGCTAAGGCTGAATAAGATTGGATTTATTCTGGAATGTGATTATGTACCTTGTTTGGTTGTTAAACTGGATTAATAATAATAATAATAATAATAATAATAAAAGGTTGCTCCTAGTAACAAAATTCTAAGAAAATACATTTGAAGTGTAATACAAAATATAAAAATATATGATGTTTGAGAGTGCAGAGAAACTTATCAGAGTTTCAACCCTTAATCATAAGTGTTTGTCTATGTCTTATAATTATTCATAATTTATCATCGATCAGTTTATGGCTTTAAACTTGAAAAAGTGACTCAAATAATGTCAATAATTCT
Source organism: Schizothorax lantsangensis (assembly GCA_027422415.1). Taxonomy (NCBI): domain Eukaryota; kingdom Metazoa; phylum Chordata; class Actinopteri; order Cypriniformes; family Cyprinidae; genus Schizothorax; species Schizothorax lantsangensis. Next base: position 3,353,151 of record CM049852.1, on the reverse strand, counting down.
TGAAAGATTGTGAAAATATTAAAAAATCAATCTTAATTTTATAGACATTTTATATAGCTATTTTTAGGTATTTTTTAGACTTGAACTTAATATGTCCACATTTTTAAAATGAGAAAAACACAAAGCTTTTTGCATTTCAATACTCACACAATAATGTATTCTATGAACTCATACACTCGTTTTTTTATTATTATTTATAATCACATTTGTCACATTTGCATTTTAATCTAATTTATACCTGGTATGAAATAGTTTCTTCACCTAAACATTACAGTTTGTCAGACAAAATCTCACACTCTAGTAGTTTCCTAATATTTTCAGCACATAACTGGACTACATTCATATGTTTTTCAACAATACATTACACTCTGAATATCTGTCAAGTCTTTCATTATTTTTGTATCATGTTCTATGCACATTTCTATGCATTAGACGGCAGCGTGTGAGCAGGACTTTTATTTTGGTGTGTTGATGTGACGTCACGAGGACGCGCCGCGCTCCTGCATCTGCTGTGATTCGACTGAACAAAGGTTTGTGTTTAAAGCATTTAACGTGTAGAAACTGTTCAACCTAAACATGACTTTGTGATTTTTACGGTTGAAATTATCAATTGTTCTGCACAGACAACGAGTCGTACCGAAAGGATTAAAATTATTGTGAAAGCATCTGAAAAATATTTGGGGATAAAAGGAATGGATTGGGAAACAGTTAGGGATAACTTAAGTACAGACATTCAGTCTACCCAGCACAATGTTGGTATAGAGTAAATGGTGGTAAATGTAGGCATACTACAATGGAATGCTAGGAGTTTGATAGCAAATGGCCAAGAATTTAAGAAATATGTAGATGAGTTAAAAGAGAAACCTAATATAACATGTGTGCAAGAAACATGGTTGAAATCAGAGTTAGATTTTATTATTAATGGATATTCAGCAGTTAGAAGAGATAGAGAGAATGGTAGAGGGGGAGGATTAGTAACTTTCATACAAAATGGTTTAAGCTATGAGATTATAAATGTAAATGATAAGAATGAATCAATAACGATAAGGATATGGACTAGTAAAGGTTCAATAGATGTAATAAATTATTATAATCCTTGTGGGAAAATAGAGGGTAGTATTTTGGAAAATATTGTGGGAACACCACTCAGTGAGGTAATATGGTGTGGGGATTTTAATGCACACAATACGTTATGGGGAAGCAACAGTACAGATGCAAATGGTTTAGCTTTAGAAGAATATATTGATGACAAATGGTTGGTATGTCTTAACAATGGAGAGGGAACACGGTTTAATAGTATAAATAATACTGAATCAGTACTTGATTTAACTTTTGTGTCCAGTGCAATAGCAGGTATTAGTACATGGAATGTAGATAAGGAAACTACAATAGGTAGTGATCATTTTCCTATTCTAATTAAAGTTGGATCAGGGACGTGTCAGGAAAGGATTAAAAATATTCCAAGGTGGAAAATAGAGAATGCGAATTGGGAATATTTTCAGATCATTTGTGCAGAAAAATGTCTTAAACTTAATGAGATTAAAGAAATAGAAATAAATGAGTTTAATAATGCATTAGTAAATGAAATAATATTGTCAGCTGAGGAAACAATACCTAAGAGTAAAGGAAATAGGAAATGTAAGAATGTACCATGGTGGAATGATGAGTGTAGTAAAGCAGTTAAAGCAAGAAACAAAGCTTTTAAATATGTTAAGAAATATCATTCTCAGGATGCTTTGATAGAGTATAAAAGAAAGCAGGCAGTAGTAAGGAAAACAATTAAGACACAAAAGCGCAACTTTTGGAGGAATTTCTGTAATAATATAGGAAGGGATGTAAAGTTATCTGATATATGGGGAATGATAAGGAGGATGGGAGGAGTTAGAAGGAATTATGAATTACCTGTATTAAAAAGTGGTGATAAAGTGGCAGTTAATAATTTAGAAAAGGCTGAAGTTTTAGCTCAAACATTTAGGAAAGTGCATAGTTCTGAGAACCTCACTAAGGAAGCAGAAGTGAACAGAAGGAAAATGTTAGAAAGTTTACCAGATGTTTTAGAAAAGAAAGGACATTCAGGAAATCCATTAGACATACCTTTAAAGATGTTTGAGTTGAAAAAAGCAGTCCTTAATGCAAAACAAACTACTCCAGGAAAAGACATGGTATGTTACAAAATGGTAGCAAATATGACAGATGAGACACTAGAAATAGTACTAAAATTTTTTAATAAAATTTGGGAAATTGGTCAGCTTCCATCAGTGTGGAAACATGCAATTATAGTACCTATTTTAAAGCCAGGGAAAAATCCATCAGACCCGTCTAGTTATAGACCAATTGCTTTAACATCGCAGTTGTGTAAAATAATGGAAAGAATAATTACAGATAGAATGACCCATTATTTAGAAAGCAATGACCTTTTTTCCCCATATCAGAGTGGGTTTCGTAAGGGCCGAAGTACAATGGATTCATTATTATGTTTAGAATCAGATATTAGGAAAGCACAGACTAATAGGGAGGTGGTAATAGCAGTATTTTTTGATGTAGAGAAAGCATATGATATGCTTTGGAAAGAAGGGTTATTAATTAAATTACAACGATTAGGAATTGGTGGTAAAGTATACAATTGGATTTTGGATTTTTTGTTTAATAGGAATATACAGGTAAGAGTAGGTGCAGAATTCTCTGAGGTATATACAGTTGAGAATGGAACTCCACAAGGTAGTGTATGTAGCCCATTATTATTCAATATTATGATTAATGATATATTCTCAAATATTGACCAGAAAATTGGGAAATCCCTGTATGCTGATGATGGAGCATTATGGTTTAGAGGCCGTAATGAATCTTATGTTAAATCAAAAATGCAAGATGCAATTAATGAAGTGGAAAAATGGACAAATAAATGGGGATTTAGATTATCAGTGTCTAAAACACAAGTCATATGTTTTTCAAAAAAGCATAAGATCACACCTGTATCCTTAAAATTGTACAGTCAGCCTCTTGAGCAAATGAAGATTGTTAGGTTTCTTGGGATGTGGTTTGATGAAAAATTGACATGGAAGATTCATTTGGAAAAAATGGTTAATAAATGTAAAAAGATTGTTAATATCCTACGCTGTCTATCAGGACAAACATGGGGAGCAAGCAAGGCATCTTTACAGAATATATATTGGGCACTAATGAGGTCTGTCTTTGATTATGGGTGTATAGCATATATGTCATCAGCAGAGTCTAATATCAAAGCTTTGGATGTCATGCAAGCTCAGGCTCTAAGGATATGTAGTGGATCTTTTAAAACATCCCCAGTGTCTTCTATGCAAGTGGAAATGGGTGAGATGCCTTTGAGGATCAGAAGGGTACAACTGATGTTAGCATACTGGATTAATGTGAAGGGAAAAGTTGAAAGCCACCCAGCTAAAGCTATCTTAAAAGACTGCTGGGAACATAGTAAGTCCAATTACAGAAGTTTTGGGTGGATTGGCGATGTGAAAGCGGAGAATATAGGATTACATAAATTACAGTACTGTTCAACGGTTTCAGTCCCTCCTATTCCTCCATGGTTTTTCCCTATACCAGATGTAGATTTAGGCATTCATAAGGAAATCAAAAATAAATCAAAGGAAGTAGCAGTGAGGGATATTGTTAAATATTATCTGGATATGCATTTTTCTGACTATACATTCATATATACAGATGGTTCCAAGGATCCAAAGACAGGACACGCTGGGTCAGCAGTATATATTCCAAAGAATGGGGCAATATGTCAGGAAAGAATAACAGATAACTTATCAGTATACACAACAGAGCTGGTTGCAATTTTGTTGGCCTTGGAATGGGTAGAGGGAAATGATTTAAATAACTCCGTGATTATATCTGATAGTTATTCAGCTTTAGAAAGCATTAAATCTGGGAAATCTATAAGAAATGATATAATTCATAAAATTTGTATGGTTTTGTATAAGTTAAATGCAAAGGATTTAAAAATCAGGTTTCTTTGGGTACCTGCACATGTTGGAGTGAAAGGGAATGAGGAGGTTGATAAACTTGCAAAACAAACACTGAAACACAATAGAATATTACAAGTTCCATATAGCAAATCTGAAGCTAAAGTGTTCATTAAAGCATATGCAAGATCTAAATGGCAGGAGTATTGGGTGGATCATGATAAAGGGAGACATTTATATAATATACAACCAGAAGTGAATATAGGAAGGACAGAGAGTAGGAGTAGAAGAGAGGAAAGTATAATCACACGGTTAAGAATAGGACACACAGGGCTCAATTCTTCATTGAAGATAATAGGGAAACATCCAACAGGGAAATGCCAACATTGTAGTCATTTAGAAACTGTAGAGCATATTTTATTTCATTGCACAAAGTACAGTCAAGAAAGAAACCAGCTTTTTCAGTCTCTCAGAACGGTCAATCAGAATAATTTTACAATGCAAGGTTTATTAGGGAAAACATTCAGTAACATTTATCACTTTATTATTAAGTTTCTGAGAGACACAGACTTAGCCAAAAGGATTTAATTCTTTATTTATTTATTTTTATTTTTTTTAAGTTCCAATATCTCTTGATTCACACCCCAGCCCAGTCGGTGGCGGTAATGCACCGTTAAGTTGGTTTGCCAACCGCCATAAAAAACAAAGAAGAAGAAGAACTGTTTAACCTTAAAGTTTTACGAGCGATGCAGAATTAACTGTTTACTGTAACATATTAATGCTTTATTTAAAAGTTATTAAGGTTATTTCGTGAGAGTAAAACGCATACACACACGACTAACACAAACGGTCTCAGTTCACTCCGTGAATCAGTTTATCATAAACATGTATTTATTTTCTGTTTGTTTTGTACGTACTGTAATCTTTATTATTTATTATTGCAATAAAAATAATAATAATTAAAAAAATCATAAACGTATTGAGTCGCTGGAGAAACCGAGCTTATTAGACTCCGAGTCAATTGAATCAAATGATTCACAAAATGACTCGCTGACGTCACATGCTGGACAAAACCGTTTAATGATGACTTAAACCAAGAGAAAATATTTTCATTGAAGTGCAGTCTATTAAATGTGATCAGCAAATCATTAGATAACAAATATAAATCATAACTACCTAAAGGTGAACTTTCATTATAAGGCATGTTATTTTATTAATGCTAGTTTTGAGTGTCTAATCAGGTGATTTAAGTCCATGAACTCTCACTCCCTCACTAGTGTGCTGACTACTGTACTAGAGCTGATTGAGACGCACTCAGAGATTTAGTTTGGGTTTATTTCTCTCATCTTAAACAGAACTGAGTGTCCAAAAAAACTCCTGCTGAAGCGACTGAGATCCACGTACTGTTATAAAGATGGCGTTTATTAAAGAGGAGAGTGAAGATGTTAAAACTGAAGAAGCGTTCAGAGTCAAACATGAAGATACTGAGGATCAAACAAAGATGGCGTTTATTAAAGAGGAGAGTGAAGATGTTAAAACTGAAGAAGCGTTCAGAGTCAAACATGAAGATACTGAGGATCAAACAAAGATGGCGGTTATTAAAGAGGAGAGTGAAGACTTCAGGATTGAAGAAGTATTCAGTCTGAAAGATACTGAGGAACAAACAGGTCAGTTTCATTCTCAAAGCTAAACTCACTCATTTGATCCATATTCAGATGTCCAGCTCTACAGACATGAAAGATATTTTTGTTTTCATATGCATGTCCTAATTGAAGTGGTTTTGTTTGACATGGAGCCGGGTTGAGATCACATGACCAGACAAACACTAATGCTGGCTTCATGTTGGTCATTCGTTTTTATGACGTGTCACACATTAAATTAATAAAAAGTAATAAATAATGCAAAGTTGTCTAAACAAATTTATGTGTAACATTAAACCCAATATCTATTTCTAAATTTAAAACAACGAAAACCATTCATTTCTATCAATTAATAATGCAAAAGTATCTAAAAAATAAACCATTTGCGTAAGGCAAACCTTGAAATGTGAGTAAAGGGCGTAGATTTGTTTTAAACGTGGGGTGGGGCGGGGGGTAATGTTGGTATGCTGTCTGATATAAGTGTATTTTTTCTTTTTCTTAAAAACACATAAATCTGCTGTTCACTTGGTGCGTACCATGAGCAAAACACTTCAGCAGTTAGTAGTTATAGATGGTTTCAGCGGCAACAACATAAACAAACGTTACTGCGCATGCGCGCTTTAGTGGCCCTAACTTAACTTCCGGTAGACATCCAAATAGAATCAATAACAACAGCAAAGTCCCTCTAGAGTAGATTATTTTTTGATAAGCAAAATATGTTTGCTGTGTAAATCAGACGAACTTATTAAAAATGCAAATTCATTCTCTGCCAGCAGGAGGCGCTTTAAAGTGGGAGAACTAGCGGTTTCCCCGGTAACGGCTGTAGATAAAGCAGCGCTGAGCTCACAAACTCTGCTTTATCAGGCATATAACATGCAAGATGAAATGAAAATGACATCGAACATTTTCTAAAGACAGTGTTCCTTCAGATATAAAGTGATATAAAAACACTGCGCCTCGTTTTGATTTTTAAACGTGCATTACGTGCTCATGTTTATTCACATAACTAAGCCTTTGGAAAATCAGTCAGTTTTGATATCGTGGCGGGTCACCACAAATAAATAAATGTATGTGAAACACATCCCACAACACAACAACCTGAGCCCAACTTCATTACTCGTCACTTTAACTGTGTTTGTAGCCAGCGCCACTAACCAGACCCATAAACAAACACAGACCGGAAGTTAACTTTGGGCCAGGCACGTGCGCCCGATGAAACGTCTATATGTGTCCCGTATCTGTCGACTAATTATTAATTTTTCAGTCTTTTGCATGCCAAAGTCAATATCATGCCAAATAAAAACAGAAAATCGTGCTATACGCACCTTTATTGTGAGATCGGGTTAGCCTACAACAATTAATTAGGCTATTTTACAAATGGGAATACAACGAATTCAAGACAAAGTTTTACATTCAAGCCAGGTTACCCATAAAATTTTTAGTGCAAAGTTCTTTAATACTAACCCTTTAATACTGCAGATTAAGGGCTGCACAATTAATCACAGTTTCCACTAAATCGCACTTAAATCGACCGGCTTTGTGCGATTATGAAATCGCAAAAGCTGCGATTGTGTCCAATTTGTTTCAGTCTAGTTTTAATAAACTGAAATCAACAGTATCGAAAGCCTTGGACAGATCGATAAAAAGTGATACACAATAATGACTTTTATCAAGCGCCTTGGTGATATCGTTTATAACCCTTGTCCACTGTTTCCCACAGGATTTTGTGACACTTGTGGCGGCAGGTGACGTCACATATTAATTTGCATATTTATGACATTATTGCGTCAAGTTTGCTTTCAGACAAGTTTTGGCACTTCAAATGTTCTGCTCTATGAACTGTCACAATACTGTAATACAACTGAATGCCCAATAAAGCCGTTCACATTTACATATTTTCTGTTGTCATATATAAAACAGGTATAAATAGTGACTAAACATGACCCATTAATGATACATGTTAACCAGGAATCATTCACTATACCCCTTAAGTCCTGATTTATAATCACAACATCGTCTGATAAAATCAACATACATCTACACTAAGGCCGAATCCCAATTCTATTTTATACCCTTCCCCTTGTCCCTTGAAACAGAGTGCCAAGGGGTAGGGGTGAAACTATTCCCCTAAGAATTGGGACACCACTACTATACCATCACACGTCATCATATGTCATCTAGCTCCTACAATACTCACACCTATACTGGTGTGCTGGTGTGCATTAGAGCCTTACCATTCTATATTAATGCGCTGCTTACTGACACACACACACACACACACCGGAGATTGCGCTGCTTTCACATCCAGGAGCAAAGAAACTCGTCAACGCTGCCCCACAACTTTTATTAATAACAGTTTAAATACTGAATCGCTACATTATATTTTCCAGCAACGAGAGGATAAAATCGCTGTTTTTGAAGTAATCCCACTCATTGTAAAGAGAGATGTGCATACACGCAACTTTCATCTCTTTCTCTCTCTCTCTCTCTCTCTCTCGAATTGGCAATATTTGAGAAAAGGGTTCAGCGTCTATGGTGGTTATCGCCCTGATCTGACATGAAAATATGTTGTGGCACTGTCGTGCAGTCAGTAACGTTAAAGGTTTAACTAGGGCTGGGCCATATATCGAACGATATGATCATGCACATCTCCTCAGTAAAGCCGGTTCCTTGATTAGCGCTAAATCTCCATCACCTGTTTTCAAATGGAGCGGCAGTCAAATGGAAGATGAATCGCCTTCGATAATGAACTCGATATTGCGTAGCTTGTCAGTGATCTACGGCTCTGTGTGTTAACTACCGCACCATTTGAAAACAGGTGATGGAGATTTAGCGCTAATCAAGGAACATCTGTGATTTATTTATTAAAGTCATGTTTAGAGACGTGTGCAAAGAAAATAGTGTTTCCACACTATCTTCAACTTGTAATGTGCAACTTTGTGTTCTAAATGAAATAGATATACATGTAACAGAGAAACAGTAAGATCGAGGGGGTTGTGTCTCGTGGCCGATTTGTAGACAGACCAGTAAAAGCTCTACAGTACGTCACAATCTCAGTTTAAACAATCTCTTGTAGAAGGCCTATCCTTTTATTATCTTATAATGTTTTCCTGCAAACACTCGCGACATGTTTGACCAGTTTCTGAGAATAGTCTTCATCTAAAAAACAATGAAAAGTATAGAGTGGCGAGGGATCACGTGACCCCTCGACGGTGATGCAGGCTTAGTTTTTCGCTCCGCTCACTTTGCCAAATATTTCACGATCCTGTCAGTGAAATTTGAACCACTCTGCATTAGACCCATCATGAGTGCTAAGGCAGACAAAGGAGATCGGAACAGGGAGATTGAGCAATCGCCAATGAAGAAAAAATTCAGAGATTCAGCCATCTCCAGTGAAGAGCTGGACAGTGCTATTGCTAGCCTCATTGAACTAGCATTTAAAGAACACCAAAGCACTTTGAATTCGGTTGTGAACTCGGCAGTAAGAGATGCGATGGACTCTGTGCTGATTCCAGCATTGCGCGAACTGCGTGAGGACATACTAGCGACCAATAAGTCTGTTAAAGAGCTAAGAGAGGAGTTTGAGGCCATAGTTACCAAGACGAAGCAGACACGTGACCGCGTTGATTCTGTTCGGGCAGCGGCGCGGGAAGATAAGAGAACAGTCACGGACTTAAAGGATCAGCTGGAGCGACTCACCGAGAAGATGACAGATATGGAGGACAGGTGCAGGCGGAACAACGTAAGACTGGTGGGACTCCCAGAAGGGATGGAAGGTCCAGATGCAGCTAGTTTCCTCCGAGCTAATCTTTCAAAGTGGATTCCTTCCTTGAGGGGCCGTGACATTGAGATTGATCGGGCGCATCGCGTGTATGACGGAAGGAGGGGCTCCGATCGGCCGCGCACTCTCATCTTCCGTGTGCTGAGATGGCATGACAGATCAGATATCCTGAAAGGTGCTCGGCAGGCGTATCCGGTGAAGTGCGCACAGAACAATGTCACACTGCTGTTTTTTCCTGACTTTAGTCCGGCTACAGCGATCAGGAGAAAGGCATTTGGTCCGGTTTTGAAGAAGATGACTGCACTTGGTCTCCAGCCCTTCCTCATCTATCCAGCGGTGATTAAGCTACGGCACAAAGGAGAACAGAGAAGCTTCGATTCCCCTCAGAAAGCGGAGGATTTTATCAGTTCCATGTCTCAGCAGAAGTCCTATGCCGCCGCTCTTCGGGGGGACGACGGGGAAGCAGCGGCCGCTGTTTCTCCATTTCCACGGGAGGGGCGTGACGGCCGGGATGGACTTGGCCCTAGCTGCCCAGAAGGGGATGATAGCAGGATGGCCATGGATGCTTGCTAAACCTATTGTTTGCGTTTTCTTCTCTTATACTGGGATATTGTCCTTATTTATCCGGTACAACGATCTCTTTGCTGGTAAGACTGACACTCCATTTTTCTGTTTTGGAGGGGACTAATGGAGAGTAGGTTTAATTACTAAAAAATATATATTTTTTTTTGGTTGTGTGAGCCTTTCGGGAGACATGTCTTGCGTTAGGGTGGATCGGTCACAACCTATCACTGTTTTTTGTTGCTCAGTCAGACCTATGTTCTCGGTAATGTGCGGTCTGAGTTGTTCTTTGTTTATGGTTGTCGGTTGTTCACATTTTTATGTTGTTTTTTTTTTTTACAGCAGACATTTATACTTTTATCTATTTTACATTATTTCTAAAGGGATTTTTCATATAGGAGGTTTGGTATGTAAAATGCTCATCAGTGTTTACGGGTTATTTACGGAATGGAAGTGCTTCTGTTTTTTGTTTTTTTTGTTTTTTGCATTTATTGTGTACAATCTTGGGATTATGAATATTCAATGCATACTTTAAATATTTTATCACTGAATGTGAATGGTTTAAATTCTGCTGTTAAAAGAACCCGTGTATTAGAATATTTACACCGTAAATCTATCTCCTGTGCCTTAATACAAGAGACACATTTAAAACAATCTGACGTGGCACGTTTCCAGAATAAGTATTACAAATTAATAGCTTTTTCCTGCGCTCAAAATAAAACTAAGGGGGTGCTTATCCTTGTTAACAGGAAGTTAAATTTAACAATTGAACACCTTGGTAGTGATGAGAAGGGTAGGTTTGTTTTTATCCGATGCAAAATATATAATAATAGGTTAGCATTGGTCTCTATTTATGGTCCGAATGAGACAGACAGTGTGCATTCCTTACACAGATTTCCAAAACTTTACTTGAGGAGATTGATTGCCCTCTAGTGGTGGGTGGTGATTTTAATGCTGTCATAAATCCTGCTTTAGATAAGTCTCAATCTGATACAACAGCCAATCCATCCTCTAAATTATTGAATAAATTTATCACTGAGCTCAACTTAATCGATTTATGGAGAATTCAGAACACTAAAGCTAAGGACTTCACTTTTTTTTCTAATAGACACAAGACTTTCTCTAGGATAGACTACATATTTCTCAGCCCATCTTTAATTTCATCTAATTCCTCTATATCTATATTACCAATTTTAATATCTGATCATTCTGCTATGTTGTGCAGTGTTCCTCTTTCCGATGTCAAAGCCAAGTCCCCTAGATGGCGCTTTAACATATCATTATTAAGTAATCAGACTTTTATTACCTCTCTAAAAGAATATATTAAGGACTTTCTTGAAATTAATATGCCCTCTGATGTGGATCCTCAAATACTGTGGGAAACGACTAAGTAACTTCTACTCTTGCCAAAGCGAGAACTCACCAGTTTACACAATTAGAAATTAAAATCCAATCATTACAAAACCTACAAAAACAACATTTTACTGAGCAACAGGCTACACAGCTGTCCTCTTTAAAAGAAGAATATGATTTACTTTCACACTCAAAGGCAGAATTTATTTTACATAGGACTAGACAAAAATATTATTTTGAATCAGAGAGACCTAGTCATTTATTGGCCCTTAGGTTGAAAAAATGCGAGTCTAAGGCATATATTAGCGCAATAAAATCATCGGATGATCAGGTCATTACGAACCCTGTGGCAATTAATGACATATTTAAAGGTTTTTACACAAATCTGTATAAAGCCGAAACAGATTTTGATGAACCAATTTGTAAGCAGTATTTAGATAAATTGGAACTGCCTCGGATCTCACAGATGGATAAAGAATCTTTGGAGGCCCCATTAAGTTTGGAGGAACTCCACGTCTCTCTAAAAAGCCTTCAAAAGGGCAAATCGCCGGGTCTAGATGGTCTCCCCCCTGAATTATATTTAGAAATTTGGGATTTGGTAGGGATACTTATGCTTAACTCATTTAATTTTGCAATTGAACATGGGGCATTTCATAGAGATCAAAAAACATCACTGATTTCATTACTTCTTAAAAAAGGGAAAGATCCATTAGATTGTTCCAGCTACAGACCGATTTCGCTTATCCCATGTGATCTAAAAATCTATGCTAAAGTTTTTGCTTCTCGTTTGGAGAAGGTAATTCACAGTCTGATCAAGGAGGACCAAACTGGTTTCATCAAGGGGCGCAATGCATCTGACAATATGCGTCGACTCCTTCATATTCTTGACTTTGCGGACTCCCACCCAACACCTTGTGCGGTCTTTTCACTTGATGCAGAAAAAGCCTTTGACAGGCTAGAGTGGAATTATATGTGGGCAGTTCTGCAATGTTTCGGCTTCGGTGAACACTTCGTTTCTATGATTAAGACATTATACCACTCACCTGCAGCATCAGTCATAACTGGTAATATTATTTCCACCTCATTCCCTTTACAGCGGGGAACGAGACAGGGATGTCCACTTTCCCCCTTATTGTTTTGTCTATCTCTCGAACCCTTAGCACAAGCCATCAGGAAATCTGAAGTATCGATTAAGATTCATGACCATAATCATTGTATTTCATTATACGCTGATGATATTATTCTATATTTAGACCACTTTGATGTTTCAGTCTCTAGTGTAATTAAGGAATTTGATAATTTTAGTAGCCTATCAGGATATAAAATAAATTGGAGCAAATCTGCTTTAATGCCAATTAACAATGTTAAGGTTAATTTTTCTATTCCCTCATTTATCCCTATTAAGGAATCTTTCATCTATTTGGGCATTACCATATATAAAAACATTCATAAGATTGTAATTACTATTTTAATTACATTTTAGTTAAGGTCAAAAATGACATTCAAAGATGGAAGAATCTTAAAGTCTCTCTCCAAGGAAGAATTTCCACTGTTAAGATGAATTTGTTACCTCGATTTAATTTTTTTTTCTCTATGCTACCACTTTCTCCCCCTCCAGGTTACTTTAAGGAGATCAACTCCATAATTTCTAAGTTTATCTGGAATGATAAATGTCCCAGAATTAAACTTACCACATTACAACATCCTAATAGCGCAGGAGGACTGGCTGTACCAAATTTTGAATTATATTATTGGTCGTTCCAGCTTAAGGCCCTTCATAATTGGGTTGATCCTCAATCTACAGTTTCATGGAGGGTGATTGAAGCTGACAAGGTTAAACCAAATAGACTTCAAGATATTTTATTTACTGGCACAGGAAAAAAAGGGGATAATTATAAATTTGGTCCGGTTGTGGCTAACTCTATTAAAATCTGGAAAACGGTTGAACGTCGGATAGGTGGACCCTTCAAATTCTGTAACAGTACACCTTTATGGCACAATTTGAACTTTGTATGTGGAAATCGTCCATTTGTCCTACCCTCTTGGTCCTCTTTAGGTGTGAACACGTGCGGTGATATGTATGATAACCAGGGCCTCTGTTCATTTCAGGCATTGAGAGCCAAATTTTGTCTACCAGCATCTGCATATTTTGTTTTTCTTCAATTACGTTCTGCTCTCAAAGCGTATGGTGTTCCTTGGTCTTCTTCCATTTCCTCTCATCCTATGCGGGACTGGATTGCACCATCTGCTGGTCGGCCATCTGTTTCCTTAATATATAATACAATTATTGATTGTATTACAAAACCTCTTTCTATTAAAACTATTTGGAATAGGGAATTATCTGATCTTAATTTATCTGTCGACTGGGAGAGAGTGTGGTCTAATCTCAGTTTAACATCTAAAAATCTGGCTCATCGTCTTATTCACTTCAAAGTCATTCATAGAGCATACATAACTCCTTACAAAAGATTTAAAATGAAACTGCAGTCAAATTTGAACTGCCATATATGTAACACTACATCATCAGGCACTTTTCTGCATATGTTTTGGGAATGTCCTGTCGTCATCAGTCTATGGACACATGTAAACCTGGTTTTGTCATCATTACTGAGAATTGATTGGTCTGTTAACCCAAGTTTATGTCTTCTTAATGATGATTCTGATCTCTGTATTAGTTCAATGCAAAAGAGAATGTTGTTTGCTGGTTTTACAGCTGTGAAGAAGACAATAATTCAGAACTGGTTTACACCACACATGTGTAGAGAGGCATATTGGATCCGTAGCCTCCTGCAAATTGTCTCATGTGAGTGTACAACGGCGCGAGTCGGTGGGGCCAGGCCTTCAACCATTGAGGCTTGGCAGTGTTTTTTACTGAATGTACGTGATTATTTAAAGGAGTGACTTTTGTGTTCTTGTTGTCCTTCCCTCTCTCCCTCCCTTTTGATTGAACTTTTAGATGTTGAGTGTGTGTCTGCTGTTTTGTTTTGTTTTGTTTTGGATATTATGTTGTGTTGTTTGTAAAAAAAAATGAAAATAAAAAATTGTTGATAACAAAAAAAAAAAGTATAGAGTGGCATCAGCTAGTGGGCAGGCCATCAAAAGCAACATTAAAACTTTAACACTCTATTTAGAAGAGAGGATTTCAGTATTAGGTTTTTGTTATGCTGATACATGTTTCTGTTGTGCAAACATATTTCCTGTATAAACGACTATGTCTATAACCTTTTCAAAGGGAATGTAGTATAATGCTATGTTTCTTAATTGCGGTTACTTTACCTACGCTTTAATCTCAAGCGGAAATGTTGAAAGAAATGAGTACGACGAATAAAATGTGCACATCGTCATCGGTTATCTGAACAAGAGCTCTAGATGTAGCGGCGTAAGAAAAAAGTAATTTAAAACATTTACAAAATATACCCAGATGATCATGAGTGGGTTTTCTGTATTCATATACTTTTCTTAGTGACTTGGACTCTTGAGTTACATTGAGTTACAAAACAATAAAAAAATCCTTGATATTTTGTGTCTGTAGCCTTTTCAAGATGGTGTACAACCTCAAACTTTACTGAATATGTAGCTTTGACCACAATGGTTAGATATGTTTCAGTTGTAAGTGTAAAACAGAACGCCTTAATTTTCGTGTCTAAACTTAATGGGGGTCTCACATCAAATAGATAGATAATTGACCTAAAAAAAAGAAGTGAAAGTGACATACGGCCATGTATGGTGATCCATACTCGGAATTCGTGCTCTGCATTTAACCCATCCAAAGTGTCCCACACACAGCAGTGAACACACACCATGAACATTACCTTTGGATTACGAGTCCGACTCTCTAACCCTTAGGCCACGACTTCCCCAAAACATTACTTCCCATACCGGGAGTCGAACCCGGGCCACCTGGGTGAAAACCAGGAATCCTAACCGCTAGACCATATGGGACCGTATGTTCCTAACCACTAGACCATACCGACTTGGTCAAACACTCTCAAGAAATTTTTCTTAATTTTCATTTATTTCTATAAACCCTGAATGCTGATGGCTCTCAGAGAGAAGGCCTAACCTACAGTACAGTCATAGTAATGACATCTACAGTCCAACAAACAAAATGTGAGCCGCGTCATCCATAATCCTGATCGTGTGACTTAGTAAAATGTCAGTCACAATAGATCAAGAGGAGGATTTCTGTATTCTGTATACATTATAGCACTTTTTCTTAAATGTATACACTTTTGCATTTCGTAATTCAATGATTTTAGCCAATTCGCTTTGAGCAAAGATAATTCCTATGTAAAGATTATGTTTGAATTCTTTCTATAACCTTTACAAACGCGTGGAACATCATAGTTATCAAAATATTGTTTACATTACATCTAACAAATATGACAGAAGTGGAAAAACAAAGATGTTTACCACATGCACCCATTGTAGATGTTTACGTCCACCAGAGATGTCGCTTTATTTGAGTCACAGAAGCTGGCGATAGTGACTGATAACATTCTTTAATGGCGTTGTGTTGAAAAAGATTCTGTGGACAAACGCCTCGAGGGAAGTAATTTGAATTGGAGGTTTGTCAAAATAATAAAAAGTTCAGTCAAATGTTCAATGATTTTCTTAAATGATTAAGTATGTACTCGTCATGCACGCTTTCCCATGCAAAGTTTAGCATGAACTTGTGGAGGAGTCTTAAAACAAATACAGACAAAGAAACTAAATGTGAATTGTGTCGTCTGCTATCTGAGCAAGATGACTAAATCCAGTGGAGTAAAAAATATAATTTACAAATCCGCGTTTAATAAACTTTCACAATTGTTTCACAATTGATTTCCTGAATTCTATCTGCAATATAAACATTTTCTTGTCTTGCTATACTCTCTTTCTTAGTGATTTTGTCTCTTGAATGATTATGGATGAAATGTATCAATACTTTTTACAAGAGCGTGGAAATTTAACATGCTCAAACTTAAATGAATGTACAGCTTTCAGTGCAATAGTTTAATTTAGTTTCAGTTGTAATAGTTTTAAGGGTAAGACAGCAAGACTTAATTTTCGTGTTGATGCTTCATGTGTGGACAGACACAATGTTGCACTAAAATAAATATCTCAAAGACAAAAGGCTGTTACTTAATTTCTTGATTTTCATTTATTCCTATTATGATGAGATCTCACAAAGAGTTGTCTTCACCTAAAAACATACACAGTCCAACAAACAATTGTGAACGACCATCTGAAATCTTGATAATATGACTAAAACTACCTGTGTAAGAAAAAAAAAATCATTTACAAAAGATTATTATTCTTAGATGCGTCACATCCCTAACAAAATCTGTTGGCATTCAAAACTAATCATAAATGTTGTAGCACAACTATTTACGCACATAGTATGAGAACTGTACATTGTAAAACCTGCCATTGAAAATTCATTACCAGTTTGTTAGGGTCAAAAAGAAACGACGATAATATTTGGAACATCCTTGCACAACTCTTTCCTGTTGAAAACACAGATGCTGATGCTTTAATCTTTTAGTAAACCATTTCAAATGACATGATACCTACAAAAGAGTCAAATAGTCAAAATGTACAAGTTTTGTGTTCTAGGTGAGAAATTTACACCGATAAAGGTTTCATGAACATTAGAAAACAACATGTATTCCCTCTGGCTGTTAAACACCGCGGGGTAAATAATTTGAAACGTTGGTCTGTCAAATGAGAAAAGTTCAGTCATACATTTGAAAAACTTTTCTGAAGTAAAAAAATTATGTGTTTGTCACAAACACATCCGAAGAATTATCTACTCATGTGAGAAAAGCACTTGGGTGCATTATCATCAGGCTATTTTAAAGAAATTAAAGAATAAAACTAAAGTTTAATTTAAAGACAATAGACATCATGACTTGCTTTAGTGACACACAATGTGTTTAAAACTTTTTAAACGTATTTAAAACTTTTTAAACGTGTTTAAAACTGTAGGTGTAATTATTTTACTGAGAAGCTTCAATTATTTGATCATATCTTAGTAAAATAACCCTATATAGACCAGTTGTTTTTATTTTAATAAAATAAAACATTATAGTGTAAAAAATAAACATGCTGCATTTAAACACACGGTTAATAATACCATTTTTAAAGTGAGAGAGAAAGTCTAAACTGCTGTAAAGTTTCTGTGAGACATTTGTAGGAATTAGTTTTGTTGCAAACAACCTTATGACGTCTAACTTGTAGTCTAATTTAACTCTGATTCATAAAGAAAGACTCTGTAACCGTCTTGCGTTCATCAGAGGATCATTTGACTGCTTCTAATCCTTGGTTTGTTCAGAACATCATGGTTTTAGGTTTGAAAGATCTAAAAATGTATTTGTTAAAACAAAAGTCATATCGTTGTTTAATCATGCTGTTTTTCATCATCTTGTAGAGATACCCGGTGTGCTTCTAAAAGTTTTCATTTGTAAAAGTCTAAATGTTTAAATGTAGGAGGTGTTTTAGTGTGTGTGTGTGTGTTGACCATCCAGTGAACCATTCCAACGATCTTTTGACAATGTTCACACACGCAGTTGTATGTCATAAAATAGATGCGATGGCTGTCCTTTGATCGCTGAACTTTAGGCCAAAGTTGGCAGCCCCCCCGAAGACCCTGCGCACTCGCAGGTGCATGTTGTAAAATTTTAGATGTCTAATTACGCGCGTCTGTTTCAGTTGATAGATAACACACCGGCCACAAACCTTACGGGTGGAAAATCAAAGAGAAATCCTGTGTTGATTTTATTACGCGGTATGAAACAAAAAACATTTGGTTTCGTTCCTGTTAGATATTTGTACGTGCATACGTGCGTTTTAACTGTTATACCACATCGCAAGTTAAGATTGACAAAATCAAAGAACAATTAAAGGAATTAAGTGTAAATAACTAAATAAAACAAAACAGAGGTGTATGTTTAGGAATAAACTTGTGTAGGCCTAATCTAATTTTTATGATGACATCACAGCGAGATGACTTAAGTTTGACAAAATATCAAAGTGTAAATAATAGGCATGATTAAATTAAGTGTGAATAATTCAATAAAATAAAACAAACAAATTTTTTTCCTACGTACTAGAGTTGTATGTTTAAAAGGACTCTTGTATAGGTTATCCTAATTTTAAAAGTGAAAAGGTTTAGGGGGCAAATGCTGTACGGTTTCATTAATTAAGAACTGCTAAAGATTTATTAAAATAAATAAAGCGTTCGTTCTAATGTTAACAAACATTAGACTACCACTGAGTTTTTGACTACTGGATACGGTTGTTTTAACGAACGATGTTCGTTTATTTTTAAATGACGGCTCTTTTTTACTTTTAAACTGTGTGATCTTACTTAACGGTCTGATATTTTTTATTTCACAACACGGTAAGATAAGACAGCATTTTCTAATGTTAACGAACGTGTTTGGTGCTTTTTTGTTAGATGAACAAACACTTCTTCTTTTTATTTAACTTTGTCAAACTATCTATAATTGTAATGATAGAAAAACTAACGTATCTAATGCTTTATTTTCTAACTTTGCCTAAAATTGTTTTAATTACACCAACACGTCTTGACTTGTAGGGAAAACAATCATTGCACGTTTTACACGTATATTTGATGTGAAAACACTTTAATAAAAACATCCCTTTAACACGATTTCACCATTTAAAGTTTAAAATCGCATAACAACGGCCCTCACACACAAAACAGTCATAAATTCCTTAAACACCCTGGAGTGGATAACCAGTTCATCATTAGATGGGGGTGGGGTGGGGTGTACAACAGGTGTCCAAAACAGATGTCCAGTTATGGCGGGTGGGTGGGAGGGAGGGAGGGATTGGGGGCTTGTTGGGTGGGATTTTTATGAGGGGCAATAAATCAATTTTTTTGCGACAAGGTGCCCTATAGTCTCTCTCTTAGGTTTGTTTAGATTACGAGTTGTTTCATTTCAAAAGTAATCAGCTTTGGCTTTCCTTGTCATCATTGTACATCTGTTACGTAATTGTCTAAAACAAAGCCAATCGGATTGAAGATCGGAATGCCTTGCTCTAGCCCAAGCGACGTCACGCTCATGAAGCAAATTCAATAATGTAGGAGAGAACCAGGGGTTATCTCGACCCTTTACACAATATTTTTTGAAAGGCGCATGTTTATTAATGATATTGATGAGACCTTCATAGAAATAATTCCAGGCACACTCAATGTCTGGTATCAACTAAATCTTCTCCCAGTCAAGCTGAGCAAGGTCATGAACAAAACCTTGCTCACTAAACTGAGACATACTCTGCCTTATAATTATCCGATGTTTGGTTTTAGGTAATTTTGCATTTCTAACTATTGCAACAGCACAATGATCATTAATATCAAGTGCGAAAATGGATGCTGCTGAATATCTATAAGGTGCATTAGTAAAAATTAAATCAAGAAGTGATGATTCATCTGGCTTTTAAATTCATCCTGGTTGGAGTATTTACTAATTGCTGAATATTAAAAGTATCACAAAAGAGTTTAACTTCAACAGACAAAGACTGTAACCAATTCTGATTTAGATCTCCAATTAGTACTATTTCCTTAAAATTCACCTTAGATAGAGAATCTGTTAAAGATAAAAGAGATTAATTTGTTGCTGACAAAGGTCTATAACAACCCACAACAGTAAGAGATAAAGTCTTTGAAAATACTACATCGAATTCCAGTAATTCAAATTGTTTATATATTGATTTAGATATCAGCAGAGTTGCCGCATACCTATTTTTTATATAAATCGCTAACCTGCTCCCTCTTTTTGGCCGATCGATTCTAAAAACATTATATCCCTCAATATTAATGGCATTATCTGTGATTGAACTTTTAAGCCAGGTTTCAGAGATTACCAAACATCAGCATCGGTATTCTTTATCCATATACGCACCGTGTCCATTTTAGGAAGTAAACTTCATACATTTAGGTGAACAAACCCTAACCCAGATCTGATTTTAAAATCTGCCGGAGTAGAATATGTAGTTGGTACATCTTGTGGGCTCGGATTTAATGCAACATTCCCAGAAATCGATAACAACATCATTATCATATTTTTACGCAAAACTGATCTGAGTAAAGAATCCCCATGTGCTAAACATTGAAAAAGACAGGGCAATGTATGAACATATTGAGGAACATAATGATACAACTTCGTCGAGTTCATATGCATATAAATAAACACGCATATGTTCAAGTTCAAGATTTATTTGTCACATACACGATTATACAGAGAGTATTAACCAGCAGTGAAATGTGAGTCAGGTCCGCTCCATGGACAGTGCAATATTATAGAAAACAACACAAAGAAGTATACATAAAATGAAATGAATAAAAAAAAAAGATATAAAGAACAAAATATAAAATAATGTGCATGATAGTATACTGTAGACTTAAATATTAAGATAAGAGGAATGTGCAAATAGGCTGTACATGGTTGACATGTAGCAGCAATCTAAAAAAAAAAATAAGATACCAAAACACAGAAAGTGATGTGTGCAAATGACACTGTCAGTATGAGGTAGATAATAATGAGTGTGAGTATCTTACTGATTGTGAGTGATTAATAAGTGAAGTCATGATGATGTTAAGAGGCTGAGTTTGAGTTCAGGAGTCTGATGGCCTGGGGGAAGAAACTCCTCCTAAGTCTCTCAGTTTTTGCCATCAGGCAGCGGAAGCGCTTACCAGATGGCAGCAGAGTGAAAAGACAGTTTCCGGGGTGATTTGAGTCTTTGATGATTTTGACAGCTCTGCTTCTGCAGCGTTTGAGGTAGATGTCCTGCAGAGAGGGGAACATAAAATATGTTTAGATTTTGATGGTCACTCACAGTCATTGAAGCTCAGGTACAGTGGAGAAAAATATTATTTGATCCCCTGCTGATTTTGTATGTTTGCCCACTGACAAAGAAATGATCAGTCTATAATATTAATGGTAGGATTATTTTAACAGTGAGAGACAGAATAACAACAACATCCAGAAAAATGCATTTAAAAAAAGTTATAAATTGATTTGCATTTTAATGAGTCAAATAAGTATTTGACCCCTTTGCAAAACATGATAGTACTTGGTGACAAAACCCTTGTTGGCAATCACAGAGGTCAGACGTTTCTTTTAGTTGGCCACCAGGTTTGCACACATCTCAGGAGGGATTTTGTCCCACTCCTCTTTGCAGATCCTCTCCAAGTCATTAAGGTTTAGAGGCTGATGTTTGGCAACTCGAACCTTCAGCTCCCTCCACAGGTTTTCTCTGGGATGAAGGTCTGGAGACTGGCTAGCCCACTCCAGGACCTTAATGTGCTGCTTCTTGAGCCACTCCTTTGTTGCCTTGGCCGTGTGTTTTGGGTCATTGTCATGCAGGAATACCCATCCACGACCCATTTTCTTTTTTTTTTTTTTTTTCGGCCCACGACCCATTTTCAATGCCCTGACCCTGACGGTACATGGCCCCGTCCATCGTCCCTTTGATGCGGTGCAGTTGTCCTGTCCCCTTAGCAGAAAAACACCCCCAAAGCATAATGTTTCCACCTCCATGTTTGACGGTGGGGATGGTGTTCTTGGGGTCATAGGCAGCATTCCTCCTCCAAACATGGCGAGTTGAGTTGATGCCAATGAGCTGGATTTTGGTCTCATCTGACCACAACACTTTCACCCAGTTCTCCTCTGAATCATTGGCAAACTTCAGACGGCCTGTACATGTGCTTTCTTGAGCAGGGGGACCTTGTGGGCGCTGCAGAATTTCAGTCCTTCACGGCATAGTGTGTTACCAATTGTTTTCTTGGTGACTATGGTCCCAGCTGCCTTGAGATCATTGACGAGATCCTCCCGTGTAGTTCTGGGCTGATTCCTCACCGTTCACATGATCATTGAAACTCCACAAGGTGAGATCTTGCATGGAGCCCCAGTCCGAGGGAGATTGACAGTTATTTTGTGTTTCTTCCATTTGCGAATAATCGCACCAACTGTTGTCACCTTCTCACCAAGCTGCTTGGCGATGGTCTTGTAGCCCATTCCAGCCTTGTGTAGGTCTACAATCTTGTCCCTGGCATCCTTGGACAGCTCTTTGGTCTTGGCCATGGTAGAGAGTTTGATCTGATTGATTGATTGCTTCTGTGGACAGATGTCTTTTATACAGGTAACAAGCTGAGATTACTCCCTTTAAGAGATCTCAGCTCCTTACCTGTATAGAAGGTAAGGGAGCCAGAAATCTTGCTGATTGATATGGGATCAAATACTTATTTGATTCATTAAAATGCAAATCAATTTATAACTTTTTTGAAATGCGTTTTTCTGGATTTTTTTGTTGTTGTTATTCTGTCTCTCACTGTTCAAATAAACCTACCATTAAAATTATAGACTGATCATTTCTTTGTCAGTAGGCAAATGTACAAAATCAGCAGGGGATCAAATAATATTTTTCCCCACTGTATATCTCCTGGGTCAAACTGTTATTTTTTTAATAAAGGGTTTAACTGCCAGCTTAAAGGTTCTTGGGATATGACCTAAAGAAAGTTAGTAATATTGTGAAGAGCAGCGTTTCTCAACTCTAGCCCTCAAGGTCCAATTTTCTGCAAACTTGAGCTTTCAAATAGAGCTTTCTGCCTTCAGCTTTTTAATAATACAGAAGACCTTGATTAGCATGTTCAGGTGTGTTTGATTAGGGTTGGAGCTAAACTCTGAAGGAAAGGGGGTTTCAAGGGCCTGAGTTGAGAATTTCCGGCAGGTGTATTGGGACAAGTAGGACAGTGGCCTTTCAGAGCAGGTTTGGACACCACTGGTACAGGATCAAGCATACATGTTGTTGATTTTGATGCATTACGTACCTATATGTTTTGATGTCTGTTGTATTGTGCCATTAAACTGGGGATAACTTTTGTTTGTTTTTTCACCTTAGACCTAATGGCATTGAAAAAAGAGAAAGAAGTACTCAATGACATTGAAGAGAAAGATCAATACGAGACTCTGCATGATTTCACAGCTGGAAAAAAACATTTTAGGTGTTCACAGACTGAAAAGATTTCCACACGAAAAAAAGCTCAAAAGACTGGAATAACTAGAAGTGATTTTACTTGCTTTCGGTTTGGTAAGAGTTTCAATCAACAAGGAAACCTTAAAGTCCACATTGGGAAGACCCCTTTCAGTTGTCAACACTGTGGAAAAAGGTTTAGTTTTAAAGGAAGCCTTAAGAGGCACATGAGAATTCACACTGGAGAAAAGCCTTACACCTGCCAGCAGTGTGGTGAGAGTTTTGCTCATCTTGTAAGCCTTGAAGCCCACATGAGAATACACACTGGAGAGAGTCCCTTCACCTGCCAACACTGTGGAAAAAGTTTTAGTTTTAAAGGAAGCCTTAACAGGCACATGAGAATTCACACTGGAGAAAAGCCTTACACCTGCCAGCAGTGTGGTGAGAGTTTTGCTCATCTTGTAAACCTAAAAGTCCACATGAGCATTCACACTGGAGAGACTCCCTTCACTTGCCAACAGTGTGGAAAAAGTTTCAGTCATCAAGGAAACCTTATCCACCACATGAGAAAACACACTGGAGAGAAGCCTTACGCCTGCAAACAGTGTGGAAAAGGTTTCACTCATAAAGGAAGCTTTAACTGGCACATGACTGTTCACACTGGAGAGAAGCCTTACACTTGCCCTCAGTGTGGAAAGAGTTTCCATCAGCATGCAATCCTTAACACCCACATGAGAATTCACACTGGAGAGAAGCCTTACACCTGCCAACAGTGTGGAAAAATTTTCACTAATAAAGGAAGCCTTAACTGGCACATGAGAATTCACTCTGGAGAAAAGTCTCACATATGACAACAAAGTGTAGAAGTAGTTTCACTCAAAAAGGAAACTTAAACAGGCACACATGAATTCACACAGAATAGAAGCCTCACACCTGCCAACAGCATTTAGAGAGTTTTACTCAACATGGAGACCTTAGAGTCCTTTACAGCTTGTGCTAGTTTCGGTACTCCAGCAACAACAACTGGAGTGTGGAGAACCTCACAGACAGAGTAGAATTGTCAAAGATGGATCAATACCAAATGTTTGTCCAACTTAGTATTTAGAACATGTAAGTACAGCACGTTATATTTTGTTAATGTGCTTGTTAACACGCTGTATGGTTAATGTGGCTTAAGCTACCACTGTCTCTGACTGTATTCATGAAGATCAGAGCTATGTCATTAGTTTTATTTTTAAGAAGTAATAAAATTGTGCTTCTGAATTTTACAGGCAGTGAGCATTTTGGGGTTAAAAATAACAAGATCTGGGCTACGTTTCCCAAAAGCATAGTAAGCTTAAGTACATCGTAGACCCATTGAAACCAATGGAGCTACGATCAACTTAGGCTTGCAATGCTTTTTGGAACGCAGCCCAGGTCTCTGTGAATACAGTAAGAGACAATGATAACTTTAGCCACATAAGCATATTCAGAAAGGCTTTTGAAAACACACACTTTATAAAGTGCGATACTTGTGTGTTGTGGATATGAAGGTGGACCACGAAGAGTTGGTATTGATGCATCTTTGAGAAGCAACTTTTCTGCAAATCCTGCATTGTACTTGTGTGGCAAGTGTAAAAACACTTGTTACACTAGATTATTGAAATTCTTATTAACTAATGCCACTAATGCAAGAGGCTTTTATTTAGAAGTTTGTATAAGGAAAAATTGCACCGTGACGAATGGTCATGTGATCACAATCACAATACTGTTGTTATTTTTATATTTATTTATACACTTATTTGTATTTCTTTGTTATTGGTTTTGCCACTTTTTACGCAAGTTATGTCGTATGTAGCCTGTGAAATATGTCAAGTTCGCGGCATAGAATCTTTAAAATACATCCCAGAGTTTCACACACCGGTTTGTTATTGTGGCAACATTTCCACGCACCGAAACGTGACGCTGAACGAAACGAACTATGATTGGTTGTTTGACATGTCGGTCAAACAGACTCTGGGACCTTGATTTCCAAATGAAATGCAAAATTTACTTTCATCTGAAAAGAGGACTTTGGACCACTGAGCAACAGTCCAGATCTTTTTCTCCACAGCCCAGGTAAGATGCTTCTGACGTTGTCTCTGGTTCAGAAGTGACTTGGTAGCCCTTTTCCTGAAGACGTCTGAGTGTGGTGACTCTTGATGCACTGACTCCAGCTTCAGTCCACTCCTTGTGAAGCTCTCACAAGTGTTTGAATCAGCTTTGTTTGACTGTATTCTCAAGCTTGCGGTCATCCCTGTTGCTTGTACACCTTTTCCTACCCAAATTCTTCCTTCCAGTCAACTTTGCATTTAATATGCTTTGATACAACACTCTGTAAACAGACAGCCCTTTCAGTAATGACCTTCTGTGACTTACCCTCTTTGTGGAGGGTGTCAATGTTCATCTTCTGGATCATTGCCAAGCCAGCAGTCTTCCCCATTATTGTGGTTTCAAAGAACAAGAGATACCTGGAATTTATACTGTATGGATGGTCATTAATTGAAACTCAAATGTAAATATTCTAATATTTTGAGAGACTGATTTTTGACTTTCATGAGCTGTAAGCTCTAATCATCAAAATTAAAACAAAAAAAAAACTTTTGAAATGTTTTACTTTACATGTAATGAATCTAAAATATATGAAAGTTTCACTTTTTGAAATAAGTTACAAGAAAAAATACAATAAGTTACAAGAACTTTTTCACGACATTCTAATTTATTGAGATGCACCTGTACACCCCCAAAACAAAATCAAGACTTTATAAAAGAGCATAATAGGACCCCTTTAATAAACAGTCAAACTCAGGCAGGGTCAATCAACGGCGAACGTAATCCAGGGGGGCAAAAACAAAGATAATCCAGGAACACGAGCAATAGTCCAGGCAGAGGCAAACAGAGTCCAAACGGCAAGATGATAGGGCAATCCAAAATACACAAGCAAGAATCAGAACACGGGTAAAAAGGCAAGACTAAGACTATGAAAACTAGAAAAGGCTCCGTAGAATAGCTATCGCTAGGAGAGAGATAAACGCTATACAATACTCGGCCCTGAATAGAGGAACTTCCTATTTATGGTGTGTGTGTAATTGAGAGCAGGTGAATGGGAAATGTAGTCCAGGGTGACGTGGAACAGTCTGTGTGGTGTGAGAGTCAATATAGTAGAAGAGCGACCTCTGGTGGCAATTGAGTTATCAGTAAGCCCCGCCCCCCCTTAGTTACTGTTGCTCCCTCGGAGAAACAAACGGAGTTGCTCACTGTCTTACAATGACAGCTGCAGTGAAAACCTTGTCCCATGATGTTTTTGCACAATTTTGGACACAGAAGGCCACCAAATGGGAATTAAATATTCCATGGAGGATTTATAAAATATTTAAAATAAATACGGCGGGTAACTCGAAGCGAGGGTTTACAGATCACAATGCAAGCAGGAGAATTCTCATATTACGCTCGCGGATGACAACATGCAGGATCAACACTGTTCATGTATCGCAGGGTACGATTACATTAATGTGATTAATATGAAGAGACACTGAAATGTAGACCTTCGTTTATGTGTTTTTCATCTACACTGTACAAGACGCGAGAGCAGTCCGCTATTTAGGTTTGTACGTTAGCATGGACTCACTAACTTTAACGTTAGCTAGTTTTAGCCAGAGATACCTTGCTGAAGCACAAGATAACATTAACGTTCTGCTTGAGCAGATGAAGATTGTAACTTAATGAGTGTATGACAAGCAGAAAAATGAACGTTTTTGTCTTCATTTGTATTGGGGTTGAATACTTAGGGACATTTTGCTCTGTTTTGTTTGGATTCAGGAAATGTAATAAAATAAATGATATTCAGGATACCTGGAATCAGTGTTACAAGTACCACACGCGCATCGTTTTTACATTTTTGAAGCATAAACTCCATAAAAGCGATGCAAGCTTCGAATCGTCCAATGTTTCTCTATGGAGCTGACACCTAAAGATGTCCGAGTTCTGCTCCCCGTGCAACAGATACTCGACTGCCATTGGCTAGTCTGCGTTCAAGGGGAGGGGCTTACCGATAGCTCAATTGGACGGAAGGGCACAGACCGAATTCATGACAAACACATCCTTGCTGAATAAAGTGTATTTAACTTTCTTTAAACGTTTTTAAAGTTTCTTTAAAAAAAACAAAACACAAAATCTCTATTTTGAATAAACACGATTCTTTTTAACTTTTTATTTATCAAAAAATATCATAGGTCCCAAAATGTATTAAGCTTTACAACTGTTTCCAACATTGATAATAAATCAGATTATTATTATAATTTCTGAAGGATCATGTGACACTGAAGACTGTAGTAATGATGCTGAAAATACAGCTTTGCTTCCCAGAAATAAATGATATTTTAAAGAATATTAAAATATTAAAAAAAAATATATATTTTAAATTGCAATAATATTTCACAATATTATTTTGTGAAATAATATTCAGTATTTTTTATCAAATAGATACAGCCTTGATGAGCATAAGAAACTTCACTGATCCAAACTTTTGCACAGCAGTGTATTATACTGTAAAAAAAAAAAAACTCAGGTAACCTAAAATGTACATCAATTATAGTTATATCAAGGGTCAAATCAAATATAAATAGCATATTAAAGTTAAAATTTACACACTTTTTTGTGTGCACGCTGTACAGGGTGTAAATAATGTTTATAGAGAAATAGAGAAGTTTTGCTCAGCAAGAAAAAAACATTGCTTATTAGAGGGAACATTGCTTATTAACATTCATTTTTTTAATGATATGGCAATGATTCTGAGTCTTACATTTTATCACAATCTGCAAAAAAAAAAACTGCAAGTGCAACTGTAAGTGAATTACTGTAGTATTTGGAAGTTTAGGTCATGTGCATAATAATAATGATTAGAGGAATGCAGTTGGGTGGAAACTCGCAAAACTGTTCAGTTTCAGTTATTATAGGGAGCATGCAAATATGGAAACGAAGATGTTTTGTCTATCCTTGAGTGTTAAATGTTATAAATATAAGGACTTGTGAATGCATGTGAACCTGTCATCTTGTAAACTGACGTCTCAAGGTATTTGGATTCTGTTTTTGTTGCTTGTCTTGTGGATCCAAACAAAAGAAGAAAATGTATGCGTAATAAACAAGAATACTTTGGGCTCGAGGCGACCCACTACATGTCAACTAAAGCTTCTTTAATTAGCCCACTTATATATTCATTCTTTCCACATTCTTCGAAAATATCATTAACCCATTTAAACCCAAATTTTTCCCAGACATGAAAATATCTAAATGATGTGTCATTAGTAACCTTTTGAAATAATAATTTTTTTTTTTTTTTTTTTTAGAAAAGTGTGTGAAAAATTGTGTTTTATGGGGATAATGTGTGTACTGAATTATCATATTTCTGCAGTCACAAAAATAGTTATATATCTCAGCCCAGCTATTTAAAACTGTTTGATCTTTACTCACATTTCACTGCTGGTTAATACTCTCTGTATAATCGTGTATATAATAAATATCAAAATACTTGTGCTGCTAAGAGTTGCTTCTAGTTATCGTTAACGTTAAGAATAGGAAAGCCCTTAAGCTGACTTCTCTGTTGGATTTGAATAATTTAATTTAAAAGCCCTTTTGTTGTATTTTATTTTTAAAGCATCTGTTCTTATTTAACTCTTATTTTTCTTTGTGGTTTAGTTTGGTTTATTTTGACGCTTTTTTGTTGTTGTTGTTGTTATTATATTTTTGTTTATGCTCAACCAAGGCTGAATAAGATTGGATTTATTCTGGAATGTGATTATGTACCTTGTTTGTTTGTTAAACTGAATTAATATAATAATAATAATAATAAACGGTTGCTCCTAGTAACAAAATTCTAAGAAAATACATTTGAAGTGTAATACAAAATATAAAAATATATGATGTTTGAGAGTGCAGAGAAACTTATCAGAGTTTCAATCCTTAATCATAAGTGTTTGCCTATGGCTTATAATTATTTATCATCGATCAGTTTATGGCTTTAAACTTGAAAAAGTGACTCAAATAATGTCAATAATTCTTGAAAGATTGTGAAAATATTAAAAAATCAATCTTAATTTTATAGACATTTTATATAGCTATTTTTAGGTATTTTTTAGACTCGAACTTAATGGGCCTCATTTACGAAACGAACGTACGACCGAAATTTGGTCGTTTCTACGCAAAACTTGGAATTTATCAATATGGACGCGAGCGGTGGCTACGATCAAATCTCACGTCAGGTCTGAGCTCGTGTACCAAGTTTTTGAGTCAGCCTGAACTTGCATGCAGCATAGAGAATTGTATAATGACAGCATTTTGTTCATTTAGATTATTTTCCTAAACCGACAAACAAAGCTTTTTTTTTTTTCTTTCAGGGATTTAGCTTTATGCGCAAATAGCAGCATAAACAACAGACCATGAGGAATCACACATTGTTGTATCACACACCTGCAGTGCTTCTGTGAATCCAGAAAAACAGAAATTATAAAATGAATAAAATAAATAGGGCTACACGAAATATATTTCTCTTAATTAACAGATTAACAAAAGAAAAAAACAGTGAGACAAGTATAGGCCACTTTCGTTTTTGTGACACTCTTAATGCATTTTATTTGTTTCCTATAACTTTTTTTTATTATTTAACTGCTCGGTGATCACGCAGGTGCCTCACACGCACAACATTTCAGCGTTACTAACTTGACATTTCAGCCATTAATCAAACTAAAATGCAGTCAACCAAACATAAATGATACACTGCACAATTTACAAGGTCCACTGTAAAATCAGCATGCAGCGCCGAAATAAACATTTATTGCGCATGTGAAGGGTGATATTTTATGTGGATATTGAAACTCAAGTGAAGTACAAAGCCTTGTTTACATCATAGATAATAGTTTAGCAACCAAATGTTACATGGCACAAATGGAAACATTTGGATGTCGAATGAGAGGCTTGTGAGCCCAATGCCATTTAGTTTCGCTTTAATTAATTCATTTTAGCTTGACGTTGTATTCTGTTTATAATGAATGTCACTATAGCCTAATTTGTGTTTTACTTCATAGTTTAATATAAAATTTTATAGCTCCTCATTTTTTCATTCTTGTTCTGTAATACCGTTAAATTTAAAGGGTTTGTTGTGGATTAAGGAGAACTAAATAATCGATATAGTGTTTACAATGTTTATAAATTTTTCGTTATGTTTACTGGTATTTAATATACATATAAATTAATGCCATTGTTTGCAATTATAAGGTTAAAGGGTGTTTTTGGAGTAAGATCAATTTCTCTTTCTCTTTTTGGCCGGGTTATGTTTCTCCGTGTCGTAAACTCTAGGGGCGAGGCTTCTAAACCGGGGTGTTTTTAGGGGCGTAATATTCAAATGACGATTGTTTTCAGCCGCCACATTTATCAACGTACGATCTTTCGTACGATGGGATTGACGGCATACGAATGTTTCATAAATCACACGTGAGCTCTGTCATAAATTGATTTGTGCGCACGGATCTGCGCTCATTTCTACGTTAGATTGATAAATGAGGCCCAATATGTCCACATATTTTTAAATGAGAAAAACACTAAGCTTTTTGCATTTCAATACTCACACAATAATGTATTCTATGAACTCATACACTCGTTTTTTTATTATTATTTATAATCACATTTGTCACATTTGCATTTTAATCTAATTTATACCTGGTATGAAATAGTTTCTTCACCAAAACATTACAGTTTGTCAGACAAAATCTCACACTCTAGTAGTTTCCTAATATTTTCAGCACATAATTGGACCACATACATATGTTTTTCAACAATACATTACACTCTGAATATCTGTCAAGTCTTTCATTATTTTTGTATCATGTTCTATGCACATTTCTATGCATTAGACAGCAGCGTGTGACCAGGACTTTTATTTTAACTCCACCTTGGTTGTTTCCTGCAGTACTCATAGATTTTGATATGCTAGAGTTAATGAAAGAATCTGGAAACATTGTAGCTGTTGTTGAAGATAGACTGCAAACTGTATATCAAGCATTTGTCCCAGTATATACTGATGGATCTAAAGATCCTAATACAGAGAGAACAGGTTTTGCGTTCAGTACTCCATCCTTAAACATTTCTACTAATAGGAGAACATCAGATCATTTATCAGTATACACAGTAGAGATGATGGCAATAGCAACAGCACTACAGTGGATAGAAGAGACGCAAATCAAAAAGGTTATACTTTGTACAGATTCATGTTCGGCATTAAAGTCATTGAAATCATTCACATCTCACAGTCAACCGGATATAGTAAATGAGATATATGAAAATCTGTACAGATTTAAGAATATGAACATCATGATAATATTTATGTGGATACCAGCTCATAGGGGGACAAAAGGTAATGAAAAGGTTGATAGTTTAGCAAAACAGGAAAATGAGGAGGTCATGAATATTTCACTTAGTAAATATGAAGCAAAAGCAGTAATTAAAGCATATACCACGAAGGAGTGGGATACAGTAAATACAGGACGTCATCTTTATGAAATACAACGAGAAGTCGGAGTAGTGAGGATAACTAAAAGAAGCATCAAAGAGGAAAATATTCTAACAAGATTAAGAGTTGGACATACTATGCTGAATAAAACCTTAAAAATAATAAATAAACATCCAACAGGATTATGTGAGCACTGTGGAGTAGAGGAATCAGTAGAACATGTTATTTGTGTTTGTCAAAAGTATACTAATGAACGAGAAGTAATGAAAAATGAACTTAGAAAGATGGGAATGGATGAATTAAAGCTTAAAAATATAGTTACTTATGGATTAGAGAGTTTATTTCTTTATCTCAAGAGAACAGAGCTGATTAAGAGAATTTAGAGTTGTTTTTGTTTTTTATGAAATGGGTAAACTCTGGTTCACGCTCCAATACAGTAGGTGGCGATAATGCACCTTAATGTTGGTGCTACCTGCCATAAAATCGAAGAAGGACTTTTATTTTGGTGTGTTGATGTGACGTCACGAGGACGCGCCGCGCTCCTGCATCTGCTGTGATTCGACTGAACAAAGGTTTGTGTTTAAAGCATTTAACGTGTAGAAACTGTTCAACCTTAAAGTTTTAGGAGCGATGCAGAATTAACTGTTTACTGTAACATATTAATGCTTTATTTAAAAGTTATTAAGGTTATTTTGTGAGAGTAAAACGCATCCTCACACGAGAAACACAAACGGTCTCAGTTCACTCCGTGAATCAGTTTATCATAAACATGTATTTATTTTCTGTTTGTCTTGTACGCACTGTAATCTTTATTATTTATTATTGCAATAAAAAAAATATATAAAAAAATTAAATCATAAACATGTATTGAGTCGCTGGAGAAACCGAGCTGTTTAGACTCCGAGTCATTTGAATCAAATGATTCACAAAATGACTCGCTGACGTCACATGCTGGACAAAACCGTTTAAGTCGACACAAACGTGTTTAATAAACTTAAACCAAGATAAAATATTTTCATTGAAGTGCAGTCTATTAAATGTGAAAAGCAAATCATTAGATAACAAATATAAATCATAACTACCTAAATGTGAACTTTCATTATAAGGCATGTTATTTTATTAATG
Source organism: Schizothorax lantsangensis (assembly GCA_027422415.1). Taxonomy (NCBI): domain Eukaryota; kingdom Metazoa; phylum Chordata; class Actinopteri; order Cypriniformes; family Cyprinidae; genus Schizothorax; species Schizothorax lantsangensis. Next base: position 3,320,247 of record CM049852.1, on the reverse strand, counting down.
CTAGTTTTGAGTGTCTAATCAGGTGATTTAAGTCCATGAACTCTCACTCCCTCACTAGTGTGCTGACTACTGAACTAGAGCTGATTGAGACGCACTCAGAGATTTAGTTTGGGTTTATTTCTCTCATCTTAAACAGAACTGAGTGTCTAAATACTCCTGCTGAAGCGACTGAGATCCACGTACTGTTATAAAGATGGCGTTTATTAAAGAGGAGAGTGAAGATGTTAAAACTGAAGAAGCGTTCAGAGTCAAACATGAAGATACTGAGGATCAAACAAAGATGGCGGTTATTAAAGAGGAGAGTGAAGACTTCAGGATTGAAGAAGTATTCAGTCTGAAAGATACTGAGGAACAAACAGGTCAGTTTCATTCTCAAAGCTAAACTCACTCATTTGATCCATATTCAGATGTCCAGCTCTACAGACATGAAAGATATTTTTGTTTTCATATGCGTGTCCTAATTGAAGTGGTTTTGTTTGACATGGAGCCGGGTTGAGATCACATGACCAGACAAACACTAATGCTGGCTTCATGTTGGTCATTCGTTATTATGACGCGTCACACATTAAATTAATAAAAAGTAATAAATAATGCAAAGTTGTCTAAACAAATTTATGTGTAACATTAAACCCAATATCTATTTCTAAATTTAAAACAATGAAAACCATTAATTTTGATCAATTAATTATGCAAAAGTATCTAAAAAATAAACAATTTGCGTAAGGCAAACCTTGAAATGTGAGTAAAGGGCGTAGATTTGGTTTGAACATTGGGTGGTGGGTGGTGGGTGGTGGGTGGTGGGGGGTGGGGGGTGGGGGGGGGGGGGGGGGGTAACGTTGGTATGCTGTCTGATATGTGTAATTTTTTTTTTTTTCTTAAAAACACATAAGTCAGCTGTTCACTTGGTGATGAACGGTCCAGTAAGAAGCCCAGAGATTTGCCTCGCAAACACTTCAGCAGTTAGTAGCTATATGTGTCCCGTATCTGTCGACTGAACCAGCCATGCCAGTAATTATGAATTTATCAATCTTTTGCACGCCAAAGTCAATATCATGCCAAATAAAAACAGAAAATCGTGCTATACGCTCCTTTATCGTGAGTTGGGGTTAGCCTACAACAATTAATTAGGCTATTTTACAAATGGGAATACAACGAATTCAAGACAAAGTTTTACATTCAAGCCAGGTTACCCGTAAAATTTATAGTGAAAAGTTCTTTAATACTAACCCTTTAATACTGCAGATTAAGGGCTGCACAATTAATCACAGTTTCCACTAAATCACACTTAAATCGACCGGCTTTGTGCGATTATGAAATCGCAAAAGCTGCGATTGTGTTTATGCGCAGCTTGTCCATGAAGAACGGCTCTGTGATCGATATGAAACGCTGCTCCATCCTAAAGCACTGCGAGTTTGAGTCGCTTATAACGTGCATTTGAAAAAGCAACACATTAACATTAAAATCAAGATTATTAATATAAATAAAAAGCAGAGGCCCCAAAACAGACCCCTGAGGAACACCCCTCATAATCTGCAATGGTGCAGATGAATTGCCTTCCATTTGCACACATTGTGTTCTGCCCTCTAAGTAGCTTTCAAATCAAGAGGTTGTCTCATTTGACATTCCAATTTGTTTCAGTCTAGTTTTAATAAACTGAAATCAACAGTATCGAAAGCCTTGGACAGATCGATAAAAAGTGATACACAATAATGACTTTTATCAAGCGCCTCGGTGATATCATTTATAACCCTTGTCCACTGTTTCCCACAGGATTTTGTGACACTTGTGGCGGCAGGTGACGTCACATATTAATTTGCATATTTATGACGTTATTGCGTCAAGTTTGCTTTCAGACAAGTTTTGGCACTTCAAATGTTCTACTCTATGAACTGTCACATACTGTAATACAACTGAATGCCCAATAAAGCGTTCACATTTACATATTTTATGTTGTCATATATAAAGCAGGTATAAATAGTGATTAAACATGACCCATTAATAATACATGTTAACCAGGAATCACTCACTATACCCCTTAAATCCTGATTTATAATCACGACATCGTCTGATAAAATCAACATACATCTACACTAAGGCCGAATCCCAGTTCTATTTTATACCCCTTCCCCTTGTCCCTTGAAACAGAGTGCCAAGGGGTAGGGGTGAAAATATTCCCCTAAGAATTGGGACACCACTACTATACCATCACACGTCATCATATGTCATCTAGCTCCTACAATACACACACCTATACTGGTGTGCTGGTGTGCATTAGAGCCTTACCATTCTATATTAATGCGCTGCTTACTGACACACACACACACACACACACACACACACCGGAGATTGCGCAGCTTTCACATCCAGGAGCAAAGAAACTCGTCAACGCTGCCCCACAACTTTTATTAATAGCAGTTTAAATACTGAATCGCTACATTATATTTTCCAGCAACGAGAGGATAAAATCATTGTTTTTGAAGTAATCCCACTCATTGTAAAGAGAGACGTGCATACACGCAACTTTCATCTCTTTCTCTCTCTCTCTCTCGAATTGGCAATATTTGAGAAAAGGGTTCAGCGATTTCTAATTATTGGGGGGACTAGTCACCCTCAATGTCTATGGTGGGTTTCGCCCTGATCTGACATGAAAATATGTTGTGGCACTGTCGTGCAGTCAGTAACGTTAAAGGTTTAACTTTAGCAAACCTTGGCGATTTTTTTTGCAAACATTTCTTTGAATAACATGACCGTAATTTGAACACATGATTGAATATAACATAAAACAAATGATTACTTTTCATTAAAATCTTTATTAATGTCAATAATGCTTACATTTATGTGTCTTTTTGTTCGCTCGGGCAGCCATGTTGCCGCTGCAGCCGGTTTACGCTGAGATAATTCATACCCCTTCGTTTGTAGTGTGGTCCTGAAAAATCTTCGTTTGAAGGGCTATCTGGTCCTTCCCCTTACCTCTACCCTTCCAACCAAAAGAGAATCGACACACAGGGGAAAGGGGAAAGGGCTAAGGGGTAGAAATGGGATTGGGCCTAAAAAGCGACTATATGCCGTGTTTTTGGCTATATTACCGTTATGTCTTATTCAGCACACTGTCTGCGTCTGTAACAAACTGTAAGCATTTTAACAGACGAATTACATTCAAATTTATAAGCCCAAACAATCAGTAAGCGATTGTTTAACGTTTTAAACGTTAACAATGAGACAACAAAGGCAGACTTCCATATATTTGGGAATTAATTTAGACTCAGTGAAAGATTATAAATGTATCAAAGGGGCAGCAATGTAATCTGCAGCTAATTTAAAAGAAAGTGGTTGTAATTTGTCATGACCAGCTGACTTATTTACATCTAGTAGTTTGAGAGCTTTTTTTATCTGACAAGTAGAAAGCGGTTTAAAACTAAAATGAAGAGCTGTTAAATGCCTTCCTCTGTGATTTTTATGGTATTGTCCATTATGTACAACGGAAGTCCTACAGGCTTTTTTGCACCTGAAATAGTCAATATGTGTCCAGAATTTCTTAGGTTTGTTTAGATTACGAGTTGTTTCATTTCAAAAGTAATCAGCTTTGGCTTTCCTTGTCATCATTGTACATCTGTTACGTAATCGTCTAAAACAAAGCCAATCGGATTGAAGATCGGAATGCCTTGCTCTAGCCCAAGCGACGTCATGCTCATGAAGCGAATTCGATAATATAGGAGAGAACCAGGGGTTATCTCGACCCTTTACACAATATTTTTTGAAAGGCGCATGTATATTTATGATATTGATGAGACATAGAAATAATTCCAGGCACACTCAATGTCTGGAATCAACTAAATCTTCTCCCAGTCAAGCTGAGCAAGGTCATGAACAAAACCTTGCTCACTAAACTGAGACATACTCTGCCTTATAATTATCCGATGTTTGGTTTTAGGTAATTTTGCATTTCTAACTATTGCAACAGCACAATGATCACTAATATCAAGTGTGAAAATGGATGCTGCTGAATATCTATAAGGTGCATTAGTAAAAATTATATCAAGAAGTGATGATTCATCTGGCTTTTAAATTTATCCTGGTTGGAGTATTTACTAATTGCTGAATATTAAAAGTATCACAAAAGAGTTTAACTTCAACAGACAAAGACTGTAACCAGTTCTGATTTAGATCTCCAATTAGTACTATTTCCTTAAAATTCACCTTAGATAGAGAATCTGTTAAAGATAAAAGAGATTAATTTGTTGCTGTCGAAGGTCTATAACAACCCACAACAGTAAGAGATAAAGTCTTTGAAAATACTACATCGAATGCCAGTAATTCAAATTGTTTAGCTATTGATTTAGATATATTGATTTATATAAATCGCTAACCCGCTCCCTCTTTTTGGCCGATCGATTCTAAAAACTTTATATCCCTCAATATTAATGGTATTATCTGTGATTGAACTTTTAAGCCAGGTTTCAGAGATTACCAAACATCAGCATCGGTATTCTTTATCCATATACGCACCGTGTCCATTTTAGGAAGTAAACTTCGTACATTTAGGTGAACAAACCCTAACCCAGATCTGATTTTAAAATCTGCCGGAGTAGAATATGTAGTTGGTACATCTTGTGGGCCCGGATTTAATGCAACATTCCCAGAAATCGATAACAACATCATTATCATATTTTTGCGCAAAACTCATCTGGGTAAAGAATCCCCATGTGCTAAACATTGAAAAAGACAGGGCAATGTATGAACATATTGAACATAATGATACAACTTCGTCGAGTTCATATGCATATAAATCAACACGCATATGTTTAGATTTTGATGGTCACTCACAGTCATTGAAGCACAGGTACAGTGGAGAAAAAAAAATTGATCCCCTGCTGATTTTGTATGTTTGCCCACTGACAAAGAAATGATCAGTCTATAATTTTAATGGTAGGATTATTTTAACAGTGAGAGACAGAATAACAACAACATCCAGAAAAACGCATTTCAAAAAAAGTTATAAATTGATTTGCATTTTAATGAGTCAAATAAGTATTTGTCCCCTTTGCAAAACATGATTTAGTACTTGGTGGCAAAACCCTTGTTGGCAATCACAGAGGTCAGACGTTTCTTGTAGTTGGCCACCAGGTTTGCACACATCTCAGGAGGGATTTTGTCCCACTCCTCTTTGCAGATTCTCTCCAAGTCATTAAGGTTTCGAGGCTGACGTTTGGCAACTCGAACCCTCAGCTCCCTCCACAGATTTTCTATGGGATTAAGGTCTGGAGACTGGCTAGGCCACTCCAGGACCTTAATGTGCTTCTTCTTGAGCCACTCCTTTGTTGCCTTGGCCGTGTTTTGGGTCATTGTCATGCTGGAATACCCATCTACGACCCATTTTCAATGCCCTGGCCCTGACGGTACATGGCCCCCTCCATCGTCCCTTTGATGCGGTGCAGTTGTCCTGTCCCCTTAGCAGAAAAACACCCCCAGAGCATAATGTTTCCACCTCCATGTTTGACGGTGGGGATGGTGTTCTTGGGGTCATAGGCAGCATTCCTCCTCCTCCAAACATGGAGAGTTGAGTTGATGCCAAAGAGCTGGATTTTGGTCTCATCTGACCACAACACTTTCATCCAGTTCTCCTCTGAATCATTGGCAAACTTCAGACGAGCCTGTACATGTGCTTTCTTGAGCCAGGGGACCTTGTGGGCACTGCAGGATTTCAGTCCTTCATGGCGTAGTGGGTTACCAATTGTTTTCTTGGTGACTATGGTCCCAGCTGCCTTGAGATCATTGACAAGATCCTCCCGTGTAGTTCTGGGCTGATTCCTCACCGTTCTCATGATCATTGAAACTCCACGAGGTGAGATCTTGCATGGAGCCCCAGTCCGAGGGAGATTGACTGTTATTTTGTGTTTCTTCCATTTGCGAATAATCGCACCAACTGTGGTCTTGTAGCCCATTCCAGCCTTGTGTAGGTCTACAATCTTGTCCCTGGCATCCTTGGACAGCTCTTTGATCTTGGCCTTGGTGGAGAGTTTGATCTGATTGACTGATTGCTTCTGTGGACAGGTGTCTTTTATACAGGTAACAAGCCCTTTAGGAGAGTGCTCCTAATCTGAGCTCCTTACCTGTATAAAAAATTTCTGGGAGCCAGAAATCTTGCTGATTGATATGGGATCAAATACTTATTTGATTCATTAAAATGCAAATCAATTTATAACTTTTTCGAAATGCATTTTTCTGGATCTTTTTGTTGTTATTCGGTCTCTCACTGTTCAAATAAACCTACCTTTAAAATTATAGACTGATCATTTCTTTGTCAGTGGGCAAACGTACAAAATCAGCAGGGGATCAAATAATATTTTTCCCCACTGTATATCTCCTGGGTCAAACTGTTCTTTTTTAATAAATGGTTTAACTGCCAGCTTAAAGGTTCTTGGGACATGACCTAAAGAATGTTAGTAATATTGATAAGAGCAGCGTTTCTCAACTCTAGCCCTCAAGGTCCCATTTTCTGCAAACTTGAGCTTTCAAATAGAGCTTTCTGCCTTTAGCTTTTGAATAATACAGAAGACCCTGATTAGCATGTTCAGGTGTGTTTGATTAGGGTTGGAGCTAAACTCTGAAGGAAAGGGGGTTTCAAGGGCCTGAGTTGAGAATTTCCGGCAGGTATATTGGGACAAGTAGGACAGCGGCCCTTCAGCGCAGGTTTGGACACCTCTGGTACAGGATCGAGCATACATGTTGTTGATTTTGATGCATTACGTACCTAAATGTTTTGATGTCTGTTGTATTGTGCCATTAAACTGGGGATAACTTTTGTTTGTTTTTTCACCTTAGACCTAATGACATTGAAAAAAGAGAAAGAAGTACTCAATGACATTGAAGAGAAAGATCAATACGAGACTCTGCATGATTTCACAGCTGGAAAAAAACATTCTAGGTGTTCACAGACTGAAAAGATTTCCACACGAAAAAAAGCTCAAAAGACTGGAATAACTAGAAGTGATTTTACTTGCTTTCGGATTGGTAAGAGTTTCAATCAACAAGGAAGCCTTAAAGTCCACATTGGGGAGACCCCTTTCAGTTGTCAACACTGTGGAAAAAGTTTTAGTTTTAAAGGAAGCCTTAAGAGGCACATGAGAATTCACACTGGAGAAAAGCCTTACACCTGCCAGCAGTGTGGTGAGAGTTTTGCTCATCTTGTAAGCCTTGAAGTCCACATGAGAATACACACTGGAGAGAGTCCCTTCACCTGCCAACACTGTGGAAAAAGTTTTAGTTTTAAAGGAAGCCTTAACAGGCACATGAGAATTCACACTGGAGAAAAGCCTTACACCTGCCAGCAGTGTGGTGAGAGTTTTGCTCAACTTGGAAACCTTAGAGTCCACGTGAGAATACACACTGGAGAGACTCCCTTCACTTGCCAACAGTGTGGAAAAAGTTTCACTCATAAAGGAAGCTTTGACAGGCACATGAGAATTCACACCAGAGAAAAGCCTTATACCTGCCAACAGTGTGGAAAAAGTTTTTCTCAACATGGAAACCTTGAAGTCCATATGAGAATACACAATGGAGAGAGTCCCTTCACTTGCGACAGGTGTGAAAAAACTTTCAGTCAACAAGGAAGCCTTAGCAACCACATGAGAATTCACACTGGAGAGAAGCCTTACACCTGCAAACAGTGTGGACAAAGTTTCACTCATAAAGGAAGCCTTAACTGGCACATGACTGTTCACACTGGAGAGAAGCCTTACACCTGCCCTCAGTGTGGAAAGAGTTTCCATCAGCATGCAATCCTTAACACCCACATGAGAATTCACACTGGAGAGAAGCCTTACACCTGCCAACAGTGTGGAAAAAGTTTCACTAATAAAGGAAGCCTTAACTGGCACATGAGAATTCACACTGGAGAGAAGTCTCACACATGACAACAAAGTGTAGAAGTAGTTTCACTCAAAAAGGAAACTTAAACAGGCACACATGAATTCACACAGAATAGAAGCCTCACACCTGCCAACAGCATTTAGAGAGTTTTACTCAACATGGAGACCTTAGAGTCCTTTACAGCTTGTGCTAGTTTCGGTACTCCAGCAACAACAACTGGAGTGTGGAGAACCTCACAGACAGAGTAGAATTGTCAAAGATGGATCAATACCAAATGTTTGTCCAACTTAGTATTTAGAGCATGTAAGTACAGCACGTTATATTTTGTTAATGTGCTTGTTAACACGCTGTATGGTTAATGTGGCTTAAGCTACCACTGTCTCTGACTGTATTCATGAAGATCAGAGCTATGTCATTAGTTTTATTTTTAAGAAGTAATAAAATTGTGCTTCTGAATTTTACAGGCAGTGAGCATTTTGGGGTTAAAAATAACAAGATCTGGGCTACGTTTCCCAAAAGCATAGTAAGCTTAAGTACATCGTAGACCCATTGAAACCAATGGAGCTACGATCAACTTAGGCTTGCAATGCTTTTTGGAACGCAGCCCAGGTCTCTGTGAATACAGTAAGAGACAATGATAACTTTAGCCACATAAGCATATTCAGAAAGGCTTTTGAAAACACACACTTTATAAAGTGCGATACTTGTGTGTTGTGGATATGAAGGTGGACCACGAAGAGTTGGTATTGATGCATCTTTGAGAAGCAACTTTTCTGCAAATCCTGTGTTGTACTTGTGTGGCAAGTGTAAAAACACTTTTTACACTAGATTATTGAAATTCTTATTAACTTATGTCACTGATGCAAGAGGCTTTTATTTTGAAATTTGTATAAGGAAAAATTGCACCGTGATGAATGGTCATGTGATCACAATCACAATACTGTTGTTATTTTTATATTTCTTTATACATTTATAATTTGTATTTCTTTGTTATTGGTTTTGCCTTTCCCTTTGTATGAAATTGTTCAGGACGCACTGTTTACGTAAGTTATGTCGTGCGTAGTCTCAGCCTCAGATGTCACGCCCACGGAACGTTGGCTAAACGTCTGATGCATATGGCACACTTTTCTGGAAACACTTCAAGAATGTCGAAGTCGTCATCTGACTGGTTGAATCTGACCGGATTTCCAGGAGACGCGAGTGTCGTGTTTATTTTCGGTCTGCCGGGAAACAAAGATGCCGTGGCACCAAACACCCTCACAAAAGAAGAAAGCCGTCATGTTTACAAATGTGATGACGAACGCTTATCAGGGTCAACTAAATGCTGGATTTTCAAAAGTATGTGAAATATGTAAAGTTCGCAGCATAGAATCTTTAAAATACATCAGAGAGTTTCACACACCGGTTTGTTATTGTGGCGACATTTCCACGCCCCGAAACGTGACGCTGAACGAAACGAACTATGATTGGTTGTTTGACATGTCGGTCAAACAGCCTCATGGGTGGGCCTTGGCCAATAAAACCTGCCATCTATTCCAGACCTTCAGCTGTCAGTGTGAAGGTCTGGCTACGCGAGACTGTCGTATTTTCCAGGAGCCCTCTCTCTTTTGCGGGATGTCATTGCGATGAGAGCTATGTTTTTATCAGCTTCTCGAAAAAGTGTTCAAATATGGTTAATTACTTACTGTTTATGGATTTTCTGCACAAAATGTGTTTGTTTGTTAACTTTTCTTTATTAAGAGATTAGTAGTCCAAGTTATAAACGTTGTAAGAGTATGTTTAATCGAAATATGAATTTGTGTAATGGCCGCTACTACACGTGCGGGATGCTGATGAGTTTCGTTATATGACGATGCATACTTAGATAAAACTTTTAACTGTTTTACCGGTGTTATGAGTTACGCGTTTATGATTGTGTGAAGTTGTTTCTTTTTACCTTTAATGATCCATGAGAGGTTTTAATGTATTTCCTGTTATATGAATGTACATTGTAACAGTATGCAATGATTGACAGGGACGGATGGTGTCTGTTATACTTTTATACAGAAACTGTGAAGCCCGAAAGTAAACCACATGACAACTGCATCATGGTGTAAGGTCTCTTTTATTATCAACACACACAACGCAGAAGATAACCGACTACAATTGCAAAGCAGTCCAGTGTACAATGGTCCACACAAACATACAAATTTAGCTAATTTCTTGGCACACAATTGAAAAGAATCCACTGCATCCTCAGTGGCTCAGATTCTGGAGTGTATTATTGCAGCCAAAAACAAGAGTTGCAATGTTTAAATAGCTGAGACATTTTATGACTATCTGCTTTAGCGAGGGTATAAACATGGTGGACTGTGTGCGGCTCACTCAGGGTGGGATCTATGCTAATAGGGCAGAGATTGTCACCAGTGGGTGGGGCTTTTCCATACTATGACGTCATCGTAGGGAGAAAACTGGAACAGCCTGTTCTTAGACAATGCTTATGATTTATGGGGATTATAAAAAAGGAGTAGGTGGATTTTTACGATTATAGGGTGGTTCTTTACACACACTGTGGACACACATTAATGTTCAAACACCACGTAAAAGTATAATAGGACCTCTTTAATAATTTGTGTATTTCGGTTAATAACAGGTCTGGTTCTCACCTTATTGATGAGCAGGAATTTTATTTTGTGAGTAAAGCTGCAAATTCCTCTATTAACTTCATAATAATCCTCTGACACGTGCAAGTGAAAATCTTGGTGCAGCATAAATGATAAATCTGTTAGGCTGTAACTAATTAAAAAAATGGTATACTTAAGCACAATTTATTAGTATGTACTTTGGTATAACAATGTATTTGTGGCACACTATAAATTGGTATACCTAAAGTCTGTTAAATTGGAACAACTAATTTTGTCCTAAATGCATTTTAGTTGTCCAAAAGCAGTTCAACTAAATTTGTATTAAATACACTTGTTTGTGGTAAAGTGGAAATATTCCAAGTAAACTTAAATACACTTTAATTATCAATTCTTGTATTGAAGTTTTGAAATGTAGAATTCCCTCAGCATGAACTTCAAATGTATTATGGTGACATTACAACTGCTATTCAATTACACAATGTTGAACAAACAGTGCCGTAGGGCTGCACAATTAAATTGAATGTGATTTCCATGCTCATTTTGTCAGTAAATCCGGTTCTGCAATCAGCAGTTAATCTCCATCACCTGCTTTCAGATGGAGCAGCATTTACTACACAGAGCCATATTTCACTGACAGGTTACGCAAAAAAAATGCAGACGATATTATTGCACGATTGTGAAATCGAATAAATCATTTGCGATAATGACAGCTGTTTGCGTAGCTTCTCAGTGAACTGCGGCTCTGTGTAGTAAATGCTGCTCTATCTGGAAGCATGTGAAAATACCACATTTAATGTTTTTACTCCAAACTCACTTCATAACGTCAGTCGAGTGTTTGAAATAAATCCTTTTGTGAGATTATGTGGCTTCTTACACAGAATAAGGCACGCAACATATTTCATAGCATTCTAAGCACTAGCAGTGATAAAGGCAATAGGGTCTGGCTGCAGACATCCCTACACTCCTCCAGACCAAACTAACCCATCTCTCTGTCCCTAGCTCTATCTGTCAGTGGCTCACCAGCTTTCTAACAGATAGGCAGCAGCTAGTGAGACTGGGGCAATTAATGTCAAACAGCCGCTCCACCAACACTGGTGCCCCTCAGGGCTGTGTTCTCTCCCCACTGCTCTTCTCCCTCTACACCGACTGCACATCTAAAGACCCCTCTGTCAAGCACCTGAAGTTTGCAGATGACACCACACCGATCGGCCTCATTCAGGACGGTGATGAGTCTGCTTACAGACAGGAGGTTAAGGAGCTGGCTGTCTGGTGCAGTCTTAACGTCCTGGAGCTGAACACGCTCAAAACAGTGGAGATGATCGTGGACTTCAGGAGGAACCCTCCTGGGGTCCGTTCTTCGTAGCTCGCTTAATACATCTGAGATGATGTGAAAGATTCCAGATCTTCTAATCCTGATAACTGATCTTTGGCTAATTTGGTTCTTCAAACGAATTTGCGTATTAGATTAAAATATCTGGATTAAGTTGTCTAAGATTACGGCGCGTTCTCGTGTTCCCCAAAAAGGGCAGATGTATCGATACTTGAAACTACGATCAGCAATGCAGCGATTGGCTGGCGGCAAGACAGCAACGTAATGACATCATATCATTAAAAAGGCACCTGACGGAAAAGTTGACAAATTTCTGGACTTTTATAAGGAAACAGCCAAGCGAATAAAACTACATAAATGTTATAATAGATAAATGAAATGTTTTTAATTTATTTGTAATTTTTTTACATGGTTCCCAATTATTTATATTCACGATTTCTAGCATTTGTGTAGGCTTTACATTTTTACTTCAGTGTTGTAATTAGCAATTAATTTAATTTTATCTTTGAAACAGATTTGTTACGTGACAGCATTAATTAAAGTTTCTTAAAGATCATGTTATCTGCATCTCCTGCGCTCCATTAAGCCCCTCCCATAATATCTGTCACCACTCAAATGAATGCACGGCTCAGATTAACTGTATAGCATGTGTGTAAGACTCCAATACAATTATAACGTAATTATTTCATCACTAAGAAATCTTTCAATGAGTAAAACTGGCTGTGTCTATAGTGTTATAGACTACACAACATTGTTATCTTATTTTCAAATTAATTTTTAAATTATTTTTATTTTAAATGATTGTCCCTGGACCAGCAGGGTACTCTTATAATAAAGTAGCAGTGGCTGTGACAGATTTTAAGTATCAAGTCTGCTTAAAAAGATGCAATCTAATCCTGTTTACATGAAATAAACCTGCTCCCGAGCAGGTTTAAGTTTACGGACCTGTCGCTATGACAGCAAGTCCAGGATGAGCTTCGAAGAACCAAATGATCCAAGATCAAGCGAAATCATCAACAATCAAATCCAGCTAACTGAGTTAGCGACGTACGAAGAACGGACCCCTGCTCTCCCCCCATTCACCATCATGAGCAACACTGTAACGACAGTGGAGACATTCAAGTTCCTGGGATCCATCATCTCTCAGGACCTGAAGTGGGACACTCACATAGACTCCATTGTCAAGTCAAGTCACCTTTATTCATATAGCACTTTTAACAATACAAATTGTGTCAAAGCAACTGCACAATATCAAAATAGGAAAATAGTGTTAATAATGTAAAATGACAAGATTAAACACTTAATTTTCAATTAAAGGCATTTCATTATTGAATTCAGTGATGGCATTGTCCAGCTCAGTTCAGTTCTAATAGTCTCTGTGCAATCAAGTCGGCGATATTGCTGGAAATGAAGTGTCCCCAACTAAGCAAGCCAGAGGCAACAGCGGCAAGGAACCAAAACTCCATCGGTGACAGAATGCCTTGGGAGAAACCAGGCTCAGTCGAGGGGGGGCAGTTCCACCTCGGAATAAGAAAGAAACAGACTAATATTAGCAAAGATGCCATTCTTCTTACGATGTAACAAGTACATCGTGTGTTATGGGAAGTGGTTCCGGTTGACCTAATTAATGAAGCCTAACAATTCTTTAGCGGATTTGAATATTAGAAGTTTATTAGTGTGTTATGTGTATGCCAGGTTAAAGAGATGGGTCTTTAATCTAGATTTAAACTGACAGAGTGTGTCTGCCTCCCAAACAGTGTTAGGTAGATTGTTCCAGAGTTTGGGCGCTAAATAGGAAAAGGATCTGCCACCTGCAGTTGATTTTGATATTCTAGGTATTATCAAATGGCCAGAGTTTTGAGAACGCAGCGGACGTGAAGGACTATAATGCGATAAGAGCTCGCTCAAGTACTGAGGAGCTAAACCATTCAGGGCTTTATAAGTAATTAACAAGATTTTAAAATCTATACGATGTTTAGTAGGTAGCCAGTGCAGTGTTGACAGAACCGGGCTAATGTGGTCATACTTCCTGGTTCTAGTAAGAACTCTAGCTGCTGCATTTTGAACCATCTGTAATTTTGTTTATTAAGCGTGCAGAACAACCACCCAATAAAGCATTACAATAATCTAACCTTGAGGTCATAAACGCATGAATTAACATTTCTGCATTTGACATATAGAGCATAGGTCTCAGTTTAGATATATTTGTAAGATGAAAAAATGCAGTTTTACAAATGCTAGAAACGTGGCTGTCAAAGGAGAGATTGTTATCAAATAGCACACCTAGGTTCCTGACTGATGATGAAGAATCGACAGAGCAGCCATCAAGTGTTAGACAGTGTTCTAGGTTATTACTTGTGGAGGTTTTAGGTCCGATAATTAACACCTCTGTTTTTTCAGAATTTAGCAGTAAGAAATTACTCATCATCCAGTTTTTTATATCAACTATGCATTCCAAAAGTTTCTCAATTTGTCAACATTGTAACAAAAGCCCAACAAAGGTTGTACTTCCTTCGCCAGCTGAGGAAGTTTAACCAGCCACAGGAGCTGCTGAAACAGTTCTACTCAGCCGTCATTGAGTCTGTCCTGTGCACTTCAATAACTGTCTGGTTTGCCTCAGCTACAAAATCAGGGATCAGAAGACTACAGAGAACAGTTCGGTCTGCTGAACGGATTATCGGTGCCCCGCTGCCCACCCTTCAAGAACTGTATACATCCAGAGTGAGGAAAAGGGCTCAGAAAATCACTCTGGATCCCTCACATCCAAGTCACCCCCTTTTTGAACTTTTGCCATTTAAATCTACACGAGTTACGATAATGTAATCTAATGGTGTGTTGAGATATTAATATGAAAATAAATGTAGCCTAATTTCATTATATTAGATGTCTTTTTTCTTATTTAACCATAATCATGGTATTGTCGTGTCTTCCTCACTTTTCCATGAACAGCCGTGCATAAATCATCTAATGCATGAATCGTATTTAACAGTAAAGGCTCATATTTACGGAAGCGTATTGCATTCACTTGAGGAAAAAATATCTGCTCTGTTTTTCTGAATTAACGACTTAATTATCTCAGAATTACGAGATAATTTTTCATGAAAAAAAAGTTTTTGCTCTGTTTTTCTGAATTAACGACTTAATTATCTCAGAATTACGAGATAATTTTTTCTTGAAATAAAAATTTTTGCTCTGTTTTTCTGAATTAACGACTTAATTATCTCAGAATTACGAGATAATTTTTCATGAAAAAAAAAATATTTTGTTCTGTTTTTCTGAATTAATGAGATCCCTCAAAATCCTGCCAGGAGCTCTATTTTAGCTGGATTGCATGGAAGTAAACATGTCCCGCCTTTCAAGTTTAATCCGGTTTTATTTTACTTTGGGTTTGAGACATTGGGAGATACTGCTGTCTTTAAGTAATATAAATGGTATTGTTATTAGTGCGTCAACTTTGCGCAGACACCTCAAGACTTTGCGCCTGTTCAGACGAAAAGAACATTCTGATCTGCTTGACATTGCTGTGTTTCTCCAGGATCAGTTGAACCGATATGGTATGCTTCACGGATATAAGATGATGCATCTGAAATGCATTCAGGCTGGCTACGTGGTGACACAAGAGACAATCAGGCAATTGTTGAAGATACTGGATCCCCATGGAGTGCAACTGAGGCGCCGGAATCGTCTTCGGCGACGTTTGTATCATAATCCAGGCCCGAACTTTTTATGGCATGTTGATTCATATGATAAACTCAAACCATATGGGATCTGCATCAATGGTGCAATCGACGGGTTTTCACGAATGATGATATGGCTACATGCATACTCTACAAGTAGTGATCCCAAGGTCATCGCTGGATACTTTATTGATGCGGTGTTATCAAGGAATGGGACAGCCACCCGAATTCGCTCAGACTTAGGGACAGAGAACTGTTACATGGAACAGATGCAGATGTTCTTGAGACATGATCATACGGACGACTTTTCGAGAAATTGCTATTTGTATGGCTCAAGCAATCATAACCAACGGATAGAGCATTGGTGGGGATTTTTGAGGAAGCAGCATGCACAGTTCTGGATCAACCTATTTCAAGATCTAAAAGATTCTGACGACTTCTCCGGTGACTTCCTAGACAAAAGTCTAATACAGTTCACATGTCTTGAAATAATAGAGGTAAGAAATGTGCTTTAGACATGTAAATTGTGATATGTTATTCAGCTATAGATTTTGTCAATACGCCAAAATGTTGTGACATGCAGTATAATTATCTCATTTCATAGGTCTAACAACTGTTCCATAACAGAAGCAAATGGGCGATAACCATTAGTTATTTAATTAGATTATTAAATTAATTTGTAGATCACAATTTTTCCTACATATAGTTGACTTTTTAAGAGATAAGTGGACCTCAGTATAAGTAGTTAGAATTAGCAGCAGCCTACATCTACAACAATAAAATGCAACACAAACATTAATGCAGCTGTAATATTAATCCTGTTATATGGATGTTGCACAAACTGCTATCTAATATTAACCCAAAAACATCATAATAGTAAAACACTGACAAGGAAAATTTACCGCACTATGAGTAGCCTACTTTTATTCATTTCATTCTGGTACTTTTATGTACATTTTGGTGAAAGAAAATTGTTTCTCTCGGCATTAGTGGGACACAGTATGTGAGAGAGGGATGACTTATCTGACCCTGATCATATAACACAAATCTTAACATACAGAGATTTATTGTTTTCAAATATAGAATTTAACATGCATGAAACTGTTTGAGAAACGGCTCTACTGTATCATACTGGACCATAAGCATTTATTTTGCCTGCAGGTGGTATTGCAACGGTGTGGACTAATTTTCTTACTTTCCCACTCTTTTTCTTTA
Organism: Schizothorax lantsangensis; assembly: GCA_027422415.1. Lineage (NCBI taxonomy): Eukaryota > Metazoa > Chordata > Actinopteri > Cypriniformes > Cyprinidae > Schizothorax > Schizothorax lantsangensis. The sequence continues at coordinate 3,303,532 of CM049852.1, read as the reverse complement.
TATTTAGAGAGAACTGCAGGATGTTGTTCACCTCTGGAACACTCACAGAATTCGCCCATCCAGAAATGCTGTGTCTCCAGGTGGACGTCCAGTAATGATGTACACCCTACCCCAACTTTTTGGTGCTAGAGAGTACCTTAAAGAGGCATCCCAACAGAAGATACAGGCTTGTAGGGAGGAATGTCGTGAGAGAGGACCATATCCCTGTGATAATACAGTGTTTGACATTTGTTGCCTTGCCATGGCAGAAAACAGTCTTCATCCACCAACCTCTCCAGAGGAAGCCATTGATCTTTACATGTTCTTACGTGCTTACATACGTACCCAAATTTAATAATCACAAGTTGTTCTACTGGATTAAATGACTGAATGTGAGCACCCACTCATAGCCAAAAAAACAACAGAATTGCAGTTTGGACGGAAAAGGTTATATACCATGACATTCATTGTAAATGTTTGACAGAAGTACTGTGTTTATACAATCAATAATAGACAACTCTTTCATAATTGGCATCTCCCAACTGAGCTCCATATCATCTCTTTTTATTCATCATTATGTAAAAAGTACATCTCAACCACAGAACTGGGAACAATCCTGTACCTGCAAATGAAAGATATCACATGTTGCCATTGTCAAAAATGGCACATTTGTCCTTATGGTGGAACTATTTCGTATCACCAGATGTGGTCTGACACACTTTGGGCTCATTGTAAACAGGGCAACCTACATGATGTTTGGATGGCCTTTAAATCAAACATATTATTGTATCTTGTTATCATGTGTCTCTCGGCTGCACATAAAGCACTTTTTTTACACAATTATTTGGCATCATATAAATACATGCTAAACCAGTGCAGTGCAACTTTTTTTCTCCCCAGTGTGATTCACTGTGTTTGTTGGAAATAGGCCTATTTGGTAAATTTGGTAATGTAGAGATGACTGTTTAAAGGACAATTCCGGTGAAAAATGAACCTAGGGGTAATTAACACATGGTTACCGAGCCGATCGTTCTCTGGGATGCGTTTTCATGATAATCAAATATAAAGAGTTTTATCTCTAAAAACAGATTAGCTTATAACGCTAGTATATGGGGCATATTTTACATAAAAGTAAATCGCTAGTTAATACCACTAACAAGGCTCAAAATAGCCTCACACTAACAGGGTAGCATAATGAGGGTCCCTACATGCAAACCGAAGCATTGAGAACTTTGTAAGTGTAAAGACAGTTTAATAAGAAGATACTTTATAAAGACAGTACATTACGCATATACAGACAGGATCCATCTTGGAAAACAGTCTCGACTAATCGAGTCACGAACGCCGTGCTAAGTGAGATGAACTGTGACTTGGAATCTCATATGGTCCGTTGTTTCCCTTGTAGTTAGTCACCCATATATTTTAATAAACAGATATAATTCATGCATTTCCATGTAATTAGATTTCACAAACGTAATTCCTATCGACCAGCTCACTTAGCACGGCTTTCGTGACTCGATTAGTCAAGACTGTTTTCCAAGATGGATCCTGTCTGTATACGCGAAGTGTACTGTCTTTATAAAGTATCTTCTTATTAAACTGTCTGTACACTTACAAAGTTCTCAATGCTTCGGTTTGCATGTAGGGACCCTCATTATTCGGTTTGCATGTAGGGTCCTTCGGATGAGACGTTAAACCGAGGTCCTGACTCTCTGTGGTCATTAAAAATCCCAGGATGTCCTTCGAAAAAGAGTAGGGGTGTTACCCCGGCATCCTGGCCAAATTTGCCCATTGGTCTCTGACCATCATGGCCTCCTAATCATCCCCATACACTGATTGGCTTCATCACTCGGTCTCCTCTCCACCAGTAAGCTGGTGTGTGGTGGGCGTTCTGGCGCACTATGGCTGCCGTCGCATCATCCAGGTGGATGCTGCACACTGGCGGTGGTTGAGGAGATTCCCCCTTGTATGTAAAGCGCTTTGAGTGCCTTGAAAAGCGCTATATAAATGTAACTTATTATTATTATTATTATGCTACCGTGTTAGTGTGAGGCTATTTTGAGCCTTGTTAGTGGTATTAACTAGCGATTTACTTTTACTTAAAATATGCCCCATATACTAGCGTTATTAGCTAATCTGTTTTTAGAGATAAAACTCTTTAAATTCGATTATCACGAAAACGCATCCCAGAGAACGATCGACTCGGTAACCATGTGTTAATTACCCCTAGGTTCATTTTTCACCGGAATTGTCCTTTAAATATGTTGTCTAAAGAGTGCTGGTGAATGCAGGAACTGCAGTGCAGTTGTCAAAACTCAGTAATTCTACTGTGTGAGACAAGATCCATGTGTTATCTGCAGTAAAGACCCGATTTGTTTGAAAACATTCTGTACAAAACAAGAGAGAAACCTGTGCTTTTTATTTGTAAAAAGCAGAACACCTTCTAATGTACAGTGCCGTATGTTAGAACAGATTTCCAAACACTGCCAATATTAAGATTTAACATGAGCTGACATTACCTCAGGGTCCAAGTTAATTATAATTTCTCAATGAAAATGCAACTTTACAAGAACATTTCTTTTAAATTGTCCCAAAAAGTATGCTCCTAAACTGCTAACAGAAATGATGGCTTACATAAAAGTACATTTAAAATATTGGTACATGTATCTAAATCACTTAAAAATGAAAATGTATCCACATGCATTTATAACATACATTGTGTAAAAGGCTTATAATTGTTTTTTGGTTAAGTGGACCTTAAAGTATATTAACAAAATGTTCAGCCACTCAATATGTTTCTACAGACAATTTAAGTCTGGTAATAACAGCAACTGCATATGAAACGTTGCAAAACATGTTGCCATTGTCAAAATGGCAAATTTGTCCTCATGGTGGAACTATTCAGCATGACCAAATGTGATTTGACACACTTTGGGCCCACTGCAAACAGGGCAACCTAAATGGCATTTGAATGGTCCTGTATCATTATCAATAAATCAAACTGATTATTGTATCTTGTTATCATGTGTAAATGTTTCTATGGGCTGGATATATTCGGAGTCCATCAACAAAATGTTCATCAGCCAGTAAACATGTTTCCACAGTAAGTTTTGTAATGACATTCTGGATAAAACTGAAACTGAAAAACATAAAATAAAAAATAAATCACCCTGCGCTCATAATGCACCACGGAATAAGAAAGTTAATTCCGAGTTAATTACTTCCCCTATGTGCTCTGTCTCACATTCACACACTATCTAAAGGTAAACAGATGGCACTGATAACGCTATAACTGGGCAAGAGGGAAGAGTGTGTACATGTGAGTGAGTGAGACACTTCTATGCAATGTCCATTGCATAGAAGTTGCTGGACAGTATAGCCTCCATTTCAGCTCGGAGGTCAGGATAGCTGTTGTAAGTTGATGGCAGCTCTAAAGTTGGGCCACAAGTATGTGCAATAGGCCGCCTTGATAACCCTTCCAAAGGGTGAATATGACTTGAATGTCTTTAACGCAGATGACATCAGACCCTGTCACGAATCTCAACATCTTCCGGAGGCCTATCTCATCCAATCCCCTGATGTACTGATGTAAAAATCGCAAACTTTGGTTCTCTGCTGGAGTAGCTGGAGAGGCCGTGATCAACTTTAATACTTTTCGGGTTGATGGTTTAAGATCCTCATACATCTTCTGCATATCCAGCACACTGGGGAAGAACTCCCTGAGAGTTGGTCCTGCGACTGCTGCAATGTTATCCAGTGCATATTTTGGTTGCTGGATTATTTGCTTGTGGGCCACTTGGAGAAGCACAGCTTTCAAGTTCTCTTGTGTTGGTACTGTTCTTACTCCCATGCGATCCATAAGATCAAGAAGCTCATCTTCATCATCACCATCAAGGGCGTCTTGCAAAGCAGTGGACAAGAGATCGCGCTCAGACTGACTAAGATACAACATTAGTGAGTCAAACAATAAATCAGGTGAGACAGTGTGTTCACCAAATGTGATTGCTGCTGTAAAGGCTTGAGCCAGCCGAGAAGGAAAATATCCATGGTCCTTTAATCCCTTGACCATTATCCTACCAACAGATTTCCATTCTTCCTCTTGCCATTTTGGGGATAGTGATGGCACCCTCACATCTGCACCCTCTGCTGCACAGTCTAAAAACTCTGTCCAGAAGGCAGCATATACATCCCTGGACACGCCATCAGCATCTGCCCCCATTTCATGAATGAAGCTGTATTTCACAGAGTAGGACATCATCACTTCATCCTTGAATTGGGAAATCAGTTCCTCCAAGAGATTGACTCTGTGGAGTTTCACTGTCACATGCAAAAGTTCATAAGTAGGACTTAATGGGCCAGCAGGCACTGTGTCAGAATGGACAGGAGTTGAGCTGTAGGCGTTGATGTTTATCTGTGCCTCTTCTATAGGCTCAAGTAAGATTGTGTCATCAAGATCTTCTAAAAATGGTCCACCTTGCAAAGGGCCAAAAATGACCTCCGATGTATCACACAAAGATGTAAGATCAACATTCTCTACAGCAGTAGAGACAAAAGCTTCCACAGTGTGTGTCTGCTGTTCACTGTCATGCGTTTTTTGTGTCAGCTGCTCATTATCTTCTGTTGTGTTTTTCTGTCGCTCATTTAGCCTTGCTGCATCTGTCTGTTCATCAGTTCCTTCTGTCATCTCTGTGAACACTTCATCTCCATTTGTCAGGTGCTCTGTGAACAAGTAAAATCTTAAAATCCCCAATTTATGTGTCTCATAGAGCTCTCCCACACTAACACCCTCATCAAGGTATGCTTCCTGAAAGTCAACAATGTTGTGACTGAACTCTTCCCACTTTCCCTTTCTCGATTTCTCATTGGGGAAAAATAGCTTTTTAGCTTGTGACAGAATCTCTGTTTTTGTGGCTTTCTTGGAAATATCAAGAACTCTGGTTCCTCCACCATTGCGTTTTCTCACTTGTTTCTTGTCGTGTATCCATCCTAGTTCTATTTTCCTTGTCATCTTCATGGCCCTTTTGTTATTTCTCAGATGTATCTTTGTTGGCTGCATAGAATGCTCCTCCTCAAAATCTTGATCTGTGTCTTTATTGCTTGTCAATGTGCCCATCTTTCTTCTAAGTTTTTCAAATAAGGACAGTCTTTTTAGATCATCACCACCTTTTCTCTGTTTTTCCATACAGAAACGCCTTGTAGCAATCCTATCACCATATGCTGGAATGTAAGCAGTCATAGTGGCATCATCTATTTCTCCAACTACCGAGCTGTCAATCTGTAATGAAAACAAAACAATACAGTAAGACATATTGGTTATCTTAAATCTAAGAGATGGCTATATTTCCATATGAGTGAAAATTAATTTCTTAGCAGTAGCTACAAATCAGCAATTTATTTCTATTTTCCTTCACTTGCTTGTTTCTTTTTTCGCATGGGAATAAAAAGGAGCTAAAATATTAAGTAATTTAAAACAAAAACTGCTGTCTAAAAAAATGGTTGTAACCATAACAATGAAGTTTGAGTGACATAATGATGCTGAAAATACAGTGTATTAACAGTGAAAATCCTTGACATCAAAGTTAGGCAGGGGACTGATTACTTTCATGTATTCCTCTTTAATTATATAACCATTTACCTCAATTACAAGAAAAGCACTTCTCCCATTTATTACTGCTATTATGTACTCCATAATATTGCTATTCCATATTGATTCCATACTTCAGCTCCCAACCAAGGCCTGTGCTGGCATCTAAACATTACTCCATCCTTTTAAAACAATATCAAATCACAACAAAATGGAAAGCAGTAATTGTAAGGGCACAATATTTTATTTTGTGTATTTATTTATTATTTCAAACATATAAGTCAGCACTTTGCCTGAATGCATAATGGTGATGCTACTGCACGTTACGGTCTAACTACTGTTACTTGTTTATGTAGGGTAGAGACCAAAATATAGAGGTGAATTGACCCCTAAAGATACCTATTTTACAGGGCTAGAATAGGGAAGACATGAATGCATTGTTGGGAGAGGCAGGTGTGCTTGGCATAAAAAAGAAATCGGAAGCACTGGCACTAAATGTGATAGGGTTACAATTTATGATGATTACTTGTATAATCTGCTGAGATTCAGTAAAATGTAAAACAATTAAAATTAATATATTGCAGGAATGAATGTGCTGTCACCTACATGATCTTGCTGCATTTTCTGAATATTTTCCTCAGGAATCCCTCGGCTCTGAAGAAACATCCACAGACCATCATCTTGTGGGAGGGGGGTATTTGAAGACGTAGCCATAGCTGGCCCTGAACAAATGTCGGAAAAAGGCAGCATTTATGTAAATATGTGTTGCACCACAAATATAAACAGATTTAGGACTGTACCCTCAAAAGTGTAATTGCTTTAAATATCTCAAAAATGTATTTCGGCCTTTTTTACGAGAACATTAATAAAGGCCAAGAGTGTGATAACGTTGCTAAAAATGGATGTTTCATGTATCAACTGTATAGGAAGGCAACTATAGGCCTTTCTTATCACTTGGAAGTCAAACTGTCTTAAGCATTTGAATGTGCTCACCTTTAACAGTAACATTACTCAAATCGTAGAGAAGGCTAGACTCAAGAACAAGGTCAATAGTGTTGAGACACAGGCTATATGTACTCATTTATCTGTGATTCACTGCACAACCGGAATCTAGTTTCTGAAAAATATATAACTTGCTTTGGAAAGCTTCAAAAAGCTAGCTTTGTTTCCAAATTATTAAATGCATCAAGTACACAGTTTAGAAAAATATCAACAAATAAAACAATTACAGGACACATATGCATAGTGACAAACCAAAAGAGAGGGCACAACTAAAGAAACCGAAGCAATGTCAGAATATATTCAACATTATTATTGGTGTAGCACGCTGAACACTATACTAAACGTCCGTGCAAAACTTAATCGAAATAGTATCCCTGCTGGCTCTGAAACTGGCAAAGTTCTGAATGTTTGTTTACTGTTATGTAATGTCGCGATGTCCAACGTGCTGCATGCACTGGGGATTTCTGACGTGACTTTTTCCCTCCCCCTGACAGCAGCCTCTCTGTATTCGAGGACCTCTTGATTTACAAATTAAGCACTAAAGCAGGGATCTCCAACCCTGCTCCTGGAGAGCTACCGTCCTGCAGACTTCAGTTCCAGCCCTGCTGCAACACACCTGTCTGTAATTATCAAGTAGCCCTGAACACCTTGATTAGCTGGTTCAGGTGTGTTTTTGATTGGGGTTGGAGCTGAAATCTGCAGGATGGTAGCTCTCCAGGAGCAGGGTTGGAGACCACTGCACTAAAGTTACAGCAAATAGCGTGGTTTACTTATCCTAGCCAACAAACTGAAAGGACGGTGGTTAACGTAATATTCCTCCTAAAAATCACACGTAATTATCCCCTCGACCTTAAAAGTTAAGGTTCCTTTTGCTGACTAACGGTACAAATATTAGCTTAACATTACATAAGTTAGCCCAGCGGTTTTCAACTCCAGTCCTCGCAGTTTACAGCGGTATATTTTGTCACACTTCACTAGTAAGTTTCGTCTGTGTGTGTTATGGCGCTGGCAGTGGCTTAGCGCAAATCCGTGAATAAATCAGTTAATAAATAAATTCCGAAGTGAAGTAAACGTCAACGGATTTCTCATGCTTAGGGAGTAGGGAGCAATGAACACTGTGTAGGGAGCATGTCAATCGGAACACAGTTCATTCATGGAACTCGCTTCTTATGAGCTGATGCTCTGAATCAGGTGTGTTAAACAACAGAGACATGCAAAATGTGCAGAGCGGGGGGGCGCGAGGACTGGAGTTGAAAACCGCTGAGTTAGCCTACCAACTGCAGTTGATGGTGTAACTTAAATTAAGGTAGTTAGTAAAAAATATGCCCGTAACATTAACGTTACATGTTTATAAACAGCTATTCTAACCTCGTTTTACATGTCGTCAAGCGAACAGTTAGCAGACATCATTTGGCATTAACATGTAACTATAATAACTTAGCTATCTTACCTGCACTGAACCCATGTAGGCCTGGCACTGTTGTTGTTGTTGGAGCATCAGCAACTGTGGCCTGACGTTACTTCGTGCAGGTGAGAGCTTCTCGCAGGATTTTGAGGGATCTCGTTAATTCAGAAAAACAGAGCAAAAAATTTTATTTCAAGAAAAATTTATCTCGTAATTCTGAGATAATTAAGTCGTTAATTCAGAAAAACAGAGCAAAAATTTTTATTTCAAGAAAAATTTATCTCGTAATTCTGAGATAATTAAGTCGTTAATTCAGAAAAACAGAGCAAAAACTTTTTTTTCATGAAAAATTATCTCGTAATTCTGAGATAATTAAGTCGTTAATTCAGAAAAACAGAGCAGATATTTTTTCCTCAAGTGAATGCAATACGCTTCCGTACATATTTGAATATGTTCTTTTCTTTATTTATGAAGAATTATAAGCGTGTGTATGATGTGATTTAGCCTATGCATATTTGTTCTAAAGTTTGGCAGAGTGATCACGAGATGCTAGGCTAAGTTTTGTATTGTTTACAGAAAGGATGCACGTTCTCATCTTTTTTTCTGTTAATTATCACGTTGCTCTGCATGTCTGTTTTTCGTCAAAGCACCAACTTAGAATGCCTAATGTTGGTTTGATTGCTTGTGTTACACGAGAAAATGAATAAGTTTGCCTACCTGATGTTGTAGGTTAATGCGTGTGCAGTTCGGGTCGCAACTCGCGGTCTTTTTGTCAAACGGTTCTGGTCTGGTACAGAAATAAATTAGTGCTGCTGTCGGATAACGGGTCAGGTGTTCTGTTAAGTACTGCTGGTGCACGTTTATCAAACAGGACCGGTGCAGGACTCTGCTTTAAACTGCTTTGCGTCTCTCCGTCAGATAACCCAATGTGTGTGATGCGCCATTTACAGGTATTTGCCTAAACTGTCACACAGCTCAAATATTTTTTTCCGCCAAGGGGTGATAACGTCATGATTACGAAAACGATTGTTAATTTTTGTTAATTATTATTTTATTTCAGTTAGTTTTTCAATAACTGTCAGTCAGTAAATGGGAAAAAAGTAACTGGCGTTACTTTTTTGAAAAAGTTGCGTTACTTTACTAGTTACTTGAAAAAAGTAATATTATTACGTAACTCGCGTTACTTGTAATGCGTTACCCCCAACACTGTTAATGATATATGAAATAGCTTTACATGCATTAGTAATTTTTTTTGTTAACAACTTTTTATTAAATTTTCTTCCTGAAACAGCAGTAACAAACAAAAAGCAACTGTGCAAATTCAGAACCCACCCCAACCCACAATAAAATAATTTTCACACGGATTCCAGAAAAGATGTCACAACATCAAACGCTGAAAGCCACAAACTTACAGTTTCCACACTAGATACATGCACACAATAAGTTGAGAGTTCCATTGAGACAATGTCCAATAAACACACAGTCCAGCTTCGTCTGTCCATTGTGTGAGGAGGACTCCAACGGTTGACTAGCAAATTTTTGCTGCTGTGAGAGCAGCTAACAGTAAACATCTTTGTTGGACGGACAAGGTGAAGTCCCAAAAATCATTCATGAAAAAATGGCCCGGAGTCAAACATATCTCAGTACCCAGCAACTATAACAGGTCCTGTAAGAGCTGAGACCCAAAAAGTTAAGAGAGAAGGGCACTCCAAAAAATAAAAAAACAATAGGAAAACGTGCCTAAAAATCCTTGTGAACAGAGATTACACTTAGGAGAAAATGACAGATTCATATTCAGAAGAAAAAAAAAAAAAAAAAGCTTGAGAGTGTGATTCCTTTGGTCCAGATCTATCTAGGATATGCGACATTACAGAATTCGTATCTGCACCCAATACGATTTCAAAATCCGAAAATTTCAAGAAATAGGTTGACAAAACAGAGAAAAAGTAGGGTCAGGAATACAAGGAGCATAAACTAAAAGAAATACAATATTCCTGTTCTCCACTATTGTTTTTATGTGTTATTCTACCGTTTGTATCACAACCTTTATCTAAAATAGTAATATTTAAAGTCTTCCGCACCAATATTAGGACACCCTTGGTTTTAGTATCCGAAGATGAGTGAGATACCACTTCATAAAACGTATTATTACACCTGCGTATATCCTCCTCTTTCAAATGGGATTCTTGAACTAGCACTATATCAATCTTTCTTCTTCGCAAAAAATCCAGAAAACCTGTACGATTGTGAGGGCCATTTAGGCCTATTACAACTCAGAATATTAAGGTTGGTCATGGGTATCAAAAGAATTACTGCATAGTAAGACAAAATACAAGTTTGAAAATAAAACCAGTTGAGTCTACCATTAAAGCCCCCCGCCCCATCACTATTCAAAAAATATATATAAATACATTCCCATAGACTATGGCAGATCAAACCTTGATCTGCCAGCACCCCTTAAAATGGTCCGTGGCGTCAACAAAAACCTGCACATTACTGTAACACCAACATTGGCCCCATAGTCACATATTGACTAGGTAGTATTTCTATTTAAAAAAAAAAGAGAGAGAGAGAAGGAATACAACTAGAAACATAAATAACATAACATCATAATCAGTAAGCGATACTGAATGCACAATGAAAGATAGTAGCCTAACTATGAATTAAGAAATGAACATTAAAGTGAACAGTGAAAGAGACAGTCAGTCACCCAACTATTTAGAGCATCGCTTCTCCCATGCATTAGTAATTTAAGGATTAACAAACATTTTTTTGTTTCAGGATTCTGAAAAGATGGAGGCCCTCCACACCCTAAAGTGGAGGGTCACTCAAAGAAAGCTGAAGGCTCTCAGGGAGTCTCGTCCAGCAATTCCTCTGGCGACCTGCATAGACGAAGAAGACGAGCCCCCAGCGAGGGTCCCACCAGCTGGACCAGTGGCCCCACACTCGGCAGCAGAAGTCCCACCAGCTGGACCAGTGGCACCGCCCTCGGCAGCAGAAGTCCCACCAGCTGGACCAGTGGCACCACCCTCGGCAGCAGAAGTCCCACCAGCTGGACCAGTGGCCCCGCCCTCGGCAGCAGAAGTCCCACCAGCTGGACCAATGGCACCGCCCTCGGCAGCAGAAGTCCCACCAGCTGGACCAGTGGCCCCGCCAGCCACACCAGAGGCCCCTCCGGGTGTGGCCCAGCCGTCTCAGCAACACCTCCTCAATTTTGGGCCCCACCTCACCTCAGGTGTGGGCCCCAGCAGATGGGGTGGGGGCCGTGCCGCCTCAGGTGTGTGCCCCAGTGGCTGGGGTGGGGGCCGTGCCACCTCAGCAAGTGGGGGACACGCTCCCTCAGATGGTGGGGGCCGCACTTCTTGAGGTGTTGGCCCCACCATCTGAGGTGGGGGCCTCGCCCATGGAGGTGTCTGTGACTGTTTGTGACAAGTAGGCGTGTTCACTAACTCTTTGCCTTTCTCACTATTTCCAGGACAGAGTATCCCCAGTGAAGAAGAGGCACTTTCAGCCCTGCCCTAGAGGCGAAAAAAAGTCAGGCCGGGCTGAAATGCAGGGCTCTAGCGTTCCCCTCGGTAGAAATCACGTTTCCCCCTCGGGGGCCCCCCCCCCATCGTCGGGCCCTCAGAATCGTCCTAACTTTCCCCCCCTTACGGAGCCCCTGGAAGTGGTTTTGTTCGGGTTCCAGCTTAGGTTTTGTTGGGTTCCAGCTCATACTGGCGTGGAAGGCAATGAGATAGCAGATGTGACTGCAAAGAATGCACTGAAATTAAAAGACGAGGAAACAATGAAAATCCCATTTGGTAAAGGTGAGGCTAAATCGTTAATTACAACAAAAGCGAGAGAATCGTGGCAGAAAAAGTGGGACAGATCAACATTATGTAATCAAATTATGTAAGTTAGGTATTAAAGGTCAAATGTATAGATGTGTAATGCCTTCGTGGAGGAAAAGAACACACACACACACACACTCACACTAAGTGCAACAATACATCCCTGAGGTACGATTTCCTGCCATAAAACCTCCTTATCACAAGAAACGTTGTTAAAACAAGAAGTTGGAGGAGAGCATCTTGAATGTCGTTAAAACAGGACTTCACTTGGTTCTTATCACTTAACCATAACTCGACCGAAACAGGACGAAACATCTGTTTATGGTCCAACAACAAATGTCACAGATCCCCTGATCGTTAACGCATAATTCAATGATTTTTATCAACACGAAAAGACGTTTTTACGACAGACGTTCAGCTAAGAAAGACCAGATCTCCACAAACAGGACACTCTTATGACCTGGACAGTGACTTTCCTGACCTCCCGTTTCTCCCACATTCCACAGCTTGATTCTGTTTATTGACTTTGCTAAAAGGACTCAAAAACTTTTATAAAGTGTTCCAAAAAGACAATTAATAATAGCTACTGGGCTATTAAAGCAATATATCAAAAGCAATATATATATTATATTTACAATATATATAGTCAGGCTGCATTTTATGAAATGAAAGTAAGCTGATTGTGTCATTGTAATCAATGGTATGATTTTATAATCTTTTGAGGTATAATTTTCTCCTGTGCAAGAACTACTAGACCTTCTAGTAGTATATGCATGATGTGTTATTTCTAATCTTTAAATAGAACCCTTTTTTGTTACTTTTAGCATGAAAGCTATTAATGTATGTCAAATACCTTATATTTGGTTTCATATTAACGGTCAGGACAAATGCAAGAATTTGGTGTGCATGGGAAGTTAATATTGAGTATAATAATGTGTGATTAGAACGTGTTAAAAGATATTTTCTTCATGTGACAACATAAATGGGCAGATAATGTATGCACAGGAAGAAGCCTTGTGTAGGCGGAGCTCCGTCTACAGGAACCCTTTCATTGGAAGAGCATCGCGTGGGAGGAACCGAAATCTCCGGTCTAAAATACTGACTCCCAGCTGCTTGCTCTCTCTCTCTCTGCTTGGAAATCGCGCACTTCTTTGAAACTTGGAGCTACTCCAACAAAAGCTCGCAGCCTTTAACATCTGGCCGAGTTTGAACATTGAACCAACATTTAGTTAAATCTCTGAAGAAAGTCTGATGCTACGCGAAAAGAACTTCGAGCATCAAACAACACCGAGCAACCAAGCAACAACAGAAGGACATCCCCAGAGTGACATCACGCAACGACAGCGGGGTTCCCTCGAGCCACAGCGGTCATTTCAACTTAAAAGCAAGTAATCAAACAAAATCTTTATTCTGCTGAACTGGTCGTATCTATCTCTAAAGTAAAATTAAGAGAGTTCTCCATTTGATGATCGACACGAGTAAAATCGTGTGGAAATAGAACAGTGCTAGATTGTAATCATTCTCAATTAAATTCATTGCCTGTGCGTGCGTGTGTGTATGTATGTATTTTGTTTTATGTTATTTAGCTTAGTTCATGTATTTTAGTAAGATAGCAAATAAACTCTTGTTTGATTTATAGAGAAGTGTTCTGTGTTCTGTGTGTAATATTCAAATCAAACTTTGCTCAGATCACGTTACCTAAGCTCATAACTGTCATAAGGTTATTCAAATAATTCTGTATTATTATATCGTGGCCACGAGAATAAACAGAATTTCTCAGATATACTGAAATCTAACAACTCGCTGGACGATTGTTAAATGAGGTATAAGTTGGACGTTTTGATTAATATCAATTGATCATATCGATATCAAATCGTAAGATTCCCTAAAGCTAAAATAAAGCTTAAACCAAAGAGCTAAATTAAACAATGTAAAAAATGATTAAATTCATTACAGAATGGTGGAGGATGCGGGCAAATTTGATTTGAATATTCATAATCAGAAAAACATATTTTTGTATTTTGCCTATTTTTAACCGGAAGAAATAGTGTAGATACAAAGAGACAGAGTTTGTTTGTGTTTGTGGTACTGTATGCATGGCAATGCGTTTTGAATGAATTAAAGTGCAACCTTCGTTGTTTGAGAAATTAACTGCAGTAAAGTATATGAATTGTCTGGAAGCCAAAAAGTCGCTCAAAAGGGCGCACTTAGGGAGAAGTGAGCGGATTCCTCACTTACGTCTCTTTTTTTTAGGCCTAGGGCTGGTTTTCTCATATTGCGTGTCCCAATTTGAGAAATATCCATGCCGTCTCCCGGTTTGAAAACATTAACTTAGCTACTTAATGATTTTTTCTGCCATCTGAGTCACTAAACAGTGAATTTAAGGCGCGGCTCTCGGAAAGAGTGGCCGAAACGCGTTCTGGGGAGAATAGTTATTGATCTTGATCAAAAATGAATTGTGTGATGATAAATCCACTGTGTTTTGTCTGTGAAGTTAGACAGAATTAATGTACTAAGGCTCGCCACGGCCAAAAAGTGTTGATAATTAATCTATGGATTAATGTATATCTCTCTGAACGAGTTGAGATTGTTAGTGCTATAAAGAAAGAATCTAAATAGCTGCTTTTTGATGGTAGTGTGAAAAGACATTGAGGTTTCATTGATTATCCGGATCTGTGCATCTGAGATGACAGGTTCCCTGACGTCACCATAGTGACGCGTAACTCAGGAAGTGCGCAGGCTCCGTTCCCGCGCCATTTTGAGCTGTTGTAAACAACAGCCTAGCAAGCTTGGCTAACTGAAGCAATGAGTAGCTTAGGCAAAGCTAGTAGCATTGAAGGCTAGCTTTTTGTAGCATGTGGGTTCAAATGCGTGTGTGTTTGCAGTGTGTTTTTGAAGTGTTGATACGAGTTTAACCCTTCACAGCTGAACTCTAACTCACACTAAACTGTTTACATCAGTTCCTTCTCTCTTTTGAATTCACTTATTCTCTCTTATAACTTCTAATGTGAAAGGACTTTAACAATACAAATTTAAATAAACCTTTAATGTGCAAGACAGCTGATTTTCATAGGAAATGAGACCAGCGATGTCACAGGTGGTTTTAACAAGTAGTTGTGTTTAGGTTGTTTTGTTTCGTTTCATATTTAGCAGATATTAGTTTCATAACTATTGGGGTTCATTATAAATTAATGATGGGTCTTAGCCTCATTGCTTTGATAGGAAGATAATTAATTTAATTATGATTTGCGCTCATGATTTTAAGAAGTTCATTGGATGAATTGCTTCGAAATATTTGAAATTGATAATTTAATTCCATAACTAATCCCTGATGTGAAATTAAATTAATTTCATTAAAGTAATTTCAGTTTCTGATTCCACATAGACTGATTGAGATAATTATGTGTGCTCTGATAATTTAACAATAACATTAAGATTTTAATTATTAACTATCAAAGTGTTTGATCGTCTGGCCCGGGAACATTTTTAAATTTTCTTTATAATTGAGACGATACGGATTAATTTGTTCTAATGATTTGAATAACACAAGGAATTAGTAATTGGTCAGGCTTAGGGATACGAAATTAGGGATGTGGAATTTGTCATTTAATTTCATAATTAATTACGAATTTGAAAATTCTGATTCAATTTAATAATTAATTACAGTTCCTGTTTCCCTATGTCAACACTATTGGCTGATCAATGAAATGTAATCGCCTGTAATGTTAATGAAAAATATCATTAAGATTTTAATCCATGACTGCCAATAATGCTCTGAAATTTTAATTTCATCTGCAAATCATTAGAGCTTGTATTACCCTGCTTCAATACTTAAGGATTATTATAATCACAGGTGTCTTCTAATATTAATGACAAACATCGTTAAGTTAGATCTTTAACTATAAATCATTGCTCTGAAATTTTAATTCCAGCATTGGCTAATAAGGATCCTACCTCAAGGATACCCTATTGATTAATTTAATCCTAATCAAGCCTATCAAATTTAAATGATAACATCATAAAATTGGAATTAGGAACTACCATTTCTAATTTGAAATTCTAATTTCAGTTGCAATTGAGTTTTGGTTCCAACCTGTTTGGTCTCTCTCCGTCTGTTATTAAATTAACTTTTATAGGTTTCCCTTTTCTTAGGCCTGATAGGAGATAGGGCTCCCCCTAGTGCTTGGTCAGTGAAGTGAAATTGCCTCCAGTGTAAGTTACAGCAAGCGGAGTCACCCGTTCCGACTGTACCTGGTGCAGGCTGGAGGGGAAACCCGAATATTTCCGTCCTATTGTTGCAAAGTGACGGCCCGCAGCAGGCTAGCAATCGGGTATCGGAGGAGGAGTCAACGGCTGACTGGGCGAAGGTGCGGATATACCATTCCGGCTAATCTATTGACGAAGTACGTCGAACTTCGGGTTTGCGCTGACGGATAGACACCGGGACCTAGCCCCGCCCCTCTTCAGGCCAGCAGTCGTTTGACATAACTCACCCGAGTCCCAGCCCGGTTGTGCCAAAAGCCACAGCTGTCTGAGAGGCTCACAGCAGTACGGTGGGGGCGGAGTGTTCGGCAAAACCCTTACAGGAGCTCACCTGGTGCGCTCGGGCGGTGGGCCTTGCTGCTGAACACCACTGGAGCAATTTACATTCATCACAAAGCCTAGAGTATACAACTTTCTAATTAGGAAAACCCTTCTAAGTAGCAAACCTCCAAAAAGAAAAAAAAAATTAAGGTTTTCTTAATGCTTAGGCAAGTGTGTTTATCCTACTAAAATTAGCATAGCAAAACCCCTAGGTGCATCGACTCAACAGCGCCTCCGCGCTGCCACCTTTGTTACTAATCCTAAATCCTACTCTGATCTTTCTCTCTTTTCTTACTGCTGCTATCCTCTAATTTGACTACTGCTGCTGTTGCTGAGATTTTTGCCTGTGTGAAGATCACAAGTGGAGAACTTTAGCAATCGAAACAGGTATTTGTGGAACTTGAGAACATGTCAAAATTGTTTTCCATTTACCTTCCTCTTTTGTGAAATCCTACCCCGCCAGGTTAAAGCAGGTCCACAGAAGAAAGGCGCCGGAAAACTTCAAGCACGCGAACACTCAAATTAGCTTGTGGTGTCAATTTTGTCATTAACGGGACCAGCGCTGTCATTGTCATTGTTTTCCTTCACCCCGGAGAAAACCAATTGCAATCACAGACTTACAAAAAAAAAATTGTCATTTACAAATCCTCTGATTAGGAGCAGCCTTCTTCTTCTCTTTACCTGTTCTCTAGCTGTGCTACCTGTGTGTGTGTGCTCAATTTTCCCCCCACTGAGGCTACAAATTAGAAGCACGCCCCCAGAGGATCACAGTCACAGAGAACCACACCCACCTGTTTTACACAGTCAACACTAGTACACATTCTATATTGCACATCTACACCCCTTGTTTGTTGATTTGTTCTGTTTTGGTTTGTTTGTTTTGTTTTGTTTTGTTGTTCTTTTCAAGGTCTGTGTCAGTCGCGGTTCGAGCTCTCACTCACCACGCCCAAACATGTCTCACACAACAGGACATGTCGGTCACTGGGAGGATTTGGAAACATGGCTAAGCATTGCAACAAACAGCCTCCTCCCTAAGGCTGCTGAAACACTAATACATCAGACACAAGACCAGCTGGATGACAACATAACAAGCCTCATGGCACAAGACCCAAGTCACAGCTACAATCACAAAGAATTAGCCAAAATCACCGGCTCCTTAAGCCACACACTCATCGCCACCCTCAAGTTGAGCGACAAGCACGCTGCACAACGCCAGCAGGAGCTGACACGCGCACAACGACGCATAGAGCAGCTGGAACTTGAAACTCAAGAACGACGGGAAGGAACGGATGAGGCGGAACAAGGTGCTGAGGAGGAGATCAACCGGCTAAAAGAAACCCTAGCAGCTACTAGCCAAGAATTGGAAAAGGTCAAGGCAGACTACGATGATCGGTCCAAAAAGCTACAGTATGCTGAACAGCTTCTGGAGAAAGCAAAGGCCGACTTCAGAGATAAAAACGGCAGAATCAAAGCCCTTGAAGCTCACCTGGATGAGTCACGAAACGAGGTTAGTCGTCTAACACGACAGCTTGACTACGTCAAAGAGGAATCTGACAGTTTCCAAGAGGACTCAAGCATGCTTACGAACTGCGCCGTGAGCCATCAAGGACACGACGCGCATCGACCTCACCCCTGCCGAGCAGGACCGGTTCACCTGTTCCTGGACTGACACGTGAGAAAAAGGTGGAGGGGGTGGTGTTGAAACATTCACCAACTCACTCTGGAGAACTTTACCTCACTTTACCTCAGCCAAAAGAATCTGCTGCAGCCAGTCACAGATCATCGCACGGCTTGGACCTAAAAGACCTCGACAAGCTCGCCAGGAACATTGGCAAATTCACCCCGAGCGTGCCAAATAGCCCAAATGTCCAAGCATATCTCCAAGATATCGATTTCCATCTGGAAATGCGACCTAACGTTACGGACAAAGATAGACTATATTTACTTCGAACGACATCCAGTTCTGAAGTTCGCAGCTTCCTGGACAGGCAGCCTGCTCACACAAAGAATGATTACCAACTGCTCCGAGAAGCCCTCATTAAAGAGTTCTCTGACCCTGAGTCCGAACAAGGCCTCGTGGCTGCCCTGGAGACGAGACAAGGACGTCACGAACCTCCTCAAGCCTACTACAGCCGACTCAGACGGGCATACTTTGGAACTCGCAACGAACCTGACATGGAGGATGAACTGAACTTTAAAACTCTCTTCCTACGAAACCTTCATCCCGGCGTAAGCCACCATCTTGGCGTTCTCGCATGTCCACGGACAATGAATGCTCAGCAGTTACGAGACTTGGCGCAGAAAGCCTACGGCAAACAAAAGATGGCCTCAGAAAAAGGTGCCAAAACCCCAGCCATTCTTGACTTCAACACTCAAAGTCGAGGGCTGGCGCTAGAGGGTACCCAACGCCAAGACAATGCCAAGCCGCCACCCAGGGAGTGGAATGCACCCTCGTCCAACAAAGAACGAGACTCCCATGCTGGTACCCGATCTAAACAGAGGTACGAACGCTGGGATGGACCACGTGGACGTCAACGCTCAACTGGACGGCACTGGGAAAAGACATGGGACCAGTCAAGGCCCCACGAAAGTCATTGGGAGAGATCGTGGAACCAGCCAAGCTCATTTGGAAACTCAAGAGAAAAAAACTCATGGGAATCCAACGGAAACTCCAAGGGAAGACGACAAACTCACCCTGGAGCAACCAGCCCAAGGAATCGACGAAAGAATTCGCAAAGATTCCAAGCTGACCGAGCTCAAATTGAACCCACACAGGAACAAAAGACACCACCATGTTTCGACTCACAAGAACTGATGAAAATGATGATGAAAGAATTCTTCCAACGGAAGGAGGAAGATCGGAAATGGGAAAAGAAAGAGAAACCAGATTCAGCCTGACTAACGGCCGGACTAGATGGCAGCGACCAGTTGACACAACCAGCCATGGAGAACAGCACTCCTTCACCTCACTCTCAGAGAACCGTAATCACACTAACTTCAGATGGACACGAAACCCCACCTGAAAACCCAGCAACAGAGTTAGACACTAACTCAACACCTAATGCTCCAAATTACAGCAGCGTCCAACAAACACCTGCTGACGAAACCCCTCAAGTTCCTGAAAGTGCTGTCTTGGTCATCTGCCACTCCTCCGAAGAACGCCACATCAGCCCTGATATCCTAACTGTTTCCTCCCAAACTCCAGTCCCTCAACTCCTAGGCGATCTCATTGAGAAAGGTATAGCCAGAAAATTCTACCTCTCCATCATCGAACGACACATCAGAGTCGAAGCCCTCCTCGATACGGGAGCCGACATTACTCTAATGTCTACCGAACTCCTAGAGGAAGTCCAAGAAAGATCAAAGAGGACTAACAGAACCCTCAAACTCCAAAGGTGTGAACTAAACCTTCAAGCATACTCCCACACAGGCCTACAACTAAAACATGTGGCCCCAATTCACCTAACGGTGGGATCGATGGACCTCGTCCATCCCGTATACGTTTCACCACTTAAAACGTATCCACTCCTCATTGGGAAAGATCTGCTTAATCGCTTCAAACCTCTAATAGACTTCAAGCACCTAAAGATGTGGACACAAGTCCGTGAACCTCTGCCTTGCCAGGCGTTAGACTCCAACGAGTCGCAGTGTCAAGTCACAGACACCGTCCCTAAGTCACTGATCGATGATGCAGCAGCAAAGCCAGGATCTGGACCAAGCACAAACAGCAAGGACAAGGACCCTCTCCTCTGCTCACTGCAGGAGCCTGAATCAAACGCAGGCCCCCTTCGAATCATGACTGCAATAGATGTCCAAGGCACATCAGTGTCCGACACGGCTCTAGCCCTGTGGGCAGAGAACTCAGCCATCAGCCTGAAGCTATTCAAAACATTGAAGCAAAGACATCAGTGTCTACCACATGTCGCTAAGCACAGCCGCTTCCCTCTCAGTCCCTGGTCGACAACCATGGCCACCTCCAAGATCATCTGCACTCTGGACATACGATGGAACAACAGACAGCTAACTCACTACTTCCTCGTTGTCTCAGACCTGCCGCATGACATCTACATTGGAGCGGATATCCTGGTCCGGCTCAATGCTTGCATTGATACCATAAACGACATCATATGGGCTCCCCTGTCACACCAACTGACAACGTCAGTCAACCTCAAGAACCTCCAATCCGGTCAAACCATGCCAGACGCATGTGCTATGATCACGGAGCAAGAAGCCACAATACCTGCCTACAGCAAGAGCGTCAGCGTCCGCCTCAACATGCGACCTGGCCAAACTCTAAACAGTAAGCTAGGCTTCTTCCAACCTTACAGGACCTGCCTAAAACTCGGACTGACTATGGAAGCCACACCTCTCATGGAAGTGTCATCTCGTGCTGTGTATGTGTTGTTCAACAACTGTACGGCCCAAGACATCCACGTTCCCAAAGCCAATCACCTGGGATGGCTCATCAGCCAGGCGTTCCACGACTTTGAACTGATGGTACCTGTCATAGGCCCTATGCCCACACAGCTAATGTCAGACGAATACGACAACAACGTAACGTTTACAAAACCCCATGAAGTGATTGCCATCACGTCCATTCTGCCGGTGTCCAGAGAAAGCGTCTGCCGGTCAGAACTAACAGATGACACTCATCTCGCTGTCTATGTTGTCTCAACACAGCCTGCGACAGAATCACCTACACAGGTGACCATCGGGGCCCAAAGCCCCTCAAATGACCTCACTGCAGAAGAACCCTATGCCGGGTTCAACGCCCAAGTTCAACAGATCCTGAGTGAGGCAGATGCCCTCCACAATGAAGCGGATCGCCAAGGACTCAAAGAGGTTCTGCACAAATACAAGGACTCTTTCGCAAAGGATTCCCTGGATTGTGGACTGACAAACATCCACACTGTGCGCATCCCGACAAACCCAAATGCGCCACCCACATTTGTGCGACAGTACAAGATTCCAATAGCGTCATACGAGCCAGTGCAAGAGATTGTTGACTCCATGCTGGAAAAGGGGGTCATCCGGCCCTGTAACAGCACATACTCTGCCCCGATATGGCCAGTCCTAAAACCAAATGGCAAATGGCGGCCCACCATCGACTATCGCAAGTTGAATCAGCAAGTACCATTGTCACGATGGCCTATGACCCAGTTGGATCAAGAAATTCCAAAAATCAAAGGCTCGACGATCCTTTCCACACTGGACGTCGCCTCCGGGTTCTGGACAATCCCTGTCCATCCCGATGACCAACACAAGCTGGCATTTACCTTTGGCAATCGACAGTACACCTTCACACGGTGTCCCTTCGGCTATGCCAACTCACCAGCAGAATTCAACATCTTCCTGAACAAAGCATGCCCTGACGCCAGAGCCAGAGGCAACCTTGTATATGTAGATGACGTTTTGATGAAAAGCTCAAGTGTGGAAGACCACCTCAAAGAGATCAATCACGTCCTAAACCAGCTGACAACGGCAGGAGCCAAGATCGCCCTTCACAAAGGACAGTGGTGTAAAACCAAGGTGAACTATGTCGGATTGCTTGTCGGAAGAAACGGCATCGAGCCACAGTCTAACCGCACCCAAGCAATCCAAAGCATAAAGACGCCGACTAACAGCTCTGAGCTGCGAAGCTTTCTGGGAGTGTGCAATTATTCACGACAGTTCATCGAAAACTATGCTGACATCGCACGACCACTAACTTCCCTCCTGAAAAAGGATGAACCCTTCGTTTGGACGAAAACACAGGACACAGCAATGGGCCAGCTCAAACGGCGCCTGTGCTCTGCTCTGCTCCGTGCCTTGCCTACCCAGACCCAGAAAAATAATTCTATCTGGACGCTGGATTCTCCAATCAGTGCCTCAGCGCAGGCCTATACCAGCTCCATGACAAAGACAAACGAGTGGTCGCTTATGCCAGCATTCCCCCAGAATGCAAGTACTGAAACTGCGAAAAGGCGTCGCTTTGCACTGTGTGGGCTATCCAGCGTTTCTCTAATTACATCGGTGCACAGAAAGTCATCATCGAGACTTGTCATCAGCCGGTCACCTTCCTAAACAGTCAACGCATCAGAGATGGCGTGGTGACCAACGCACGCATAGCTACCTGGCTAATGACACTCCAAGGACGAGACGTCGAGGCAAGATATGCCCAAAACTACAAATCCTCACTTGGAAACGGGCTAGCGGCCTGCCAAAACTGTTCAACGGACACGCTGCATACTCCAGCGGAACCTAAAGAACCGCCACAACCTCAACTGACGAATCACAGGTACTTCGAGGAGAATGTATGCGAAGGAATGCCCACAGCATATGTCGACGGCTGTTCCTACAACCACAAGGGCAATTTACAAGCTGGAGCGGGAGTGGTCTGGCTCAACAACGACCCCTGCCCACCGCAGCAATTCAACTTAGGCCCTCGCTCATCGCAATATGCTGAAATAGCAGCCATCCTCATCACACTCCAGATGGCGGCATCCCACAACATCAAAGAACTCCTCATCTGTACCGATTCGAACTACGCCCGTCTAAGCTTCACATGCCATTTAGCTGGATGGAAACAGAATGGATTCAAGACAGCTAACAACAAGCCTGTCAAACACCAGGAACTCTTCCAAGCAGGCGATGCCATTGTCACTGAACATGACATTATCGTTTATTGGAAAAAGGTTCGAGGTCATTCACGTCAACCAGGACAAGACAAAGACTTCAATGACCAAACCGATGCCCTCGCCAAAGCAGGTGCATTACACGGAGAGTCCTGGACATTTCAAGCCCTCCCTCCCAACCCTTCAGTAGCGGCCATAACCCGCCGCCAACACGCCACTGGCGTACAAAACCCCACCTCCTCCCATATTGCCATTTCACCTCAGTTCGCTGCTAACGATCTCCTCACACTCCAAAATACAGATCGAACAATGCGAACTATGGCAACTCACATTTCCGACCCCTTAACTCATCCTATTTCCACCTCCGACCTAGCTGCTTCCTCCGAGCTCCGCACGCTCCACTCAATCAAGCACATGCTACATCTGAGAGACGGTGTGCTCACGTATGTCCCTGAGCCCCTAACTACGCCAAAGCTCGTAGTCCCTCACGGTCAAAGGGGGATGATGCTGACACACGCCCACGATGCACCATGTGCAGGACACCACGGCACCAAGGCCACCTATGAAACACTCAAACAAGTAGCATACTGGCCTGGCATGCAGCAAGACGTGGCGGAATACGTAAAAGGATGCCTGGTGTGTTGCCAGTTTCAACCGGCAAACCCAAACCACCGAGCCCCACTGCAAAGGAAAGGAATGACTTTCCCCTGGTCGGACCTCCAAATAGACTGGGTAGGACCCCTGCCACGGTCAACGCGAGGTAACAAATACTTCCTCACCGTGGTCTGCGAATTCACGAAGTGGATAGAGTGCCTCCCAGCTCCCAATGATACAGCAGAAACAACAGCCTGCCTGTTAATGAACCACATCTTTTCAAGATTTGGACTGCCTTTAAGGGTCAACTCTGACTGCGGAACCCACTTCACCGCCGACATCATGCAGGAAGTGTGGAAACTCCTCGGTGTACAGGCCATCACCCAATTTCCTCGGGTCAAGTTGAACGGGCCAATAAAACAGTGGTCAGCATGTTGAAGAAGTATGTGGCCACCAATCAAAAGGATTGGGATATCAAACTTCCGCTGGTACTGATGGCTGCTCGAGCCACCCCTCACCAGTCTACCGGCGTACCCCCGTTCACATTGATGACAGGGAGAAACATGACGCTACCGCTACACCTGCTGTACCAACCTGGTGACCTGAACCTCGTCACCGCCTATACCACTCACCAATACCTGGAAGAGTTGCATCAGCACCTGAGAACGACTTTCGCCTTCGCTCAACAGCGACTACAACAAAGTGCGGAAGGTCGTAAAGCCTACTACGACCAAAAGGCCTCTCACCATGAGTTCAATGTCGGAGACAAAGTGTGGTACTACAGCTTCGCCCGACCAAGGCAGAACGCTCCCCATCGCCTGTCAAAGAAGTTCCTACCTCACTGGACAGGACCCCACGCGATTGTAGACAAGCTCTCACCTGTCGCCTACCGAATCAAAATCGGACAAGGGCACAGCGAGCCAGTCCTTCGATGGGTCCATAGAAACCAGATAAAGAGGCACCAGAGCTCCAGCCGACCGGAAAAGGGGGAAGATCAAACCCACTGACACAGACCGACAATCATATGCTCTACACCACACTAACCTAATTTCTGTTGTTAGGAAAACATATAGCGACCTTGTTGAGAAGCAACACTTACACTCTCTCCTCAGCTGCACTGCTAGAGTCAACCTCTAGTAGAGAGGAGTTACTTCACACATGTGACACTCGTTTGCTGCCTAACCTCATTCGGTGTCCTTGTGCCGCCGTTTCTCGTTTTGTTGTTTCCTTTCACCTGTGTCTCTTTGTTTGTTTTTTTTGTTGTTTTTTTTTTCTTCTTCCTCTCTCACTATAATTTCCTCTTTAGTCCCCTCATCAGGGAACTCCCTTTACCAATTATTTAAATCCAGGTCCCAAAATTAAGATTGACTCCCTTCAATAAGTTGTTGTAACTCGTTGTGAGAACCGTTATCAACCGATCGAGGCGACCCGCCAAATCATGACAGACATACTACGTGAAGTAAGTCCTCGATTGATAACTTAGCCATGGGTAGGATTGCACACTACTTGATACCTCTTAGACCTTGTCCAAAACATCCTAACTTCGGCCACCGCGGGCCCTGCTAGTCCCATCCAAACACATCTCGCCTTTTCCCTGGGTAGCGCTATTCCCTTGTACGTAGACCCGGAAGCAGGCGACTTGGCCTTTCTCCTCAATTTGCCCATTAGCGACTCAAATAACATTTACCGGCTCAAAGACGTTGTGAATGTGGGATTTTGGCAAGGGAACACCTATGTCAAAATCCACACTCCTGAAGTCGTTGCGTATCACGATAACAACGAGCAGTTGTACTTGGCCCCAAACCTAAGGATGTGTACGCGCACGAAGGACATTCACTTCCTTTGCCCGAGTAAACATTTCGTACGCGATAATACTGAGGGCATCTGCGGCCTAGAATCCATTAGACCCGACATTAGCTGCCCCGCCGAAGCGACACCACGTTCTCAAGTTGAGGTAACGCAAGCCGAAATCATCGGAAACCGATGGCTGGTCAACACCCCAGCACGAACAGCTACCCTCACATACGATCAACACGACACAGCCACACGCATTACCTTGCCCAACCAAACTTTATGGATCACTGTCCCTAAGGGCTCGATCCTCCATATTGACGAGTTAGCATTGTATCACCTTACTGACGACGAGTATCAGGCTGAAATCGAAATCTCGCCCTTCTTCAAACAGCACTCCTTCGTCCTCGATCCAGAATTGGAAGAAAGGATCAAGGAGGAAGGAACGCAACTTATTGACTTGACTCCTGTTGATACAGCTTTAGAAGCTATCGCTCGCCTTCCGCCCACTGGCGCGCCTATTATTCGGTCTTGGTCTGCCGCTGACACAGCGCTTTGCATCTCTACTATCGTAGGGTACGTTGTGACATTGACACTGGCCTTCCTCCTACACAAGCGAGTGTACGCCGTTCAAGAGTCTTTCAACAAATGCACGTCAGGCGTCCCACGCATTTTCCGACGTGATAAAACCGACCAAGACCAAGTTCTCAGCAGGTTCAGGTTCTTGGTCGGCGTCGGATCACGTCGGAAAATGACGCCTGACGTGCATTTGTTGAAAGACTCTTGAACCGTACACCGCTTGTGTAGGAGGAAGGCCAGTGTCAATGTCACAACGTACCCTACGATAGTAGAGATGCAAAGCCTAACCAACCTAGATCCGCCTCGTCGAACCCCTGACAATTAAACCAATCGGAATGACTCAATTGCCAGTAATCCTAAAGAATGCACCCCTACATCTTCTCAAGTTCCTAACCTGTTCTTTCCCAAATTACCCTACACCAGGATTCAGTCAGTGATGGAGATGTTGTTTGTGTCTTGTGTGTGCCTGTTCTCCCTGCTTCTTGTTCCAGTGCCCGCCGACGTTCGCAATGGGAACCTCACCGAGCAAAAGGGGGATGTGTAATGCCTTCGTGGAGGAAAAGAACACACACACACACACACTCACACTCACACTAAGTGCAACAATACATCCCTGAGGTACGATTTCCTGCCATAAAACCTCCTTATCACAAGAAACGTTGTTAAAACAAGAAGTTGGAGGAGAGCATCTTGAATGTGGTTAAAACAGGACTTCACTTGGTTCTTATCACTTAACCATAACTCGACCGAAACAGGACGAAACATCTGTTTATGGTCCAACAACAAATGTCACGGATCCCCTGATCGTTAACGCATAATTCAATGATTTTTATCAACACGAAAAGACGTTTTTACGACAGACGTTCAGCTAAGAAAGACCAGATCTCCACAAACAGGACACTCTTATGACCTGGACAGTGACTTTCCTGACCTCCCGTTTCTCCCACATTCCACAGCTTGATTCTGTTTATTGACTTTGCTAAAAGGACTCAAAAACTTTTATAAAGTGTTCCAAAAAGACAATTAATAATAGATACTGGGCTATTAAAGCAATATATCAAAAGCAATATATATATTATATTTACAATATATATAGTCAGGCTGCATTTTATGAAATGAAAGTAAGCTGACTGTGTCATTGTAATCAATGGTATGATTTTATAATCTTTTGAGGTATAATTTTCTCCTGTGCAAGAACTACTAGACCTTCTAGTAGTATATGCATGATGTGTTATTTCTAATCTTTAAATAGAACCCTTTTTTGGTTAGTTTTAGCATGAAAGCTATTAATGTATGTCAAATACCTTATATTTGGTTTCATATTAACGGTCAGGACAAATGCAAGAATTTGGTGTGCATGGGAAGTTAATATTGAGTATAATAATGTGTGATTAGAACGTGTTAAAAGATATTTTCTTCATGTGACAACATAAATGGGCAGATAATGTATGCACAGGAAGAAGCCTTGTGTAGGCGGAGCTCCGTCTACAGGAACCCTTTCATTGGAAGAGCATCGCGTGGGAGGAACCGAAATCTCCGGTCTAAAATACTGACTCCCAGCTGCTTGCTCTCTCTCTCTCTGCTTGGAAATCGCGCACTTCTTTGAAACTTGGAGCTACTCCAACAAAAGCTCGCAGCCTTTAACATCTGGCCGAGTTTGAACATTGAACCAACATTTAGTTAAATCTCTGAAGAAAGTCTGAAGCTACGCGAAAAGAACTTCGAGCATCAAACAACACCGAGCAACCAAGCAACAACAGAAGGACATCCCCAGAGTGACGTCACGCAACGACAGCGGGGTTCCCTCGAGCCACAGCGGTCATTTCAACTTAAAAGCAAGTAATCAAACAAAATCTCTATTCTGCTGAACCGGTCGTATCTATCTCTAAAGTAAAATTAAGAGAGTTCTCCATTTGATGATCGACACGAGTAAAATCGTGTGGAAATAGAACAGTGCTAGATTGTAATCATTCTTAATTAAATTCATTGCCTGTGCGTGCGTGTGTGTATGTATGTATTTTGTTTTATGTTATTTAGCTTAGTTCATGTATTTTAGTAAGATAGCAAATAAACTCTTGTTTGATTTATAGAGAAGTGTTCTGTGGTCTGTGTGTAATATTCAAATCAAACTTTGCTCAGATCACGTTACCTAAGCTCATAACTGTTATAAGGTTATTCAAATAATTCTGTATTATTATATCGTGGCCACGAGAATAAACAGAATTTCTCAGATATACTGAAATCTAACAACTCGCTGGACGATTGTTAAATGAGGTATAAGTTGGACGTTTTGATTAATATCAATTGATCATATCGATATCAAATCGTAAGATTCCCTAAAGCTAAAATAAAGCTTAAACCAAAGAGCTAAATTAAACAATGTAAAAAATGATTAAATTCATTACAGATGGATCAATAATTTTTTATCAGGGAGAGCAATAAAAGTGAGAATAGGAAACAGTTATTCAGAAAAGTTTGTGATCGAAAATGGAACTCCACAAGGAAGTATAGTGAGACCTTTATTGTTTTCTATAATGATAAATGATGTATTTGAAGATTTGGATAATGGGCTGGGGTTATCACTCTTTGCTGATGATGGGGAAATCTGGAAAAGGGGAAGGAATATTGGTTTTATTGTTAAAAAATTACAGGAGGCTATTGCAATAGTTCAAGAATGGTCATTTAAATGGGGTTTTAAATTCTCAGTTGACAAAACAAAGATAATGTTTTTTACAAGGAAAACAATTGGAAGTGAGGTAAAACTAAAATTATATAATCAAGAACTGGAAAGTGAAATATTTTAAGTTTTTAGGGATATGGTTTGATGAAAGAGTTACGTGGGCGGTGCATATTCAGAATATAGTGAATAAATGTAAGAAAATAATAAATACAATGAGGTGGTGGTGGTGAATGGGGAGCAGATAGGATGGCATTAAAGGCCATGTATATAGTGGATTGGTTAGATCTGTGTTAGATTATGGTTGTGTGGTGTATGGATCAGCAGCAGACACGTCTCTTAGGAAGTTGGATAATATACAGCATCAGGTTTTGAGATTATGTACAGGAGGTATAAAAACTACACCAATTACAGCACTAAAGGTTGAAATGGGGGAAATGTCATTAGAAATGAGAAGGGTACAGTTGTCAGTGAATTATTGGGTTAATTTACAAGGCCATAGTCAAGAGCATCCAACACTAGATACTTTAAAGCCCTGTTGGGAAAAAGAGAGGAAGAAAATTAAAAGTTTTGGATGGACAGTGATACAGAAAGCAACAGAACTTAAAGTTAATCAGTTCAATGTTAGTCCAACTGTCCCGCTACCAGTAATAAAACCTTGGTTACTTTTAGATGCTACAGTGGATTTTGCATTGTTAGAACAGAAAAACAAGGATAAGGAGTGTAATTTATATAATGTGCAGAAATATATCAATGAGTACTGCAGCTATGTTCAGATCTACACAGACACATCAAAGAGTTTAGACAGTAAGATAGGAGTAGCGTTTACTGTTCCAGAATTTCACTTATCGGTAAGGAAAAGGACCAGTGATGAGTTATCTGTTTATACAGGGGAAATGATTGCAATATTATTAGCAATACAGCTGATAGAAGAGATAAGACCTCTGAAATCAGTTATTTGTTTAGATTCATGTGCATCATTGGCTAGTTTACTATACACTCACTCGGAAAGTAGACATTTTAATGGAAATAATGCAAACGTTATACAGAATTCAAATGATGGGTATTACAGTGGTATTTTTATGGGTGCCTGCACATTTTGGTATCCAAGGAAATGAGACTGCAGATAAAGAAGCAAAAGAATCAGTTAAAAACAACAACATTAACTTAATTGTTAATCTAAGTAAGAGTGAAATCAAGAGTATTATTAAGAAAAGACTGAAGGAAAGGTGGCAAAAACATTCTCGATGTTTCTGCGCAGATACCCGCGATCCTGAAGGATGAGGAGAGCGTCGGAGCGGTCGTGCTGCACGCGGGCGTGAACGACACCAAGCTGCGGCAGACGGAGACACTGAAGAGGGACATCAGGAGCCTGATCGAGACGGTACGCAGCACATCGCCTGCGACGACGATCATCGTTTCAGGACCGCTTCCCACGTAAAGACGAGGACACGAAAGGTTCAGTAGACTGTTTGCTTTAAACGAATGGTTATTGTCATGGTGTAAAGAACAGAAACTGCTCTTTGTTAATAATTGGAATCTTTTCTGGGAGCGTCCTAGGCTTTTCCGTGCTGATGGCCTGCACCCCAGCAGAGTCGGAGCGGAACTCCTGTCGGACAACATCTCCAAGACGCTACGCTCCATCTGACTAGTAAGCCAGTTCTCAAATAACTGCTATGTTGACTTTTGTTCTACCCACTTAAATGATAGAAGTAATTGCGTTGTTCAATCTATACATACTGTGTCTGTTCCCTGAATAGTGAGGTCAAAATATAAATTTAACACAGGATCTAGAAAAAATCTGATCGTGATTAAACCAGAAAAATGCAAAATAAATGAACAAAAACTATTTTTAAAGCGTGGGCTCCTAAACATTAGATCACTCACACCTAAAGCAGTAATTGTAAATGAAATGATCACAGATAATAGTTTTGATGTACTCTGTTTGACTGAAACCTGGCTTAAACCAAATGATTATATTGGTCTAAATGAGTCTACTCCACCAAGCTACTGTTATAAGCATGAGCCCCTCAGAAAACAGGATACAGGTTTAACTCATTCGAAATACTTATGCTTAATGTTACACTGTCAGATATGCAAAAGAAATCTGTCTTATCTCTTGCTCTGGCTACTGTGTATAGACCGCCAGGGCCATATACAGATTTCCTAAAAGAATTTGCAGATTTCCTCTCAGACCTATTGGTTAATGCTGATAAAGCGCTAATTGTCGGAGATTTTAACATTCATGTTGATAATCCAAATGATGCATTAGGACTTGCGTTTACCGACCTAATAAACTCTTTTGGAGTCAAGCAAAACGTCACCGGGCCCACTCATCGTTATAATCACACGCTAGATTTAATTATATCGCATGGAATTGATCTTACTGATATAGATATCGTATCTCAAAGTGATGATGTTACTGACCATTTCCTTGTATCGTGCATGCTGCGTATTACTGATATTAACTGTAGGGCCCCACGTTATCGTCCGGGCAGAACTATTGTTCCAGCCACTAAAGAAAAATTCACAAATAACCTGCCTGATTTATCTCAGCTGCTCTGTGTACCCATAAATACAAATGAACTTGACAAAATGACTAGCAACATGGGCACTATCCTCTCTAATACGTTAGAAACTGTTGCTCCCATCAAATTAAAAAAGGTTAGAGGAAAACGTGCTGCGCCATGGTACAACAGTTATACCCATTCTCTCAAGAAAGAAACTCGTAATCTTGAGCGCAAATGGAGAAAAACTAACTTGGAAGTTTTTAGAATTGCGTGGAAAAACAGTATGTCCAGCTATAGACATGCTCTAAAAGCTGCCAGGACCGAGCATATCCGCAAACTCATAGATAATAACCAAAATAATCCAAGGTTTTTATTTAGCACAGTGGCTAGACTAACAAATAACCAGACGTAACCCGATCTAAATATTCCCTCACAGTTTAATAGTAATGACTTTATGAATTTCTTCACTGATAAAATAGATAACATCAGAAATACAATAACTAATGTAGATTCTACGGCGTCTAGTACTTCAGCCTCATTCACCGCACCCAAAGAAAAACTGCAGTGCTTTTCAACTATAGGACAGGAAGAGCTAAATAAACTTATCAACACATCTAAACCAACAACATGTCTATTAGATCCTGTACCTACTAAATTACTGAAAGAGTTACCTGTAGCAGAAGAACCGCTTCTCAATATTATTAACTCATCGTTATCTTTAGGTCACGTCCCTAAACCATTCAAGCTGGCAGTTATTAAGCCTCTTATTAAGAAGCCACAACTAGATCCTAGTGATCTGGCAAATTACAGACCCATCTCAAATCTTCCGTTTATGTCTAAAATTTTAGAAAAAGTTGTGTCTGCTCAATTGTGCTCATTCTTGCAAAAAAATGATCTCTGTGAAGAATTTCAGTCAGGTTTCAGGCCCCGCCATAGCACAGAAACTGCACTTGTTAAAATTACAAATGACTTGCTTCTTGCGTCAGACCTAGGCTGCATCTCATTGCTAGTTTTACTTGATCTTAGTGCTGCGTTCGACACTATAGATCATGAAATACTCGTAGATCGATTACAAAACTATACAGGTATTCAAGGGCAGGCTTTAAGATGGTTTAGATCCTACCTGTCCGATCGCTACCACTTTGTTTATTTAAACGGGGAGTCATCTCAGTTATCACCAGTAAAGTATGGAGTACCACAAGGATCTGTCCTAGGTCCTCTGCTGTTTTCAATATACATGCTGCCCCTTGGTAATATTATTAGAAAATACGGGATTAGTTTCCATTGTTATGCTGATGATACTCAACTATATATCTCAACAAGACCAGACGAAACTTCTAAATTATCTAAGCTAACAGAGTGTGTTAAAAATGTAAAAGATTGGATGACCAATAATTTTCTCCTATTAAATTCAGATAAGACAGAGATATTACTTATTGGACCAAATAACAGTACACAGAATCTCTTGGATTACAATTTGCAACTAGACGGATGTCCTGTTACTTCCTCTACAGTCAAAAATCTGGGTGTTATATTAGACAGCAACTTGTCTTTTGAAAAACATATTTCCAATGTTACAAAAACAGCATTCTTCCATCTTAGAAACATTGCCAAGCTAAGGAACATGTTAACTGTTTCTGATGCAGAAAAGCTAGTTCATGCATTCATGACCTCTAGACTGGACTATTGTAATGCACTGCTAGGTGGTTGTCCTGCATCTTCAATAAACAAGCTACAAGTAGTCCAAAATGCAGCAGCTAGAGTCCTTACCAGGTCAAGAAAATATGATCATATTACCCCAATTTTACAGTCTCTGCACTGGCTACCTATTAAGTACCGTATCAGTTACACAATATTATTACTCACCTATAAGGCCCTAAATGGTTTAGCTCCTGCGTACCTAACTAGTCTTCTATCTCGCTACAATCCATCATGCTCCCTAAGGTCGCAAAACTCTGGACTCTTGGTAGTACCTAGAATAGCAAAGTCCACTAAAGGAGGTAGAGCTTTTTCATATTTGGCTCCCAAACTCTGGAATAGCCTTCCTGATAACGTTCGGGGTTCAGACACACTCTCTCTGTTTAAATCTAGATTAAAGACACATCTCTTTAGCCAAGCATTCACATAATGCATTCATATAATGCATCTCATAATCGTGTACTGCAGTTATATCTGATCAAAACGCACATTATTATTCTTTAGCTTGGGTTGAACAAATAATTTTTGCTTGAATGGAACAACAGCTACGCTAATTATGTCTCTTTGTTTCTCTGTTTCTGCCACGGGGTAACTAGGAATTACACAAGCTTCAGTCTGGATCCAGCCCTTAAATGATCTGAGATGACCAAACACCTGAGAAGAGATGATGCCGACCCCTCAGAGGACCTCAGAGGATGCCAACCTCTGATCCCCCAACAACATGCAGAATTAACAAATTTTGCCATAAGTTAATATATTAAGTTTCTACAATGTATAAATATATTGTAGAAACTTAATTTCCTGTAAAGCACTTTGCAACGATTGTATCGTAAAAAGCGCTATACAAATGAACTTGAATTGAATTGAATTGAAAAAAAAACAATGGGATAAGGAGAAAAAAGGTCGATGGTTTTACAGAATTCAAAGGAAAGTGGGAAAAACAGGAGAGATGAAATAGTAATATCAAGGATGAGATTTGGACACACAAGATTAAATAGTACACTTTATAAAATGGGTAAACATGATACGGGAAGGTGTGAATTTTGTGGGCAAGAGGAATCAGTGGAACATGTTATTTTGTACTGTCATATATGCGAAACTGAAAGAAGGATTCTAATACAAAATTTAGAAAAAAAAATGCAATTTAAACTGGGAGATATATTACAAAATAACTCGAGAAATGAATGCTATAGTTTTATTTTTCAGTACCTTAAAATAACAAATTTGTGGGGGAGAATATATAACAAAAAAAAAGGAAAAGGGGGGAAGGTAGTAAGTCATTTTGATCCACACTCCATACCAGTTGGTGGCGGAAATACACCATTTTGTTGTTTGTCAACCGCTAATAAATTTCAAGAAGAAGAAGAACACGATAGCTTCCTGTTTCCTTGCATTTGAATAAAAGCTCACCTTCACGGAGAGACTAAAGATTTTAAGCGAAAAACTTAAATTCTGCTCTGAACTTCACACAGAATGATTGCACTTTGCCAGAGATAGAGCTCATCTGGAAACACTATGCTGTGAGAAAGAAAGTTTAAAGTCCAAAAACAGAAAATGAAGCTGAAGATTCGATGAAGCAGGTGTGATTGATTGCCCAGATGGATCCAGATGTGAATAAAGAGTAGCTGGTCTCTCGATGCTCAACAGGTCTCAGTTCAGTAATGCTCAAATGAGAGAGAAATCATGGATTATTAAGAGGATTTACATCATGATTCTGGATGACTTGATAAATCTGGAAAGTCGAGTCCAAGAACTTGTGCAGAAGAATGAAGGAAACACAATGAGCGTCAGCACTCTCATGTCCACTGTAAGTTGTTTTGTTGTAAAACTATATTCTGTTTGTTCGCTAAAGACTCCTTCACATTCATAATTATTTTTTTTTCGCTGTTGTTATAGACTGTACCCACCCAGCAAAAACACGTTGAAAAGACGTCGAAAAGACGACAATGCCAGACGTCCAAACAACGTCAAAATTTGGTTGAAAAGTGAAAGGTGAAAAGACGTCTTTTTCGGGTCGTCAAAAAGACGTCTATAAAAAGACGTCCAAATGTGGTTGTAAAGTTGAAGTTGAAAAGACGTCTTTTCAGGCCTAATTCCAATCGTGAATTCATGATTATATTTATATTTCATATTCATAATTACGGTCAAAATAAGACAATTCACAAAAGAGTACCAAAACATTTATTGACATTAAATACATCTTTCACGTAAAAGAAACACATTCCTGATCACATCTTAAGTCTGCATTTGATCAAACATACCATAAAAACAGTAATTTTGTGAAATAGAACTACAAATATAATTGTTTTCTATATGAATGCATTGTAAAATGTGATGTTTTCCTGTGAACTAAATTTTCAGCATCATTACTCCAGTCTTCAGTGTCACATGATCCTTCAGAAATCATAATAATATACTGATTTACTGCTCAAGAAACATTTCTGATTATTATCAATGTGGAAAACAGTTGTGCTGCCCAATATTTTTGTGGAAACCGTGATATTTTTCAGTATTCTTTGGATAGAACTTTCAAAAGAGCAGTATTTATTTGAAACAATTTTTTTTTAACAATTTAAAAGTCTTTACTGTAACTTTTCATCAAATGAATCCATCTTTTCTATATAAACATTATTTTTCCAAACAATAAAATCTTTAAAATAAAGATATATTCCCATAAGACCCTTTTGTGCAGAACACAAATTAAGATATTTTTAACAGAAGCCATGTGTACACAAAACAAACAAGTGGAACAGTGCAACCCAACACTGATGGTGCTCTCGTGAACGTGTTATTTTGTAAATAAAAATGCAATGTTTTTTGTGCACACAAAACATTCACATCACTTCATAAAATTGAGGTTAAACAACTAGAGTCACATGGTTTGATTTAATGATGCCATTACTACCTTTCTGAGGCTTGAAAGTGGTAGTTGCATAAACTGTGAAATGGAGGGGCAGAAATTTCTCTAAAAAGATCAACATTTATGTTTCAAAGATGAACAAATGTCTTAGAGGTTTGGAATGACATGAAGGGGAGTGATGAAAATGTTTGGTTTAACTAACACATTAGGCACATCTGTTCCTTCGGTGGCATCAGTAGATCTCTGATCTTCTGCTCCTTCCACCATCCCAATCCTGGATTATTGAGCCATGACAGAAGTTTCCACTTTGAATGCTTTAGCCTGGCTGTTTTTTCTCCAGCATCTGAAGTGAGAAAGAAAACAATAACCAAAATATAAATGTAAAAATAAAAACAATAATAAACAATAAATAAATAATAATAATAATAATAAAAACAATCAGGGTTCCTTCACATTTTTCATTTCAATATTCCATACTTTTCCAGACTCAAATTTCCAAACCTCTCGGTATATTTTCAGATCATATTTAACATAAATGGTTCATACAGCATTATTTTCAGCTTTATATTTGGTATATAGTACAGTCATCTGTCAATATCTTTATCTTGTTTTTCATTGATTTTCTTAAAATAACACACGGAGGCCCTAAAATAAAAAAAATAAAAAATGTTTTGCATACTAACGCATTACAATTTCTAGTTTTATATAACCTATTTCCTTTGTGCATTACTGCCATCTTACTATGAATAAAACGATAGCATGGATGCACATGAATTAACAGAGATCTACCTGCTCAAAATTTAGCTTTTCTTTACGGTAGTAAAACAGCAATATTGTGAAATATAATTAAATAAAAAAAAAAGTTTTCAATTTTAATACATTATAAAATGTAATGTTATTCCTGTGATGCAAAGCAGAATTTTCTTCATCATTACTCCAGTTTTCAGTGTCACATGATCTTTTAGAAAACAATTTATTTGACTCTCAAGAAACATTTCTGATTATTATCAATGTTGAAAACAATTTTGCGGCTTAATATTTTGTGTGGAAATGGTGATAAACTTTATTTTTCAGGATCTTTTTATAAATATAAAGTTTAATGAACAGCATTTATTTGCATTTATCAAATATAATAATTACATTTTTTAATGCATTTATTAAATAGAAATCATTTTAAATGTCTTCACTCACTTTTTTATCACTTTCATGCATGAATAAAATGATTAATTTCTCTCTCGTTTTAAAATCTTATACAAATGTTTGAGTCGTATCATTGTTTCCACAAAAATATTAAGCAGCAAAACTGTTTTTAACATTGATAATATTAAGAAATGTTTCTTGAGCAGCAAAACAGCATATAAGAATGATTTCTGAAGGATTATGAGACACTGAAACTTCTCTTTGTAAACAACAACATATTTATAAACGTTTCTAATGACAAATGTTGCGTTTCTAAATGCAAATTAAAGGGGCTCAAACCTATTAGACTACAGCCTATTATATAATTACAACACAACCGTTGTGAGTTTTATGATAGCACTAGCAATCTCAAATTCTCACCGCCATTCATAAAAATCGAGTAACACAATCTACGTGAATCACATGGGTCCTCAGAGGTCGGAAAAAAATCACATCTCTGTTTTATATTATTAAAAAACTAAATAGGGGCAAAAGTCTGGAAACACAAATATTTTTCCATACTCTGGTTTCTTTTTTCCATACTTTTCCAGACCTGGAAAATACTTAAATCAAATTCCATACTTTTCCAAACCCCGTAGGAACCCTGAACAATGGTTGTCCAAAATGTAAAGTACACTTGAGTTTTCCCTACTGTTAGGGCATTTCCACCTCAGGGCACAAAAGTGGGAACTGACTTGCACCATGAGAACAATTTTCTAGAATTTTCAGCACAGTTTTTTGTCACTTCCTATACAGGGCTTCAGACTGTTTTGTGACTGATTTTTCTGCCAGTGCGAGTAAATCTTGTGAGCGATCGCGCTGGTGCAACCACCACATTGCCCCACCTCATAAGCGCTGCTATTTCTGTTGCATATGAGAAACATCAAACAGCAAGCGAAACAAAGCTAGTGAAACCGCGCTACTCGTTTGAGCTGTGCAGCGCGGACCGTTTATCAGCTCGGATCAGCGCAGCGCAAACAAACTTCTCCGAGCTCAGAACAGGTTTACTCAGGAAGCAGTGTTGATTTTGTGACACTTACTGCACAGTGCTCCGAGATCCAGTGAGAAGCACTTGAATTCGCTGCAGAATGAATAATGTTGCCGTGAGCTCTAGTGAAAAGCATTCAAATTCTGCACAGAAATCTGTTATAAACGGGTCAAACAGCGCTGACATATAACCAGAAGTAGTAACGCTAACTATAACCATGTTGTTGTGGCAGAAATAGTTGAATTTCATTACATTACGCATTTCAGGGTTTGTACAACCTTTTGAGAGAGAAATTCAAGCACTTTAAAGTATTTCACACAACTATTTACAGCACTTTAAAACTCAAACTATATAATTTAAAAGTTATTTTTAAAGGGATGACCAAAATATACTTTGTGGTAAACAAACACTTTTGTAAAATAAAAAAAGGGGAATCAAACTACCACTATAACCAGTAGATGGCAGCAGAGGAACACTTATAGGCTTATTAGTCAATAATTTCTACTTTTTACTTTATATTTTGAAATTATAAAATCACTGTTATAAAATTTTAAATATCAAGAAATCAGATTTG
Organism: Schizothorax lantsangensis; assembly: GCA_027422415.1. Lineage (NCBI taxonomy): Eukaryota > Metazoa > Chordata > Actinopteri > Cypriniformes > Cyprinidae > Schizothorax > Schizothorax lantsangensis. Next base: position 3,265,081 of record CM049852.1, on the reverse strand, counting down.
GTAAAAGTTTTGCTCTTTTTTGTGTATGAAGAAAGAAAAGTCACAAAGTGCCTTGAAAAACACAAACTTCTCTGACTGAATCACAGATAAAGCAAGAGAGCTCCTTTTATAATCACTGAAGTTGTTGGTCAGTTCCGTATAATACTACAGAATAATAATGGTACATTTAATAAGAGTAGAATGTTAATTTTCTATATAAAACTTACATTTTGCACGTTACTGTTGTTAATAAAAGTACATTTTGTGCTTCCAACTCAAGCTCAGTGCTTTACTGTCAAATGTGCATTACCAAGAAATAAATGTGTAATATTACTAGTAACTACAATTATTAATGGAAAACAATAATAATTGTATGATTTAATTATCTTTATTTTGAATACCCCCCACACACCACCCTCAGCTCTAACAAATCTGCTTCTGGCGCCACCAGGGGTGGACTTAACCAATAGGCGAGGTAAGCGGCCGCTTAGGGCCCCGGGGAATCAGGGGGCCCTGTCTGATATTCACGAAAGATATTTGGCAAATGCACCAGTATATATTTGTGTTATGGAGAGCGTCAAATGTTCACTCACCACTCAAAACGGCAAGTTTTGTCAGGTGCGAAGTTCTGCAAGCTTGTGAATCCTCTCATTATAACAACGTGTAGATAAGATGTAAATAAGAGATTCATTGTGCAGAGAGCTTATTAACGGAACGGCGTGAGATCACGATGAACTGAAGTGAGTGACAGCTTTTAGTGATTATAGACGGAGCGCTCTTTGCGCGCATTCTAAGCTGTTTTGACTGTCTCAGAACAGTTACATTCACCTTAGTAAAGAAATTGTGTTTCAAGTCATAATTTTATTTGTCTTGATGTTTCAAAAACAATAAATGCAAATGAACTAAAAACTAAAAACGCATGCATGTAAATGCACGAATGCAATGACTGGAGATTTTCGCTTAATAGATTACATTTTCGATTTGTTTTTCGGCAAACCCTATCGTATGCCTTAAGAACACTTGGAATACGGAACGAGTTGCATGGGATAATTTTTATGACATTTTAATCCTTTTTGGAAAAAGATTGAAGAAGTTTACTATTCATTAAATGGACAAGTGCAAGCATTTTTTTAATATAATGTCTTCTTTTGTTATCCGAAAAAATAAGGTAGCTTAATATGGCTTTAGAACAGCATCAAGTTGACTAATTATTTAGGCTACTTAAGTTGTGAAGGGGTAATAGTTATAATAAATAATAGTTATAGCTATAATGAGAGAGAGCTAGCGAGCAAAATAAGGGTTACGCATAAAAGAGCATTATAGTTATTGTGTTGGGGCCCCGTACCTGAAATTTGCTTAGGGCTCCCAAGTCACTAAGTCCACCCCTGGGCGCCACCGTCTGTAGAACTCGCCACTGCTCTCAAAAGTCAGTCTGGAGCCCTGCTCTATATGCATTGCAAATGTGGCACAATTAAAATTACTATGCAAGCACTAAAAAAGTCAGCTGCTGAAATGTTAAAAGGATAGTACATAAGAACCGTGACCCTAAAACGGTTATAAAAACCGAACCGAATATAAATACTGAGAATGTGTTTGATATTCAAAAAAATATACTTACACAGCAAAAGATGCAGTGACCTGTGGCTGAATGGCCTTTGGTTTTATGTAGCTGTGATTGACACACAAACAAAAGGGAATAAAATATAATAGCATCACTGAATATGAGTCAAATATTGCATATTTCTGTACAAATTAAAGTGTACTCATTGTTCAGGAGTGATTATCAACTAATCAGTACGTCAGGGGTTCTCAACTCTGGCCCTCAAGATCCACTGTCATACAGAGGGCGCGTCTCAGCTTCATAGTTCGCTAGGTTGTGAATATATTGTGTACACAAATTCAGGCACTGGTAAGGACAGTGGCTCATTACACACTGGTGACTATTTCCGTCCTCATTGTACAACATCACTACTGACATTTATGCACAACAGTAAAACTGATATATTTTTTTATGCTATTTACAGACCATTATTGTTACATGTACGTGCAAGATTTCAGTTATAAATAAATTGGAAATGTTTGCTAGATTAGACATTACCTGTCTAGTGCTGTATGTTTTTGCTGAAATATAATATTGGTTTGTGTTTTAAAATCTATCACGTGTCATTTTGTAGCGAATTATCTCAAGTTTTGAGCTTCAGAACTTCCTATAAGGGAACATAGTAAGCATCGATGCTTCCTGGTTTTCACAGCTTTTATAGGGTGCAAACATTTCAGTGCACTGTAAAATTTTTGTTATTGAGACAGCCCTTAACCACTGACTACTGATCACACTCACCTGTTTGTGACTTTATAGTTAGTAAAACTGAAGACCTTGATTAAGCCCAAAGTATACTTCACTTTTTAAGCATACGCGAGGGACAGCGTACAGTACACGTGATGCGAATTTCGTCATCAGAACAGTGTGCACGTACACCACCCGATTTTTGTAATCGTGCATACTTTGTACGCACAGGTCGCACATGCACATTGAAGTTATTTAGCAGTAATCAGTTTTTTCCACAAGGTGGCATCACTGTCCCGGGCCGTTGTTTCACAGTAGAAAACGAACCTAAAGAGACGGAACAACAAAATAGCGGAGACTGCAACAACAACAGACAGCCGCATTGACAAGCGTTTGTGAGCGAGAGGGTATGAGACAGCTCAGCTTTGGTTTAAAAGTTAAACAATATTTGTTATCTGTCATAACTTAACAGGGAAAAATAGAACAGACACTAGACATGGATGAAGCTTTCTAGTGCGCATGTGTCTTTCTACCACCCGCGTTCGCGCACAACATCAAATGGAGTATACTTTTGAAAGGCTATGTGTTCGACTGTACACATATGCTAACGTATGTGTACAAAAACGAAGTATACTTTGGGATTTAGTTTCCAATCAGTGCACTTGGTTGGAGCAAAACTCTGCATGTAAGTGGACCTTGAGAGACAATGTTGAGATCTCCTGCAATATGTTCTGAACATGACAATTCAGAGAGGCAGGATGACTTCTAGATTGATGACTTACAACACTGGTTTTCAGTCCTGGGCATGGAGGACCAACGTTCTGTAGAGTTTCTGGTGATCCTTGATCAGCTGCTCAGGTCTGCTTAATTGGGGTTGGAGCTTCAAAGAGAAAGAAGACAACCAATATTATGATGTTAAAAAGTTAAACAAAGTTAAAGTTAAAAAATTTGATTCATAAATATGCACAACATCTGAAAATGCACAAAGATGAGAAGAAAGCAATGTGTTTAATGAGAACTTTCAACCCACTGAAAAATAAGAAGCAATATTAAGTCACAGATGCATTTTTATTTATTCTTGTTATTTTTCTTATTATTATTGAAATAAGTTACAATTACCTTGTGATTTATCAATGATTTTCAGTCTCTGAAATAGAAAAGATCTATCTATGATAAGTGGCATCATACATACATCATGTAACAATATTTAATAAGAGTTCTAACATCATGTCTACACTGGACGGCACAACAAAATACAATAGAACATATTTCAATCAGTGATGCTGTCTACACTGGATGCGGCGCGACACAACAAATCCCTGACAGTAAACTGATGCCTCGTTCTATTTATGACGTACTGACACAAAGTTCAAATGATTTACAACAGTCGCTTTGTCGCGTCCACTGTAGACACGGTGTGAGAGTGTCTAGCTTGGGTATAGAGAATGGGAATCTACGTCATTGTGCATTGCATTGTGGGTATACAATACAAATCACCAGAGGAAAAAATGACTATTTACATTAATATTTTAAGAGCTTCTTGAACTTTAGAGGGAAGTGGTGTGTGGCCAAGTATGGTGACCCATACTCGGAATTTGTGCTCTGAATTTAACCCATCCAAGTACACACACACCCGGAGCAGTGGGCAGCCAATGGCGCCCGGGGAGCAGTTGGGGGTTCGGTGCTCAAGGGTCTCACCTCAGTCGTGGTATTGAGGGTGGAGAGAGTGCTGGTTATTCACTCCCCCCACCTACAATCGCTGCCGGACCTGAGACTCAAACCCACGACCTTCGGGTTACAAGTCTGACTCTCTATCCATTAGGCCACGACTGCCCTTTATTAGAATAAATGGACTAATATTCGAATCCCTTGTGTTATTAAAGTTTGTGGTCAGTTTTTTTATGTTTATGTTATGTTCACAAAGAAAACTGCATTTATTTGATCATAAATAAAAACAGTAATGTTGTGAAATATTATTACAATTTAAAATAACTTTTCTATGTGAATATAATGTAAAAATGTAATTTATTCTTGTTTTCGCTAAGCATGATTCCTGAAGGATCATGTGACACTGGAGACTGGGGTAATGATGCTGAAAATACAGCTTTGGTCACTTTTTAAAACATATTGAAATGGAAAATAGTTGTTAAAAATGGTAATTTCACAATATTACTATTTTCTGTATTTTAATTAAATAAATGCAGCAGTGGTGAGCATAAAATATTTCTTTCAAATACATGACAAATCTGATCCTTAAACTTTTGAATGGTGGTGTATGTTTGAGGTATTACTTACTAGTCAAATGGCTCATAATGTCTAAAGATGTTCTTCGACAGGAGATACGCTCAACTCTAGTGCACGGCCGTCAGCGTGGAAGAATCTAGGAACATAAACAATCTGTCACAGAGCCAACAATATTTATTATACAATGCCAGGTTTATTATATATAAACTATAGCAGAGGTGAAATGCAGAAAAGAAAAATAATAATTTACAGAATATACAATATAAAAAAAATACAACATAATGTACATTTTTACATTTACTTATTTAGTAATGCTCTTACAGTGTTACTTATGTTTGGACATTAAAATAACTAACAAGCAAACAAACACACACACACACACACATATACACATACACACACATAAATTTTGCAAAAGAAAATTACAGATGCATTTTGATATAGGCGAAATATATTGTGAAAGATGCATATAAAGTTATTTAATAAGCTTTCTCAGATGATCAGATCACCTGTGTTTTCATGATCTCTGTCAGCAGCTCCCTTCAGAAATGTTTAAAATCAGGAACTTCTGTGTCGTAGAGGGTTTTTTCTGACACTTCTGAAATCACAGAACAAGTGGTATCAATATGTGTTTAAAGATCAAAACCTGTTTTAAGTTTCAGCCCATTTTCACGCTCCATGTAAGTGATGCAAGTTATCCAAGTAACCGTACAAGTGCATATTTTTGGTTAAATTAATTAGTTTTCTTCCATATATCCGTTGACAAATTGCCAGCAAAACCTTTATACATACACTTATAAAAACGCTCATCTACACATAAGATGACATTAAAAGCCCAAACTTTCATAAACAAGAGCTCAAGTCTTACGTTACCTCTTATACGCCTGATGCTAACGGACTTTTTCCGAAGACACTAAACCATTTCTATAAAGTAAAACGTGTCATTTACATGAAAGAAAGTGTCAGGAACACTTGTATGTACTATTTGTGTAATTTTAGAGACTAAACTTACCTGAAATTAGTGAAAACAACAGTGAGAGACGGCGTTTAGCTGTTTGACAGTTGAGCTGCCGCCCCGTTTCCATGGTGACTTCCTCCGCTCCAGTTCAGCGCGCGCGCCCATTAAAGCACGTAGAAGTCACGCAGATGTACGTAAATATAATATAATTTAAATATAATTTTTAAGCTTTGTTTTATGTATTTTAAAAATATTTCAATATATTTAACAGTGCTTCAGATATATGTCAGATCATTCTTTACCTGCTACATGTTCATGGCTATATTAGGGCTATGTAGTCCGAAATGAACGTGCTTCTGCTAAATTTGGACTAAATTAGACGGACCAAACAAGGACCAATTTTCAACGTTGATTTTTGGGCTAAATCCGGACCAAATCCGACGGACCAAACAAAGACCAATTTTCAACGTCGATTTTTGGTCTAAAATAAGGCCATGACGGGCCGACTTGATTTAGCCCAAAAAACGACGTCTAAATGACGTCTGGTGCTGGGTGGGTAGGTCTGGACCATAATCTTCAGCAAATGCGCTCACGATTTATTTTCGCCTGTATATTGATGTGATGTTATTAAAATAATTTAATAAACATCACATATTTCTAAAATCGTATGAACATAGTACATTTTACTTGGGTAAAGTTGGTTTTATATTCGCACATTCACAACATTCACACATTTCCGCGTTCAATAAGCCGTGGCTACTTCACGTATGTTCCCGCCCTTACCGTCACGGCACGAAAATACTAACAACTTCGTTTTGGAGAAATACATTGTATTACATATCTTTATATTACTTGGTTTTCTATTAATGCAATGAATCAGCTGTCTACAGATCCCAGTTGCTTACATAAATGGCAGTTAAGCGTTTAGCGAGTAATTTACACAAAACAAAATATAACATATGCTTTCATGTCCGAAAACATTATTTTTGTCTTACATTTCACAATAAATTCAGACAAGCTCAGTACTGACTCGTTTTTCGTCTGTTTGTTTTCATGATATGGAATGTGTACAAAGGATTGTGAGTGATTTGAAAGTCACGATGGATACATGCACTGTAAAAAGTGCTAAGTTGACATAACTTAAAAAATTGAGGAAACCTGTTGCCTTAAAATTATTAAGTAAATAATAATTTACTTTTTTTTTTTAATTTAAGTGAACTGTCAAGTTCACTTAACTTTCTTTCTTTTTTTTTTAATTATTATTTACTTAATAATTTTAAGGCAACGGGTTTCCTCAAAATGACCTAAACAAATAACTTCTAGAGAACAATGGTTAGTTTACGTTATTTTTATAACCCTGTAAAACTATCTTTCCAATGAAAATGTTGCAGATGTTTTTTTTGTGTGTGTGTGTAATGAGCTATTCGTTTAATGCAGCATTTATTAAAATGCAGAAATTATATTAAACAAGTTTTAATTTATAATATTAAGCCTGGATTAAGCAGGGCGTGATAACAGAAACCATAACTTCCTGGGTTTGTTTAATCTTCATTTCCTGCGTGCGCGCCTCTGATCTGCATGCGCTGCTCCAGCACGCGCTTTCACCCGTCTTCCTCTGAGAGCCGCGCGCTCTCGGAATTTAAAAATTAACGGTCATTTCGTTTTAAATGTTTACTCGTACTCGCTCGTTTATCGATCTATTTATTGAATGTTTACTTAAAATTAATATAGTTATGACAGTAAATATGATTTCGGAGGGATTTGACATGCCTAACTGAAGAGAATGATAGCGAGAAGTTTTTGTTTACGGGTCAAAAGAGGAGTGTCCTGCTGTACAAACTACTCTTCAGTGGTAAGAAATTAATGTAATCAATAAAAACTAGATAAAGTTCGTCAAGACAAACTTTAAGTTTGAAAAAGTTAGGGTTAGATTCATTTTTCGTTTTTTAACCCAGAAATGAAATGCGGAAAATGTGGTTTCTGCTTAATGATTCAAACACTGATGAATAGAATAAACAGACAAACTAATTTTCATTATTCAAATTCATTAAAAATCGATTGTTTTTTTTAATAATGCATATAAATGCTAAATTCAATTTATTACTTAAACTAAAACTGAAATAAAATAAATTCAATTTAGCGTCTCTATACAGACACTATAAGCGCCCTCTCGCGCTACTGACGTGGCTAACTTACCAGTAAAGCTTTATGATCACTTTTTAGTTTTTCACGCCTAAAAACATGTATAAAATTCTCATTCGATTTTATTTTATTTTTTTATTTTTGCAATAGGGCAGGTTCTCGGGGAGTGCTAGGGAACGAAACGAAAGCAAGAGAACGTCAGCTGAAGTTGTAGAAATAAAATACCCGCGAAACATTTTCAAATTGCTCCGGTGCATGTTGTGTTTGAACTCTGGAGGTTTCTATTTTTAAGGTGTTTTGTAGCACTGATCAATAGTATTAGTTATGTATATTTTAATAATGATGAGGAGCATATTGAGTTTGCACTTTATCATCTTAGTCCATTATGCCACATTATCCCATGTTTTGCGGTATGGGAGGAAAATACTATATACATATTCATTATATTAATAAACTGTAGGCCTATATTGAATTTTAAATTTGAATAGCAGTGTCTTAACAATCTGTATATTGATATTCCTTATTTACGTGTTCTTTTTATTAGCTGTGTTTTTGACTCAGCACTTCATTGAGAGTTTACAAACACACACACAACACCCTCTCGCTCTGTTTCTACAGTTTACCTGACAAACTGATAATTCAGGTTTCTCTCTCTGTGTGTGTGTGTGTGAGTGACACTATGAAACCCCTCATCATTCACACATACCGCGTGGAATGACGTCAGCCTCAGCTGAACCGGATCTAGACCACACTCATGCCTGGCTCACACTACAGGATTTTTAGCACGATTTAGCCCCGATTTCCCCCTCCCGAGAATCGGAGGAAAAATCTCGTCCGATCGGTCCCGATGTTCAGCGCAGATTATCTCGTAATGTGAGGCATTCACAGATCGAACCTTGCACCTCCCAATCTGCTCGTACACAAATCGGGGCCACCCCGGGGCATATGCCTTCTCTTATTCGTTTTTGTTAATAAATGTTATGCTAGTTTGTCATTGTAAAGTACTGTTTTATTGTTGTTGTGCTTTTTAATTAAGAATAACAATGAATCCATCTTTTGTTTTAGTCTTAAAAAGTGAAAGGTGTATAGATATAAGCAAAACAGACAATTATCTTTTCTTGTAAAGCGTGACACCAAGATTGTGAAAGTGAAAGCAAAAAGAGGAATTCCTGTCACAAAACTTAAATCACAAATAATACTGATGAAAAAGAACAGGTTGAATGTTGAACACTTTCGTTACCATATAACTATAAACTATGATAAAACTTCATCAGCATGCATTGATTAATCAAATGTTGTATCAAAATAAAAAAAAGTGCGACCTGTCTGCTGCTTGGTCGTTACTTTAAGAAAGAAAAAACGTATTTAAATAACAAAAAAAAATTGCTCCAAACGTTTTTCTAAATTAACTTTATAAAAAACCAAAACGAAATATTATCACTTTGCCATTACATACAAAACTGAACAATTTTAATAGCTGTACAGTATAATCTGATTTGGGAGAAGGGGGAAAAAAAGACGGGCTCGGGAACGCAATCGCGATTTCTACTGAGGGGGATATCCCTCGGTATCCCCAGCCATTTTTTATTATTATTATTTTTTTTTTTTACTACGAATAGCCAATTTAAAATAAAAAAGATGCTGTATTTAATGATTGCATGCAAGGGCAGTAAACAAATACATGTAAAGAAACAGATTCATCGAGGCTCGGCCAGTTCACAAGGCAAAAGAAAAAACACCAGTTATGAAAGTTTATGAACATCAGGTGCAGCGGTCACATAAATTCTGCCGAGTTTTTGAATGGTTGTATACGACAAGACGATAATTCTTCCACCGTGCAAATTATGATAATTTTCATCAGTTAAGTCTCGTTAGCATTGGGCCTGCTTTAAATCAGACACAGAGATGTAGTGCGGTAAGATCGCATTTATTTGAATTAGAGAGAGACAGACAGAGAGAGAGAGGGATAGTTGCGTGTGTGTCGTCTGTGCGTCTCTCTCTACAAGCAATGAGGTTTAGTTACTTCAAAAACAGTGATTTTACCCCCTCACTGCAGAGAAATATAACGTTGCGAGTCAGTAGCCTATCGAAGCTATTTTACTAATAAAAGTTTCCGTGCTGTGTGTTCGCTGCGCGATCTCTCTGATATCTGTGTGCAATAATGTGTGTGTGTGTGCATCTATGAAAGCAGCGTAGCCTACATATAGCAACAAGCCCGAGCCCGAGGCTATTCATTAAACATTAACCCGAACCCAACCCGAAACCCGAAAGTATTTCGGGACCCGTCGGGCTCGGGTCGGGTAGCAGACCTCTAACACTGACTGCTTCACTGTTCGTTTTGAACACTATGTAGAGTGGAGCCTATGTGTTCATTTAACACCGGGGATTCTGCTGTGTAGTAATCCAGACACGGATTATCTGATTCAGGTGTATTTGATTAAGGTTGAAGCTAAACTCTGCAGGAAAGTGGCCTGGAAGAGCCAAGTTTGCCCATCCCTGCTCTAGTGTGTGGGTTCAGAGGATTATAATGCAGAAAATCAGTTGAAACTGTCATCATGTCTGTGGTCTCCCACAGTTTTAAAATCGTTTGAGATTTAAAAATTGACAAATGCCTGAAATTGGAGGCAAATCGGTGCTTGTTCACGCGAGTGTCAATCACGAAGTGTGCATTATCAAAGATGTGATCTGAGAGAAACGCTGTCACGTCGCTGACAACCATGAGATCCTATCTGCGATTCAAAATCTTGCTGTGTAAATTGTGTTCAGACTGAAAATTACATCGCCGATGACCTACATCAAATGAGAAAGCAAGATACAGGGCAGCGGCAAATTCGGGGAGGAGCAAAATGATGTATTTACCTCCAGCTCTCTTTGCAGAACACACAATCCTTGCTTCCTGCATCTCCCCAACCACTTCCTCCTCCATAATCTTCTTTTTCTCCTTTTAGCTGCAAGTCAATTGTGGGTTACCACTTTCAATTATAATTCTTGTCTTATGCAAAAACTCCGGTCTCATGCATAACCTTGCGTTATTTCCTTATCAATTCTCGCATGTGTTTGGTTGTGAAACATATTTTGCTAACCAGACAGACAATGAGACAGAGTTGTCTGCGAGTCTTATTATTGGAAGGTCATGCAATGTGTCTCAACCTGTGGCCAATCCATCATGCAATATGCACACAGCAGCAACTGAATGCTACCCCAGATAGTTGTGCAGTGTGAAAAGAACAGCGATCTGACCACTCTGAAAACTGTGCAGTGTGAACTCGGCATTAAGCTACAGGTTCAAGTTCAACAGATCAACACAAATGTTTGATTTGAACTCAAGTAAACAGGGTTTTTGTCCACTTAAGATTTCCTAAAATATTATTTTGAAAACTCATTGTAATTGCATCAAGAACGGGCCTTATAGAGGACTCCCACTAACCTATTTTATTTTTTTAATTTTATATTATTTGGTTCTCTCTCCTTTTGCAAATTTATACTGCCGTATTTAGTTAAGAGTTGCAATTCAATGTCAATGATAAGCATTTATATTGAAAAGATACAAAGCATTACATAGACTACATGTTGATACTCAAAATAAAATGTTTTGTATTCTAGTAATATTCAGATTAGTTGAAGAGAGACAATCATAAAACTAATATTGTTTTATAATTTGAAAAATTGTCAAATGCATATTTTATAATTGTTTTAATTCCAAGGTTTAAACCTGGGCACTATGACTCAAATAAGAGCACTTTGTGTGTGTTTTTTAAATTCTATTTATATTCATTAATCTAAAGAAAATAAATGCTATATAATTTTATAGATTTTTTTCACAGACCTTTATGTGTTGAAGTCATTATTGCATTGTCGTCACTTCTCTCTGAACTGTTTTCTGCACAGAGTGAAAGTGCTGATGCCAATCAAACCCTTCTGTTCAAACACTCACTGTGATCATGTGGCTACAAGACTTTCGTTTTCTCCATTTATTTGTTGATGATATGTTCATACTTATTACACTTTAATTTCTCAAACACAAAATACACAATGACCTATGAAAAATACATACTTGTTTCTTGGTTGTTCAAAAAGTCAGAGAGGTTTAATTTTTTTCGTTATTCTGGTTTTGGGGAATTCATCATTATTATTTGTAGTTCACACCTTTTTTGTAATTATACTGTTTAGATGCTTATACTGTTTTTTTGTTTAATGTTCAACAACACCAGCCAAAAAGTCCAGTCATTAAACCAGTCTTAATGTTTGTTTTGTAAGTGAAAATGATGTCTCAGACATGCAAGTGATTGAAACCTCAAAATGTTGCTCAAGTGCAGGTTTACAGCGCCCACAAGTAGTATTTTTAGCTGTGTGCAGCAGGGTTTTTCCTGGCTCAAAATGAGGTGGAAGTCGTAAAATCCTGCTCATTTGCACACATGCAAGTGTACCGCATCTTCAACTGGCTGAAGAAAGTACATTTTACAATCACATATTTTATGTATTTCAGTAAGATGATTACATTTTTATTTTGAGAACAGTATACTATACAGTGTTTCCCACAGGATTTTGTGAGATTTTGCTGCCCCCTAGGGGTGGTCCAGGGGCATGCCCCCCACGTATGAATTTTTTGTACATTTTTAAGATAAATGAATTAATTTTGGTGTACTTTTGGAGTTCAAAATTAAGTGCTTTAATCCATATTCACTATGCAAATTGAACAAAGAAAAAGTCTGCATTGACCTACCCTGAACTTTAAAGGGGTCTTGTTATGTAGTACCAGTCAAGGTTACATTTACATTGGTTTTAGAAAGCCAAACAATTAATACAGAAACTAATCCCAATTAAGCCAAAAAAAGACTGCTGGATCTGTTTTGCCTCCATTGCTGCCTAAAAAAAGTGGACCCCATAACCGTGTAGCTTAATTTGCCAATTAGTGACTGATGAAAAATTTAACTTTAAATACATTATTTTTCCATCATTATGTTGGAAAACACTCTTATCAGAATAATTTCTGTTGAGCTTTTGTATATTTTTAAAGGGATAGTTCACCCAAAAAATGGAAATTACCCCATAATTTATTTAACTCCAAGCTATCCTAGGTGTTTATACCATTCTTCTTTTAGACAAACACTTTGATACTTGCCTATATTCTGTTGAACAATCCTGTTTCTCTTCGGTAACACATTAAAATGTCCTAAATCCTTGACTCTTTATGTGCTTTGAAAAATATACTTACTTCTGACAGGTCATTTATTCCTACATGGCTTAATTAATATATAAACTGAATTATTTCTCTCTTATATTTTGTAGAATGAATCAACATATGTTCAGCTGTTTCTGGCAGGCCACACTGCACAGTTTTCAGATTATTTTTCCCTATGATGAACAGTGGTAACCTGTCCTGGCAAAATGAGTCACAATAAGAACATTTTCAAAAATGAGTTATTTTCACATTTTCCATTAATAGATCTTCAAAATGGTATATGATTTGTTGGAATCGGACAAAAAATAACTGAGCTACACCCATTTGAATTCGATAAAGTCAGCAAAGTCTATTCTGAGAAAAAGAGTTAATGTTTTCTGAAGATCATTTTAACAGCAAAAAAAACCCCATTGTCGAACAACAATATAAAATGCGGGAAACTATTCATTTTGTGACCGTTTCAGTGAGTAACCCGTTATTTCTGAGTTGCAGGTGGTTGGCTGAAGGGAGTGGTTGCACACCTGAATGTAATCTATAAAAGACTGGTGCTGTGTCCCAATTCATAGGCTACATCCTCCGAAGTGCGTATTTGTAGGCCGATTACGTCATGGCGAAGCGACGAAGGCTGTCCCAATTCAAAGACCGCGGCCTACGAAGACCTCATTTGTAGGCCGATTGCGTCACAGCAGCGCGGCGAAGACCGTCCCAATTCACGATGCGTCCTCCGAAGGCTGCATTCCAAGGCCGATTGTGTCACCGCGGCGAAACGAACGCTGGCACAATTAGAAAGAGACAGCAAATGCTGCCTCCATTTCACGAGAAAATGAAGGATACATCAGATGGACACTTCGCAGCCTACCCTATCCCAGAATTCACAGCACGCCGGTGAAGACAAGGACTTTTATTCAAACAAAATAGCGGTGATGGTTCTGTGGCGGCCGACGAATGCACTTATAAATGTAAGTATTGTGTTTTAATTTACTCAAATAACTAGCGAAACACATGTTAAAAGCCAGGTATTACATTTTTTTTAACTTAAACTAACAATACCACTGCACAGATTCCTTTGTTAGGTGGTCTGAGGAATAAGTTCTTGTATTTATTAAATTGAGGGCTGAATATGATCATTCCTTTACTGGGGGTAAAAACTCTTTCAGTCCACAACAATAAGACAAGAAGTAGATAAGACTACTTAATAATTAGATAAGTCTTTCAGTTGTTTATTTATTTATTAAGTAAGTAAGTAGTGCTGTCATGCTAGATATGTCCACAAATGTTTTAGGCAAACTTGATGATCCAGAAATATGATTTCTGGAGTAGCCTATTTTGTATGCATGTCTGTTTCATATTCTGTAACCTTAAAGGGATAGTTCACTTTGAAATTAAAATTTGGTATCTATCAGCTTACCCCAAGGGCATCCAAGATGTAGGTGTCTTTTTTTCTTCAGTAGATCCAATTTTGATGTTTTTAGGTCAAACCGTTCTAGTCTGTCAGTCATATAATGGCAGGTATAGGTCACTGTCTCTATAAGAGGGAAAAAGAACATGCACAGAGAAATCCAAATTAAACAATTCCCCATCGTAACTACACATTGATGGCCTAAGACACGAAAAGTTTGGGTGAGAAAACGAACAGTATTTATATAGTTTTTTACCTCATGTACACAACCATGTCCAAGTGATCTGAGTGCACGCATCAAAAACATCAAAATTGGATCTACTGAAGAAAAAAAGACACCTACATCTTTGATGCCCTTGGGGTAAGCTGATAGATACCACATTTTAATTTCAAAGTGAACTATCCCTTTAAGATTGCAGCCCTGTCTTAATAATTTTCATAAGTCTTTCCTTTTTCTCTTCTTTTAGGACAGTTCTGGAGAAAATGGGGCTGCTTGGAAACTTAAAAATATAATGAATGAAGCTGTTCTGTACATTACCTTTGTAATTTAAGTTAGCCTATTTGTAAAATAAGCAAAGTCATTTCTGTGCATTGTTTTATTTTAGTATTATAAGTTAAGAAATAAAAGACAAGAAGTAGTTCTGGAAATTGTTTATTTTTGCAAAGCAAAAAGCAATAAATTGGTCTGTACTTAAAAGTACTTTTCTACAACTAATTACAAAACTTAAATTTTACATCAGAAAAAGAACGTAAAAATAAATTAACAGTACATAAAACAGATTGGAAAAAAATATATAAAAAATTGTTTATATGCCTGGTGATGCTGCTGGACCTGGATGGACTGCTCATAGAGAGCCTGGTGCAGCCTCTATCAGTTGAACATCATCTGGGTTGGGCTCCAGATCATCAGAGTGTTTGAGTGCATATTTCCACCGTCCAGCACTGGGACGTTCAGGTTTTTCCTGCAGTACAGGGGTCTGGTCTGATTTAAGGAAAGGACTAATTGTGTAGAACTATGACAAAGTAATTGGTGGAAGAAATATTAGGTTACTTTAGTAAAGTACTTTCAGTAACTACTAATAGTGCATTGAGGAAAAACTGCATACATCTAAAACCTTAATTATAAGTATTATATTTCATACTGTAATGTATTTAAGGTATGAAGTGTAAAAGTATGTATTCTGCAGAAAAAAACTTTATATGATGGTCTTGCTTTAATATTACTGCTGCACTACTTTTTACTGTACGTTGCATTATAATTCTGAATATGTTCAAGGTTGTTACATTTTAAAATACTTTATATAGGCTACTGTTGGGCAGTTTAATGTACAACAGTGCATCATATTGTAAAAGACCATGTTTTTCTAGTGTTGCTGTCATGTGAGGGAAAAAAACTCAGTACTTCTCATTTGTATGTGAATACAAGGAATGTATTTCGTTACACTCCACCACTTTGTTATTTTGCAAATGAAAGGAACAAAGTTTATTGCTACAATATTAACAAATTACAACTTACAAATTACAATTGCTAATTACAACTGCGGCCCATATCGAAGGCTGCTTCCGAAGGACTCGGACCGGTCTAGCCTATGGAGGACTGTTCTTGTTGCCTAGCAACTGTGACAGCTGCCGTTGACGAGCGGCAGTAACGTTTGTAAGTGGACTTGTTATATTCCGCTGCAAAAAACTAAATAGGGTTGAAAACCTGTTTAAATATGTTCACCATGGTCCATTTATGTACATAATAAATAATAGAATGCATAAAGTCACATTTTGGTTAGATATAAGTCAACATTTAACCGCTTTATATTTTGTATTTTTTCATGTCTTTACTATATTCAAGTAACTCGAAACCCAATATTACCATTTAAAGTGTAATCGGAAATTAAAAGTCAAAAACTATACAATTCATGCTTGTTATTTTCTTTTTCATTAAAAAAATAACATCTATGGCAACTCTGTTCTCGAAGAAAGAAACTTTTTGAGAAATTGGCAGAACTTGGAGTTGAAGTGTTTTCTGTTACTTCTTTGTTTGGACAGTGACAATTATAAACTGATCTCTGAGGCCGTTCTTGCAGCTTCAGGGCTGTATATAAGAATTTAGTTCAAACTTTGACCTGTAGACGGTAGTAATACGGCCAGTAGCGGAAAGATATAAGAAGAAGAAGCTGTGCTCTCGCACCGTTGCTGCAGGACAGGATTGGCGATCGGGAACACCTGCTGGTGCAATCAGGAAATCTTGTGAAGGCTAGACTCGGAGTGGCCTTGGAAGGCCGCGTCGGCCGCATCCTTCGGAGGATTCGTCCTCCGAAGGATGCAGTCTTTGAATTGGGACACAGCTTGGGACAGAGATGGGAGCGTGGGCTGAGCTTGTGCAGAGATTGTGTTGTTTTCGTTTGCTCTGTACCGTGGGTCTCATGTCAAGAGGAGATGTGAGGGATATGGGAGATCACCGCCGCCTTTTGATCCATCTCCTTTGGGATGGTTGTTGTTTTTGGAGGTTTCATGGACTGAGAATGGTTGGACTGTTGTCTTTCATAAATGCTACCCATTTGCACATATCTGCTGACACACTGATTAACATTTATACTGATCTTTAATGTTGTTCTGTCTTATACTGATAAATAAATTCACTTATTAATTGGCTGTGGTGTGTGTGGTGACTCCCTTATTTTGTTGCGATTCAGAAGAGATCGTAACAATTGGTTATTCTAAAATTAATTGTACTATAAATTATACTTCAACTGGAAAATACTGGAAACTGATAAACTGTTCGGCGTGATGACGTTGAATGTCTCGGACAGCGCCTGTAGTCCCATTTAGCAACTTGTTACCAACCGTTTTTTTTTAAGAAACATAACAGTTTAAAACAATCACGAGTGTGGTGTAACTGGTGTGTTTTATGTCGCAGAATAAAACGTGAAAGTATCTTTAGCCTGTGTGAACCACGGACCTTATTTAAGGGATTTAACCAAAATCACCTACAAAGTGACATCATTTCAAGTGTCCATCTTCCCTGTTGTGTGTTGGTGATGTTGATAGCCAAATAATAATTTTTAAAGGGTCAAAAAAATCTTGAAGCAAGCAGGAATATCTTTAGGAGTATCGTCTGCAGGGCCGTGCAGAGACCTTTGGAGGGGCAGGTGCTCAAAGTATAAAAGGGGCACATGGAGCACATTATTAGGGCTGTGCTGCTTGCTGATAGGGGGCAGTCGTGGCCTAACCATGGCTGCCCACTGCTCCGGGTGTGTTCACTTAGGATGGGTTAAATGCAGAGAATACATTTCACTACTGGTTATATACTCTTCATGTAATTGTGTATGTGACAAATAAAAATAATCTTATCTGATATGTGTATCGAAATGGATGCTTCTGTATTGATACAGCAGCAAATGCCATGACGCAGGTTTGAAAAAGAAACAGAACAGAAAAGACCATTTTAAGTTTAAATGTTAAAGATATTTTTTGCACCTCTTAATTACTCTGGAATGATATTATTATTATTATTGTTGTTGTTGTTATTGTGTTTACAGGGTATGGTGGTTTTGCTGTTGTAAACACTACTGTTGTTGTAGAAAAAATATTCCTGTCTTATTTAAAATCGAATTCTATTCTAATCCTGTTCTGAATTTATTAATTTTTTTGAATGATAATGATTATAAAAACAGGATTGATAAGTATAATTCAGTATAATCAGTATAAATTAGTTATAAAAGTGATTATATCAGTATAATCAGTATAAGATAAGTATAAGAGAACAAGCAAGCACCTTTGTTTTTATTGCTGTGTGTAGAACTATGTTAGCTGCATTTTTAATATTTAATATTAATTTTAATAAAATGTAAATTCGTCCCCAGCACTTTATTCAAGCTCGAGCAGGTGTTTTCACATAGAGGTTTCTAGATTTAAATCTAGATTTAAATTAAAGAGACATGACCTGACGTTTTATTCGTATCCAAAATGAGGAGATATGAATATCAGGACAGCTGAACACTCTCGTGCAGTGCATGTTTAATTCATACTCGAAGTCAGAGGGCGCTCTCGCGCAGAAACTCTTGACGTGCAGGAAAGCTGAGCTGGATAAAAAGCAGAAACGTTTTTACTGATGAAACGTGAAGACAATAAACACACGATTGTCATTAGGTTACGCTACATGTCTGCTGTTACAGTACTGTGTTTAGTTTCGATTCACTGTTAGTGCCAGCTGCGCTGTGATTGGTTCGAGCCGCTTTAATTTGCATTTAGGAACGCAACATTCGTCATTAGAAACGTTTATAAATATGTTGTTGTTTATAAAGAGAAGTTTCAGTGTCACATAATCCTTCAGAAATCATTCTAAGATGCTGATTTGCTGCTCAAGAAACATTTCTCATTATTATCAATGTTAAAAACAGTTTTGCTGCTTAATATTTTTGTGTAAACAATGATACCACTCAAACATTTGTATAAGATTTAAAAAAGGGAGAGAAATTAATAATTTTATTCATGCATGTATGTGATAAAAGAGTGAAGACATTTAAAATGATTTCTATTTAATAAATGCATTAACAAATTGAATTAATATATTTGATAAATGCAAATAAATGCTGTTCATTAAACTTTATATTTATCAAAAAATCCAGAAAAATAAAGTTTATCACCATTTCCACAAAATATGAAGCAGCAAAATTGTTTTCAACATTGATAATCAGAAATGTTTCTTGAGAGTCAAATAAATTATGATTTCTAAAAGATCATGCGACACTGAAAACTGTAGTAATGAAGAAAATTCTGCTTTGCATCACAGGAATAACATTACATTTTATAATGTACTTGTATTAAAATTGAAAACTTTTTTTAAATTTGTAACTATATTTCACAAAATTGCTGGGGTTTTTTGTGTTTTTTTAATCAAATAAATTCAGCCTTGATGAGCAGAAGATATTTATTTCAGAATCATTAATTGTAATGTTTCCAAACATTTGGCAGGTTCTTTAATAATAATAACAATTCTATATACTATATACTTTACTATAATATATTATATTATCATGATTATTGAGTGCTGCTTTTTATTTTTTACAGGACAATAGTATGTATTCTTACATTATAAGATACAGTATATCTTTTAATGTGCTAAAATATATATTTTTAAAAAGTGCTGGGGGTGTGGCTTGTGGGCATGGCTTGGGGCGTGGTCAGATTTTCCTTCTTTTTTGTCTCTAGCTGATCACATGCCTGAATAATATAATAAGATAACCTTGTTTGAAATGGGTTTGGCTAAAAGAAAATTTTGGTTTCGTCTATACTACTAGGTACTTATACTATATTGACTGGGTTAAATAGAATTGCATTACTAAAAAGAGACTAAAATACAATTTTTGTCGACTAAAACTAGACGAAAATAGTCATGGATAATTCTGACTAAAATAAGACTAAAATGCTCAGACTTTTAGTTGACTGAAACTTGACTAGACTAAAAAGAGTATGAATGTGACTAAAACTAATAAAAACTAAAATGACAGCTTCACACAAAGACTAGACTAAAATTAAAACAGGCCGCCAAAAACAACACTACCCTCAACCCTCTTTTTAGTTACTGTAGACCATTAAGAGTTTTGTTAATAGGTTTTAAGCTAAATCTCCTAGCTAGGACACCTAGTAGTAAGATACAATTATCTGTGAAAATGGCCCCAGAATCTGCCTTTCCTTTAGAAGCTGGAGGACCACTTAAGATTTCAAAAGGAAGATTCAGTTTGTGGCCACCATCAAAAAAAGTTTCGGGTGACTTATCCAAATTGTCTATAAAATCATTTGTTTAATTATTTTTATTTGTTTGTTTTTGTGTAAATTCAAGGGAAAGATGAAAAATAAGGAAGTATGGGAATGACTTAAGACAGCAGTGAGGAAAGGAAGTAATCATCATAATGCAAGTTATTATTTATTACAAGTTGTATTTTCATTTAAATCTAGCAATGTTCACAGCTGGTCAAAAGTTTGAAATATATATATTTTTTTTAATTATTTCTGTTTCAAATTGTGTGTGCCCATGTTATATCAAGCAGCCTATTTTATTTTGGATTTTATATTGGATTTATTATTCTCCTCATGTACAGCACTTTGGTCAACCTCTAGGCTGTTTTGAAAGTGCTTTAAAATAAATAAACTTAAACTTCTGTGATCAAAGCTGGATTTCCAGCATCATTACTCCAGTCTTCAGTGTCACATGATCCTTCAGAAATCATTCTAATATGCTGATTTGCTGCTCAAGAAACATTTATGATTATTTTAAATGTTGAAAACAGTTGTGCTGCTCAATATTTTTGTCTACACCAGTTTTTCCCAACCTTTTTTCTGCCGCTGCACAGTTTTGACATGTAAAAAATAACACCGCACACCACTAAGTATTATAAAAAAAAAACAGAAAGGGGAAAATGTTTTTTTTTTTTTTTTTTTTAATAATTAAAATTGCGTCATCAGAGTTGGTATTTTGCTTTATATATGATCAGACAATTGCACTTAATTTCTGAAAATCATACTCATGGAGTTAACAAGGTTTTTGACGAGCGATTGTGTTTTCTCCATCATTAGAACGGCCGCATCTGAGGCAGTAAATTAATAGCATCACGTTTTCATCAGTTTGCAGATTATAAAGTTTATTGTAGCTATATGGGCACTCAGTTTCTCTTCTTGTTAATGATAACGATGACCAATTGCACTGATTTAAAATAATAATAATGAAATATAAGAGAGAAGGAAGTTTTTGATAATCTTTCATGGCACACTAGACAACCTGTCACGGCACACTGGTTGGGAAACACTGGTCTACACTATGGTTCAAATGGTTGGAGTGATTAAGATTGTTTTTTTCTTTGGGAAGACATTAATAACAAGGATGCATACAGTTGAATTAAAGTGATTAGAAAATACTTTTATTATGTTACAAAAGATTTTTGATTTTTTTTTTAACTTTTTTTTTTTTTGAATGTTTTGAACTTGTATTCATAAAATAATCATGAAGAAAAATATCACGTTTTACACAGAAATATTAAGTAGCACAACTGTTTCCAAAACTTGACTACTTTTACATGTGCACAAATAATGTGATTATTTCCAATAATCAGAGTAAGGACTTAATCACATTATGATGTTTACATGTCAAGAGCAAAGCTCTTCACTCCCGTTTACATGCAATTTCCATTATTCGTATTATTTGAATTGTGGTTATTTATTGCCATTATTCACATAATGTTACCCCACTGCACAGCACAAATGATGGACTCAAAAAGAGTAGGTGTGTTACTGGCCGCTGATTTAATTTATGTCTAATACAAAACACTTTTGTTGTATTCCATGCTTTTTCAGCACCATAGCAATGTGATGGCAATGCCACTTCAGCTGGGTTTGCCTGCGCTGGATGAGGGTAAGCAGCAGAGACTGGTGGCAGCAAGTTGTGCTAACAGAGTTTAGCGATTCGGCTCTCCAGAAATGCAAAGCTTTCTTCCCCATCGTTTCTGATCTGGGGTACGTTTCACAAAAGCAACTATGGTCACAAGTTCCATAGTTACCAATAGAGTTCAGTGGAACTAACGACCATAGTTAGCTAACGATGATTTTGGGAAACGCACCCCTGCAGGTGCGTGTCACATCATTCATGTACGTCACGAGCACATGCACACTTTGGTCAGAGCGGCAATAATGTGATTATGTGCATGTAAATGCAGTGATTGATAATAATCAGAAATGTTTCTCAAGCAGCAAATCAGTATATGAGAATGATCATGTGACACTGAAGACTGGAGTAAAGGCTACTGAAAAATTCAGCTTTGCCTCAAGGAATGAAATACATTTTAAGGTGTATTAGAAAAAGGGTATTAAAACTTATTTTAAATAAAAAAAAAATATTTTACAATATTACTGTTTTGTACTGTAATTTTGATCAAATAAATGTATCCTTCGTGAGCAGAAAAACATGAAAAAAAAAACCCATAAAGATTGCAGATTTTTGACTGGTTGTGTACAACAT
Source organism: Schizothorax lantsangensis (assembly GCA_027422415.1). NCBI lineage: Eukaryota > Metazoa > Chordata > Actinopteri > Cypriniformes > Cyprinidae > Schizothorax > Schizothorax lantsangensis. The sequence goes on along the minus strand of CM049852.1, from coordinate 3,242,888 downwards.
TAGCAACATTAACAAGATGATATCCTCCCTTTCAGCTGCCAGAGAAGAATATTGACAGTGCAGGCTCGGGATGGCGAAGAGGAGGAAGAACACACTTAACATAATCTTCTCATACCTTTGCCATGCGTTATAATAACAACAATAAACCTGACTACAATAATATGGTAAATTCTATTAAAAGATTCCAGTTTGCAATGAATCTGGAGTCTCTGACTCTGCACTTGAGAAACTCTTAACTGAGGAAGATCAAGTGCGGAGGAGGAGCCTTGTTTTACAGTGAAACACTGCATCAACCCTCCATGAAAAGATCAACATTGAAGTGTCACCCTCCTGTCCTTCCCTCAGAAGAGCCTGTCTTCTGCTGCTGGGGTAAGAACCACACTCTTCCTCTTCTCTCACAGCCGTCCAGCACCTAACTCTGCCTCCTCAGCACTGACTGAAAGAGTCTTCTCCACAGTCAGTAATCAGAGATCACTGTCACCCTCCTGTCCTTCCCTCAGAAGAGCCTGCCTTCTGCTGCTGGGGTAAGAACGACACTCTTCCTCTTCTCTCACAGCCGTCCAGCACCTATCTCTGCCTCCTCAGCACTGTCTGAAAGAGTCTTCTCCACAGTCAGTAATCAGAGATCACTGTCACCCTCCTGTCCTTCCCTCAGAAGAGCCTGCCTTCTGCTGCTGGGGTAAGAACGACACTCTTCCTCTTCTCTCACAGCCGTCCAGCACCTATCTCTGCCTCCTCAGCACTGTCTGAAAGAGTCTTCTCCACAGTCAGTAATCAGAGATCACTGTCACCCCTCCTGTCCTTCCCTCAGAAGAGCCTGTCTTCTGCTGCTGGGGTAAGAACGACACTCTTCCTCTTCTCTCACAGTCGTCCAGCACCTAACTCTGCCTCCTCAGCACTGTCTGAAAGAGTCTTCTCCACAGTCAGTAATCAGAGATCACTGTCACCCTCCTGTCCTTCCCTCAGAAGAGCTGTCTTCTGCTGCTGGGGTAAGAACCACACTCTTCCTCTTCTCTCACAGCCGTCCAGCACCTAACTCTGCCTCCTCAGCGCTGTCTGAAAGAGTCTTCTCCACAGTCAGTAATCAGAGATCACTGTCACCCTCCTGTCCTTCCCTCAGAAGAGCCTGCCTTCTGCTGCTGGGGTAAGAACAACACTCTTCCTCTTCTCTCACAGCCGTCCAGCACCTAACTCTGCCTCCTCAGAACTGTCTGAAAGAGTCTTCTCCACAGTCAGTAATCAGAGATCACTGTCACCCTCCTGTCCTTCCCTCAGAAGAGCCTGCCTTCTGCTGCTGGGGTAAGAACAACACTCTTCCTCTTCTCTCACAGCCGTCCAGCACCTAACTCTGCCTCCTCAGCACTGACTGAAAGAGTCTTCTCCACAGTCAGTAATCAGAGATCACTGTCACCCTCCTGTCCTTCCCTCAGAAGAGCCTGCCTTCTGCTGCTGGGGTAAGAACGACACTCTTCCTCTTCTCTCACAGCCGTCCAGCACCTATCTCTGCCTCCTCAGCACTGTCTGAAAGCGTCTTCTCCACAGTCAGTAATCAGAGATCACAGATTCTCCTGAGAAAGTCAACACGCTCATTTTCCTAAACAAAAACTGTTTATGTGTTTTGGGGTGGGGCAAATTATACAGGAGTGATGCAAGAAATCTCTATATTGTTCATTTGACATATCTTTACTCTTTATGAATGTTGTTATTTTCTTAATTTCTTTTACCTTCTGAGAAGCTCAAGAACTTATTTGGTGATTGTAATATTGTTTAGGTTTATCTTCTGATAGTGAAGCAGTTCCCATTTTTGTTTAGTATTTGTAGAAAGTAACACTGAATAAATGTTGATTCATGAATGAATGGATTGTGTTTTTGTCTATTTTCTATTAGAATTCAATGTTTTTTTAATTGGTTTGCACTGCATGAATGTAATGAATGTATTTACTATAAATCCCCTATAATTAGATTACTATTACATTTTATAAGTTTTCTTTTTTGCACCAAAGATGCGTTCTATGTGTATTTCAAGGTAATGTCGGAGCACATCCTCAGGACCTGGACTAAAGGTGAGGTGTAAATATGTGTATTTTGGTCGTTAGGACATACTTGGTACGTTGCTGCGACCAATATGATCCGGTAATGTCACGTCCTCACAACGTGCCAGTTTGGTCGTTAGGACGTTCTCAGCACGTTCCAGCGACGTACCACTATAACGTCGCCACGACGTATATGGGAATCACAAAGTTACGTCGCTGGAACGTTATTTGGTACGTCGCTGCGACGTATATGGTCCGGTCCAGTTACGTCGTTACGACGTAACTGTGTTAGCTGGGTATACACTATAGAATCTAGTGGTTATCTAGTGGTAATCTAGATAGTGGTTAATTAAAATAGCCCGTGGTTAGTACAATCCGTGTCGTTCAGCCTAACTTCGGGTCAAGCACATATTTGCTCATGTGAAGACCATGGTTTTTTTTGGGGGCAGAAAGTACAAAGCCTGGTTTACATAATAGTTTGTAGCATTCAAATTCAAATTTGCCAACATTTTGAACATTTGGATTCGTGCCGATAATATTTTGAGATACTGATTTACTGAAAATGAAAGCACACATACACACTTTTATTTACACACTATTATTTTTCTATACACACTGCTCTGTAGGATTGCCTTCTGAATGTTTGTAGGATTTAATTTGATCAATGTGGTACTCCTTCCACAACAGCTTTCTTTGCTAACTCATCAACAATTAAATTTCCATCGCCATGCTTGTCTGTCCCTTGCTTCTGGTGTGCTTTGACTTTCAACAAAAGCAATCTTATGGATGTTTTTCTTCGCAGCTGACCACAAAGCCTGAATTGGACCACAATGAATCAAAGGTTGACCATCTGCACTGGTAAAACCCCTTTTTTTGCCAAATCGGAAGATATTCTGTAAGAGAATTAACTACAAAAGGCAGAATCCGAATAGATATTCAAATCTGAATCTGAAATTACCTCTAGCGTTTGTAGTACGGCTGTCACCTCTGCTTTCTGAGCTGAAAAATGGGGTGGACATTTATACAGAAAATTTCCTTTGTCAGAATGGATGGCGAATCCTGTATGATATTGCCCATCTTGCCAATATCTAGAACCATCAACATACACATCTACAGCTCCTTCAAAGGGGGGCGGGTGTGTTCATCTTCACAAGTGTGTGGTGTACCTTCATATAGGAGTGTTCGGGGAAGCATCGAGTTGGGCTTGTATACAGTTTTCAAATTTTTAGACCCTAATTCTAATGTCCACCTGCCTAGTCTGGCACTGGACACTCCCTTCACCTTCCCGTTTAAAAGAAGCTGCAAAGGTGTGTGCGGAGTATGTAATGTTACTTCATTGAAACCATAAATGTATTCAAAATGTGACATTGCCCAGTGGACGGACAGGAGGTGTCTTGTACAGGAGTCAAAAACTTTTTCAACTGGGGAAAGTACTCGAGAAGCATACGCAATAGGACGCAGATTTCCCTGAACTTCTTGAAGGAGGACAGCTGAAAGAGCTTCTTCCGTTGCAGCTTTCTGCAAAATAAATGGCTGTGTTCTGTCTGGATTGCGCAAGGCTGGAGTTTCAATCAGTGCCACTTTCAATTTTTCAAAGGCTGTCTGATGATCGGGACCCCAATCTAAAGAATCGTTTTTCTTCTTTTTTCCTGAAAGAAGAGTGTTCAGAGGTTTTGCAATATCTGCGAAGCCTTCAATGAATTCTCTACAAAATCCCACTATGCCTAAAAATGACCTCAAAGCTGTTACTGATACTGGAACTGGGAGTCTCTGAATAATTTCCACCTTGTGTGGATCAGGTGTACGCCCCCTTTACTTATCTTGATGCCTAGATACGTGACCTCCGCAACTGAGCTTTTTTTGGATTCAATTTTAGTCCAGCCTCTTTTAGTAACTGAAGTAATTCTGCCAGTAAAGTGAGATGTTCTTCCCTAGTAGCTGTCTGTAACAACAAATCATCCACATACTGAACCAGACATTCAGGCTTAGAAAACCGTTCCAGTATTTTAGCTAAACACTGGTGGAACAGTGTAGGTGAGTTCACAAAACCTTGTGGAAGAACATTCCATGTGTACTGCGTGTTTCTGAACTTAAAAGCGAATTTATACTGACATTCTGGATGTAATGGAATTGACCAGAATCCATTGGACACATCAAGGGCAGAGTAATAACTAGCTTCTGGTAAAAGAGATGCTAACACATCGGGGGTGGAAGCCACTACAGGTGCACACGTCTGTGTACATTTGTTAAGTTCCCTGTAGTCTATGCATAATCTCCAAGAATCATCTGGTTTGCGCACAGGCCAAATTGGGGCTAATGATGGAGAAAAGCATGGTCTGATGACACCCTGTTCTAATAAAGAATCCACAGTACGCTGTATATATGAATTGAATTTGCTTCATCTGGATAATTATACTGTCTGAGAGAGGGTGGGTCACGCCCCTGAATCATCACTTCCATCACACTAGTATCAACTCGGCCACAATCATGTTTCGAAATAGCAAAAACACCTCTGTTTTTACTCAAGAGTTCAGATAGTTCGGAATCGTCCACTGGTAACAAAGCATCTAAATCATAATCCTCCGACTTCTTGATTGCATGTACAGCATGTACATCAGAAATCTCCACCACTTTGTCTCCAGTCTGAGGATTACGCCAGATACAATTGTTGCCATAGTCAATAACATAACCACGCTTGGTCATAATGTCTGACCCTAGGATACTGCGACCATCACCAGTTCTGTTGAGCCAGGCTTTTTCTTTAAACTCATCTTTGCCAATCTTAAATGCCATGTTATCTGTTTGTGATGCTAGAGAAATTGTGCCATCAAAACCCTCTAACGTTATTGTATTTTTACTTTTCTGTGAGGGATTATCTGAATGAAGAATTGTTAAGGATCCATTAACCAATCATTGCATCGGCCTCCAACAGCAATATTTACGATTGGTCTACCATGGTTGTCTCGTGACAGTGGTGCTACATGTGTTATGGAGGCCTTAGATCCCTATGCTGAAAAATACTTGCCGTGAGAGCTTTGCTTCTCCATATGAGAACGCAGTTCCTCGTTCTCCTTACTCAGTCTGTCTACTTTGGCCTGTAGTTGATGTAAATCAATTTTTGGACCTGTTTTCTTAAGGGAAAATTTACATTCCCTAGAAATATGCCCCTCTTTGCCACATGAATAGCATACTGGGAGATTATCAGGGTTATAAGGAGGTGGTCTCTCCTCTCTTTCTCCACTGACATGATCTTCTCTTTTCCAAGAGACCTTACGACCACTGCTCTGATATGGCTTTTTAGCACTTATTACAGACACAGGATGTGTTTTCTTTGTATTAGCATTATTATTGTAAAACTGTGTCATCTTAGCAATAATGTCACTATAATCAGATTGAGGTGTCACAAGCATCGTCACAGCAGAATGGGTGAGTGGGTCACATTTGCTAATCAAGGCAGACTTGAAACGGACATCATTCTGAGTAATACCAGAATCGCCACTGAATGTTTTAAACATCTCCAGTAATCGTTCTGAAAATGTAGCTGGATGCTCCCCTTTCCTCATTTGAATTATATATTTTATCCCAGTTAACTGACATCACACCTAAGACTTCAAGCAATGCCTGTTTCCTCTCTGACTTATTTGCAGTTCTGTCCTTTACTTTCTGAGTTAAGGCCCCAGACAAAGTGTCAGGTAAGCACATTCTTAACAAAACGCATGCATCGCCATCTGTAAATTTGTAAACCTCAGCATATTCTTCCAGTTTTTTTAGAAAATCTAATGGATCTCGCTTGGCAGGGTCAAATTTTTGAATGTTGTTGATCACAGCTTCCAGTTCATTTGGATTAAACCCTCTGACCATGGTAGAGGTCATTGGTTCTTCTCCTTCCTCACTATTACGTATAGTTGTGGTAGCATGAATTGGTGCCATAGGAAATCTAACTGTGCAGTCAGAATACATAGACCTGAATGACTCAGAATCTCTTTCCCAACTCTCATCTTCCTGCAAATCTAGCATTTCTGGAATTGGGTTACACAGCGTGACCCCTAACGGTGTCTTACTGCTGTTTTTCTTAGTTGTGCCATTCTTTATCATAAACTGACAAGCAATCTTTGCTTCCTCTAAATCGTTGGACAATGCTTCTACAGAGGATCTAAGCATATTATTGTTAGTTGTAAGACGTGTGATCTCATTCTGCATCCTAATCTTTTCTTCTTTCCATATTGTTTCACTTGCATGGTAATTTTTTGTAGATATTACTCCTAAACAGAGTCGCTCATTTTCAGCATCTTGCTCATCTACTCTCCTCTTAGTTATTTTGTATGATGCAAGAACAGCTTGAAGGGCATTGGCCATTTTTCCTTTTTTGTTCCTAGGCATTTTTGGATCGTTTTCAAATTTAGAGATGGCCCATTCATATGGTTTATCAATCATCTTCTCTATTCCATCAAACATTCCCTGAGTGCCGTGTTTAGCGATGTATTTAACAATAATTTCTTCCATTTTCAAAATCTTATTGAACTACGTATGGTAATTCAAAACTTTGTTCTCTCTCTTTTTTTTTTAAATGACTACACTTTATCTTTAAGATATCTGTTAGTCTATTTATTCATAGTTCCAGTACTTCGTACTATATGAACAAGATAGCCACACTCGTTGTGCCTTTAAACTTTCAATGTCTCATGCTTCAGACAAACCAAGCATTTACAGCTTCAATTTCTTCAAATGTTTGAAAAAATAAATAAATATATATATATATATATATAAATATATATATATATATATATATATATATATATATATATATATATATACAGTGCCCTCCACTAATATTGGCACCCTTGATAAATATGAGCAAAGGCAGCTGTGGAAATAAATCGGCATTGTTTATCCTTTTGATCTTTCCCTCCAAAATTTTTCAAAATTCTAACCTATCATTGAAGTAAAACAATTGAAAGTGGGGAGAAAATCTCATTAAGAAATAAATGTTTTTCTCCAATGGATGTTGGCCACAATTATCGGCACCCCTAGAAATTCTTGTGAGTAAAATATCTCTGAAGTATATTCCATTCATATTTAAATGTTTTAGCACACCAGGGTGACTAGGAGCATGATATTGTCCAGCCATGACTTCCTGTTCCACAGGATTATAAATACGAGGAACACAAAGATCAAATTCCCTTAATCATCCATCACAATGAGAAAAACCAAAGAATATATTTCTGATGTGCAGCAAAAGATAATTGAGCTTCACAAATTAGTGAAGTGGCTTTAAGAAAAGAGCTAGAGCAGTGAAAAATCCCATTTTCACCATCAGGGCAATAATTAAGAATTTCCAATCAACAGAAAATGTTACGAAACTGCCTGAAAGAGGACGTGTGTCTATATCGTCCTAATGCACGGTGAGGAGGAGAGTTTGAGTGGACAAAGACTCTCCAAGGATCACAGCTGGAGAATTGCAGAATATAGTTGAGTATCGGGGTCAGAAAACATTAGAAAAAAATTGTCAAACAGTCCCTACATCACCACATGATGTTTGGCAGGGTTTCAGGAAAAATTCTCCTAGCTCATCCAAAAACAATCTCCAGCATATTCAGTTATCAGACATGACTGGAACTTCAAATGTGACTGGCTTCTATGGTCAGATGAAACTAAAAAATGAGCTTTTTAGCAGCAAACACTCAAGATGGGTTTGGTGCACACAGGGATAAAAAAGTACCCCATGTGTACAATGAAATATACTGCTGTATTTTTTATGTTGTGGGCCTATTTTTCTGCTGGAGGTCCTGAACATCTTGTTTAGACACATGGCATCATGGATTCTATTAAATACCAACATATAAAAAATCAATAAGTGACTGACCCTGTAGAAATCTTATAATGGGCCATGTTTGGATCTTCCAACCGGACAATAATCCAAACACAAACCTCAAAAACAACACAAAAATGGGTCACTGAGCACAAAACCAAGCTTCTGCTGGCCATTCCCGTCCTCTGACCTGAACCCTATAGAAAATGAGTGAGGTGAACTGAAGAGGAGAAGCACCAACATGGAGCTGTGAATCTGAAGGATCTGGAGAGATTCTGTATGAAGGAATGGTCTCTGATCTCTTATCAGGTGTTCTCCAAACTCTTCAGGCATTATAGGAGAAAACTCAGAGCTGTTACCCTGGGAAAAGGACATTGCAATAATTGGGTGCCAATAATTGTGGCCAACATGAACCAGAGAAAGTATTTCTTACACAATGAGATTTCCCCCATTTTCAATTGTTTTACTTCAATGATAGGTTGGAATTTTGTGAATTTTTGGAATGAAAGATAAAAAGGATAAACAATGCAGATTTATTTTCACAGCCGCCTTTGCTTATATTTATCAAGGGTGCCAATATTAGTGGAGGGCACTGTATATATATATATATATATATATATATTTAACAATGTTTGTCACAGTACATCGGACAAAACCACAATATGTCAGTTCTCTTTCAATTTTTTTTAATATATATATTTTCTCAAACAGCCTTTTTCTAGCCACAGTTCTTCAGGCTCAAACTGATATTTATCAGATTAAAAACAGTGCCACCGTGCGTTGGGCAAAAACCACACTGCTTCGGGTTACTGTTTTAAACTTCACAGAGTCACGGTGCGGTGCGTCGGACTCACTACACTATAACACAACAGTTATGAAATAATTCTGTGACCACACTGCATCAGGTCAATTCAGTTACTTTAGAATTTCATCAGAACTATCACAACTTCACAGTCAGTTTCAATTACATTAGAAACTTACAACTCTGTTTCAGTTACTTTAGAAACAATAGGTCTAATACAGTTCTGCTACCACACTACGTCGGGCTGATTCAATTACTTAAGAATCTTAACAGAATTATAACAGACCAACACCAAGTTTCAGTTACTTTAGAAACCTTGACTTAAGCACTTTGCTTCAGTTACTTTAGAAACAACAATATCAATACAACTCTGCCACCACACTGCTTCGGGCTGATTCAGTTCCGTTAGAATCTTAAACAGAATTTGTACAGAATAGGCTTAAGAACTCCTGCTAATACTGAATAAACTAAATTCTCTTCTATCCTTAGCCTACCATTTATTTTCTAGATTTTTTTAAACGAGGGGGTTCCCTGACAAAACCAGCAAAAAGAAAGAAACCGCTTTTCTTACCTTTCCCTGCTTTTTCAAATCCCCGCGCTGGGTGGCTCGCCAATGTAAGAAAAAATGATGAAGACTTTGAAGATCTTGATGAAAATGTTTATTGCAGCATAGCAGTGACAAAGCACATGTAGTACCTTGGGTCCAACGGAGTAGAAATGAACCTCGAACATCCTAAGTTCAAACCTTTCATACAGTATTACGTTCATCTTCCTGCTCAACATGTAAATGAAGTTTAGTTTTAAATGTAAATTGTGGATAACCATGAAAGCGATAGCCTTCCGTTCCCACATCTTTGGTAGACTTTCAGGTGGGAATGACCAAATGGTAAGGTAATAAGATCAAATAGAGTCCCTATCAGTTGTTTCCTGTACCCTTTTGGTCAGCAGATGGTTCTCGGTGGCCCACTGTCGTTCCCATGCTATAAGTGACGAATTATCACTCCGGAGATACTATTTACATATTCTTTTAAACGGAAATAACTACCTCTATGATAATTAAGCTCTTTGTAGGGAAAGGAGTATAGTTTACACAATATGGGTGGAAGCTGGGTCGAGACAGACTATAATTTCTTACACAGGCTTTGTACTTTCCGCCCAAAAAAAAAAAAAAAAAAAAAAAATCCTGGTCTTCTTCACATGAAAAATCATCCTCTTCACATGAGCAAACATAAAGTCGTTGTATTTCGAGAAACTCGCTATTTATAATGGATAATAATAATAATAATAATAATAATAATACAAACAATGAATAACTGACAACGTGCCACTGAATAACAACAAAAAAAAAAAGACAAGGTATCATCACAAATTTCTGGATGGGTTAAAACATCAAGTTAAAAAAGACAAGTTAAAACATCTTTATTATATTTCTACGGGTAGAGGAGATCAGCCAAACCAAAAAGAAAAAATGTAATATTCATCAAACTGTACACAATGGACTGCGCACACGTCTCTAGGGCCATCTAGTGGTCGCTGATTTTCTTAGGCTCAGCTGCGTGTGGATCGCGAGCTGTGTGTGTGTGGATTGGGCTAAAAGGCTAAAAGGGCGGAACGAAAGTCTCAAAACTCAAATGAATCAAATAGAATCGACTCAGAAGAGATGTGAATGAATGCACGCGTGTCGCCTGATTCACAAATGCACATTTTAATCACTACATGCACAAATGATGATACTTTAATACAAACTATAACATTTGTATTCACAAATATGTCTCTATTTGAACAAAATTCTGCACATTAATGCAATTCTTAACTCTCCAGACACTGATTGAAGTGTCTGTTGTGATTGAAGTGTCTGAAGGGCCTGTGTCCTCATAATTCAGACAATGTAGAAGTGTTTCTACATGTAGAGGGAGCTCAAATTCAAAAATTTCTCCAAAAGTCCTTAAAATTCAGAATTATCGGACTTTGTGTTAAGCGTGTGTATCGCGTAGGTGGGTCTCGGTACTGCACCTCCTCATTAATATTCATACGTGTGTATGGAATCGCGGGTTTTGATTGGCTGAAAGGCCAGAAGTCCTCATAAATTCGGGTTTTGTCAAACCACTGTGTTTTAGCCCATTCACACAAAGGACTACGATAAAGATATATTTGTAAAATCGTTCTAAATATAAAGGAATAACAAAGTCCACACCACAACTATAAAAATAAAATCACAGAAACAAAATCATTGGAAACATTTTCAGAATGAAAATCCCCCCACCTCCGACCGAGCCACTTCCGGCTGAGATTATGAGCACCTGAGGATAGATCATCACTGTGAAGACATTTCAGGTAAGACTGATGATAAAACTCAATAAAACATAAAACTTTATATTATATTAGTTAACGTTATAAAGTTAGCCTTAGCAGTTAATCAGGCTAGTTTTGGTCACATGTCAGCTTTTATCCTGCGTTTCCTCACAAATTATAAGGAATTAACAATTAACGTTACTAGTCAGACAAATAAAGATAAGCACTAACTGAACAGCTTGTATTATGTATGTTTTGGGTTTAAAAGTTAATGGCTAATGGTTAAATAACTCATGATGTTGAACTCATGATGCCAGATTGAGATCATATTTATTTTGCTGAATATTTGGGCAGTGCAATGTTGTGGTAATGGGTTAGTGTATGAAAGACTACATGAAAAAATACTGTAATATACCGTAGTATTCGATTTAAATTATTAAATTATAGTTTACTGCAGTATGTTATAGTAATTACTACACTTTGTTAATGCATACCACAGTATTCTATAGTATTAGTGAATTGATAAATCAGTGTTCTTTTAATTTTTACTATGGTAAGGTTCAAAAACACTATTGTATCTAGGAATATTACTCCAGTTTCCTATAGTACAGAAGTCTACTACAGTATTTTTCATGTGGGAATGCTGAACTTGATGTTTTTCAGGGCACACAGCTGTTTTGCTGTTAAGTTGTAAACTAGTTGTCTTTTGTGCCTGTGGCTGACCAGATCCTAAATCAGGACCTGCTAACAGTTCTTTGTGAAGGTCATTCCTGCATAACTGTAATTGTACAGTAATGGTGATCAGTGTTGTCCTATCAGTCTGACCTGCTGTTAGTTGTTAGTGTTGCTGTAGGTGTCTGTAGAGGTTTCACCCACTGTTTGGTATCAATCATAATGTTTCTCTTTAGTGACAGCAACAATGTAGTTGAGAAGGGGAAAAGCAGCATGTTTCAGATTAATTGTTAAAAATATTAAACACAAATTTAAGGTCCAAGATGTTTTTCCTGTTTCACTGGTATTATTTACTGACATGCAAATAGTACAGAATAATCCCTATTGTTAATATTTAAGCCCTCTACAACAAATAAAAGTATAAACTCATAGTTGATTAGGTCAGTGATGTCTAAAAATCATATAATCATAATAATGTTGTAAAGTGACAAAAAACATCATCTGGCTTTTGCAGGAAATGGCAGAAACAAGGCCCCGGAGGGCCAAACTACAACCGAAAGATGAAGCTGCATATTTTTCATCCATGCTCAAAGATAAGGATGGATTTTAAATAAAATACATAAATTCATTTAAAGGTGAGTAACAAGTGAGTGTCTATGTTTTAAGCACTATTTTAACTTTACCCTTTTTCCTGACTGATCTGCTCTTTGTTAGGTCGAGGAGTTTTCAGCTGTCGCCACTTTCAAAAGGGAGATTTTCTCATTGAATATCGAGGGGAAGTCATAACTAAGCAAGAATATGAAAGAAGGCACAGAGTATACCACGCTGCACTTGAAGTTTTTTTTTATTTGAATTTCGTTGTAATGGAAAACAGTTTTGGTATGTATATTGCTGTACTTAATTTACAATGGCTCTCAAATGTACAAAGTTGTAGGTCACCCAGAAATACAAACTTAGCATTTTCTGGAGTGGTAAACTAGGATGAGCCCATCCAGAAACATTTTTTTTTATTATTCTGTGAAACTTTCCTATTGTATGATGCAGTCAATATTACACCTTGGAGTTAGCACTGTGTTCTTGCTGTTTCAGGGTTGATGCTGCCAGAGAAGACGGCTCTTTAGGGAGACTCGTCAATGATGATCATGTGAACCCCAACAGCAAAATGAAAACAATCAGAGTGGACGGAGAGCCCCATCTGTGCTTATTTGCAGTAAAGGACATAAGTCCTGGGGAAGAGATTATGTATAATTATGGGGATTCTGACTGGCCATGGAGAAGCAAGGTATTTACAGATGGAAATAATCCTTTTTATACTAATTTAAAAACACAGTTTACTGTTAAAACAGTTTTTCAACCATGTGGAGAAGTTTTAGTACATTTTGAATCCACACAGGTGTGTCCTGACACAGAACAACAGGTGAATGCTTTGGTCAGCTGTGCAGCAGGAGATGGATCAGAGAAGGTAAGTGTCTGTGAAGTTTGTGTTTGTAATGCTCAACAGGTAGTTACATCTCCATTAACTTAGGTAAGATAATGCAGAATCATTATAAAGTGTATTGATTCCTTAAACTTCCCTAAAACATTTTTTATACAGTAGTATAGCTGACCTCTTGTCAATCTGTGTTTACAAATATCTTTCATATTTCACAGGTGTGTTCTGACACAGAACAACAGGTGAATGCTTTGGTCAACTGTGCAGCAGGAGATGGATCAGAGAAGGTAAGTGTCTGTGAAGTTTGTGTTTGTAATGCTCAACAGGTAGTTACATCTCCATTAACTTAGGTAAGATAATGCAGAATCATTATAAAGTGTATTGATTCCTTAAACTTCCCTAAAACGTTTTTTATACAGTAGTATAGCTGACCTCTTGTCAATCTGTGTTTACAAATATCTTTCATATTTCACAGGTGTGTTCTGACACAGAACAACAGGTGAATGCTTTGGTCAGCTGTGCAGCAGGAGATGGATCAGAGAAGGTAAGTGTCTGAAGTTTGTGTTTGTAATGCTCAACAGGTACACAGTAAAACCTCCAGTGTTAAATCAACACTCCCAGTGTGTGTGTATATATATATATATATATATATATATATATATCCACACCCAGAGTGTTAAAAAAGTAACACTGAAGCAGTGTCAAAGTTAATGAGATAATTAGTTTAGTAATTGAGTGATGATTGAGCATTAATGAAGAACAACTGCTGTTAACAAACTGAATCAATGAAAGAAAGAGAAAGAACAGGAAAAAGAGACGAGACGAGCAGAAATACAAGAACTACAACTGACTTCAGCCACAGCCTTCGATGAAATCAACACAGGTAGTTACAACTAGTTAGGTAGTTAGTTTTGTTTGAATTACCATTATCGAGGTCAGTGTTTGCTTTAGTTGGGCTCTTGAGCCTTGACTTAAAATATTACAATTACTTTGGCTGCAATAACTGTGTGTTTGTTTAGACATGTTAGTTATGGCAAAAAAGCCAAGAGAAAATGTAATCAGGTGTTGGTTATGTTTCAGTAAAGACATAATCAGGGTATAGTGTCTTGAACTAACTGATTTAATTTGGAGTATAACCACTGGTAGATTTATTAGTTAATTTTGTTATTGATCTTATGATACACATAGTTGAAGATCTGACCGTTTTAAGAGTAATCTGAAAGACATTTGAAACTTATTCTGCACTGAAAGTTTTACTTTTCTTCATCAAACAGACTTCAAGAATCAGCATATTAATCTCAACAATGGTGACAATCAACATGAAGCTCCATGCTGCAGTGCATTCTGGGAGCACCAATCAAAACTCATCCATGGCTCCCAGCATGCAATGCGACATGAATAAATTATGCAGCTGTCTTAGTATTTTCTTTTATTCTTACTGTTTGCTTTTGTTTTGCTATTTTGTTGTGATGTTCACAGATGATCTGTTTATCTGCATATGTTGATTGTCACCATTGCTGAGATTCATACGCTGATTCTTGATGTCTGTATGATAATGCAGTTTTAAGCTTCTAGTGCCGATTTAATTTTAAATGTCTTTCAGATTAATCTTGAAACTGTTGGATCAAGATTTATATTCCATGTGATACAAAATGAAGTATTAAACAATCAATGACAATGCTCTGAATGAAAGCAGTTATGAAAGTCACTAACTGCTGATGATTTCTTTATTGAAACATAACCATCAACACCCGATTGCCATAACTAACATGTCTAAACAAACACACAGTTATGGCAGCTAAAGTAATTATAATATTTTAAGTCAAGGGTCAAGAGCCCAACTAAAGCAAACACTGACCTCGATAATGGTAATTCAAACAAAACTAAAACATCATCATCTAAAGTCAGTCTGGTTAGTAACGTGTGAAGCTGGTGATGCTGTTTGTGGAGTTGTTCAATCATCCTCTGCGGAGATCTTCAGAGATTTGTGTTTTATCTTGTGTTGATTTCATCGAAGGCTGTGGCTGAAGTCAGTTGTAGTTCTTGTATTTCTGCTCGTCTCATCTCTTTTTCCTGTTCTTTCTCTTTCTTTCATTGATTCAGTTTGTTAACAGCAGTTGTTCTTCATTAATGCTCAATCATCAATCAATTACTAAACTAATTATCTCATTAACTTCAACACTGCTTCAGTGTTACTATTTTAACACTCTGGGTGTGGATTATATATACACTGGGAGTGTTGATTTAACACTGGAGGTTTTACTGTGTAGTTACATCTCCATTAACTTTGGTAAGATAATGCAGAATCATTACCTGAACACAGTGAAGACTGTGAGCTGCAATGAATTCACACACGCCCTGATTGTTTATCTATGAATTCACTTGTATTATCTGTAATTTTCGCATTAGTTGTTTTGGATACTCAAAGCATCACTATGTACTGCCGTGGTGTCCAAAATTAATGTTCAGTAACCTTTTCAGATCTCAGCAACGTCTGATCCTCAGCTGACATGTCATGACAACGCTCAACAGGTAATGTACTTTCCATTGAAAACTTAGGATTTAATAAGCATTTATTTCCTATATGTTCTTTAATTGGCAAATAAGTATTGATTTTTAATTACAATCAGACTTATAGAATTAAAGGATAGTGATAGGAATTGTTTTATTTCAAATGGCATGGATGATGGTTCATTCTGAGCTAGCATGTGTATCATATGTCCCCATACTTACGGTTGGTGTCATGTGTATTGTTTGGGTTCAGTCATTTTTATCTGACAGAAATTTGTCAAACTAGGTAACTTCTCTTCCGCTGTTGCTCATCTTACCTGTGGCCTCCCTCAAGGCTCGATATTGGCACCCTTTCTTTTTTCCCTGTACATGCTTCCTCTGGGTTCCATTCTAAGAAAGCATTGGGTTTCTTTTCATTTCTACGCTGACAATACCCAGATTTATTTACCTATTAAGAGAAATGATCCTTCAGCATTTAGTACTTTACTAAGGTGCTTAGACAAGGTCAAAATCTGGCTAGCTCAAAACATTTTAACATTAAATGAAGATAAAACAGAGGTGATTGTTTTTATTTAGTCTTACTGATCATTCTCAGGCTACCAGCTTAGATCTGGGCATCTTATCGGCCATCAGATCTTCTCATGTGCGAAATCTAGGTGTCCATCTTGATGAGTCATTAAAATTGGAAAAACGTCTCTTCTGTACTTGGTTCCAGTTTTTACCAACTCCGCTTGCGGTCTAAAATCAAACACTTTTTAATGCTACGACGTTAGAGATGGCTGTCCACGTTTGTATTACTTCACGCTCAGATTACGGCAACTCACTATATTGCGGTATTTCAAATCACAAATCACTCACCTACAATTGGTCCAAAACGCTCCTGCTAGATTTATTCAAAATAGCTGCAAATGTGACCTCATCACCCCTATACTGAGGGCCCTCCATTGGCTGTGCAGCTTTGTTTGGAATCTCTATCTTACTATCATTCTTTGTTGTTTAAACTGCTAAACATCACTTAGTCATCACCATATATCTTACATTAATCTACTATGTTAATCTGACACTGCCAGTTTTTAATGCAAATCATTAACACAATGCATTAGCATTTAACTGGCCTGTTAACATTTTTTATAAAAATGTTTTCCTAGTTCTATGCACACAAATGCTCAGGCTGTCAGGGGTTGAATTTAAAAGAGGTAGGTCTGTGCAATGTCATCTTATTTTATTTGTCCTCCATTCCAGAGATTTCTTTTATAGACAAAACAAAGTAGCAGTACTCAACTCTAGTCATGAGAACCCACTGCGTTTGCACATTTTGCATGTCTAACTTATTTAACACACCTGATTCAGATCATCAGCTCGTTAAAAGAGAGCACCATGATCTATTCTAGACTGAGTGGCTGCTTTCAAAATGGCATACTAATGACATAATAATGAGTAGGTACTTAACGAGTGCTAAAAGACTCTACAGCCAAATCTCGTTAAGTATGAATGTGATCCGGACTTCATCTGCCATGTTGATGTTATCATTTGATTACATTACATTACAAGTGCTACAACTTAAAAGATACGAGCGACAATTTTAATTAATCTATCTGTAAATATTTTGATGAAATTTGCTCATTTTTGTTGCTCATTTGTGTGATTGTAGTATAACCAATACATTTTGGGTTGATTTAAGTTTTTATATTTTTAACCCTACTAATATGACCCACAGTTTTATCCTTAAAGATATTATATTTTATTATGAAAACTATGGGTGGCTCAATATAGAGGTCTGCGCTATTTTTTTAACCTGTTAACCAGCGCCCCCCATATTGGGAATCACAGCTGAAAATGACCAACTAACTTAAAATGGTAACAGTTCCTGACTTCAGTGTGCCACACACACCATTTTGGTGTCTTTGGAAAGAAGACCCTTTGGGCTCTACCAGAGTTGATAATGCTCAAAAATATAAAAAGTTATAGACACTGAAGTGCCTTGATAAAAATTGTACCACACTGAATTTTTTTTTTAATTTCATATAAAAATACATGAAATCAGTCCTGGAGAAATCCAGAAAAGTATTGGGTTGAAAGTCTCATGAGTTCATATTTCAAATCTGAAGAATATACCATGAAAAATGATTCCTGCAGCCATTTTTCTAGTCGTCCCCCCCCCCGTTTGAGGAAAAATATTTACCAAATGTATTGAAGGGTTCTACTACAAACTATTTAGTCATTATACATACCACTGCAGTTTTTCAATTATAAAACAGTAGACAGAATCTTAAGACATCGTATAGGTGATTTATTTGAGCACTGGAGAAATACAATAAGAATAATTTGAGTGATGAAAAAAAACAATAATAAAAAAAATAACTTAAGTACATACTCTGATTTCCTGACATACAGATGCTCCTGCTCATATGGTAATCCATATGGTACTCATACAGATGGTACACAATACAGATGGTAATCATACAGATGGCCCATATAGTCAATAATCACGTTATAATGGCCTTTTATATAGACTGCATTCACACTGATATCTGTGAACAGTCAGTAATTACACGCTGATTATCAGCCATACAGATGGTAATCATACAGATACAGGCACATTCCCCACAAAACACGCAAACATATGAAAAATGTTGAAAAAAAAAAAAGAAAAAAAAAAAAAGATTTGTGCAAAAAGCCGATCGCTAAGTTACGCCCCCATCAGATGACAGGTGCGTCACAGCGTGCGTCACGAGGGAGCGCCAGAATTCAAATAAACAATCTTCCGTGTATCTTTGCCTTTTTTTTTTTTTTGGATGATCTCATTCTGTTTGGGACATTGCCTGCTACAAAATCATGCTGTTTTTTTACCACCAAGACGCGTTTTTTGAGCGTAATTTGTTCCATAACGGACGCAAACAATAACTCTCCCTGAACAGATGAGACGTAAACAAATGAATAACGATCCAAATTACAACGTTATTGTTTCTTTGGACTAAAAGTGCTCTGTGGGATGTTGTTCCGTGGACCCTTATTTCTCAAACTAAACCGGGATTTACAGCAGTGGATACGTTTGAGAGTCGTTATCAGGATGAATCTGGTATGTACTGCGGTTTTTTTTATACATGTTTTGATGTGTACTGCTTACACAAATTTAGCAAATACATTCCTTATAAGCTTTCTATCGAAAAACAGCGATCTATCGTCGATGCTTGAGGCTTAGATCTTCAAAATGATATATAGTTTGTCAAGATTCATTTTGTCCCGTTTCATTTTATCTATTTGAATACAATGACATGTGCAAACAAAGAGCTTTCAGTGCGCTGGCGTCCTGGTGCATGTTAACAGGTTAAGTCCCGCTCCCACGAGGTTATATCCCGCACCCACCCGCTCCCACTATATATTCACTCTTTGGTCACCCGCTGTCCGCTTAGAATAAATTTCTTCCCGACCCGATCCTCCTTAAGTACCAAACACCAATGACTTGTACATATGGGTTCAGTCATTTTAGACACTTCCAAAACTGTTGCAACAGAGATGGAAACACAATTTTTAAATACATGAATTATGTTCCCATCGTTGTTGCCACAGATTTGGAAGTGCATTTTTCTGTTCTAAAGAAGGGGGTGTCCCAACACTTTTGTCTATATAGTGTATGTACAAGTCATTGGTGTTTAGTGAGGAGTTTTTGGCTCAAGGTCTGCATTTACAGTCACAGAGGTGTTAAACTGGGATTAGGACTTGGTTTTATGCAGACCAGTCAAGTTCTTCCACACTGACTGAATCAATAATTTTCTTTTTGAACCTTGCCTTATACACAGAGGCATTGTCATGTTAGAATAGAAAAGGGTCCTGTCCAAACTGTTGCTATAATAGTAGAAGCACACAATTTCCTAGAATATCATTATATGCTTTAACATTAAGATTTGTACTCATAGAAATTACTAAAGTAGTCAAACCTGTTCATTAGAAGGGGGCGACCTAATACTTTTGGCAATATAGTGTATGTCAAATGTAAATTAAAGTGGCGGCCGTGCATTTCACACCTAGGCTTTCAGTGGCGTCCTACATTAATTAATCCACCTCTTAATACCCCCCCCCTACACAGTTAACAGGCATTTATCCAAAAATGTGAATATCTGGCACAGATCTTGAGAAAAAGATGAGGAATCTCATTCCTTTCTGGAGTTATAGGCATTTTAGCAACCTCGGCCACACGACCTTCGAACGTTTTGAGGTCACCTTGCCAAGGTGAATGGAAATGTCCACTTTTTTTGGATAATTATTGACAGTCAGACTCCAGAATCTTTCTGCGCTGCTTTGGGTCAGACTGAGCCAAATGCCTGGTGTTAGTTTGCAAAAGTAGGTTTTCAACAAAATCCAAAATAGCCAAAAATTTAATCAGAGCGACGAGCCGATCTGAGACCTGCCTCTCGTTCGACTCGAGTCAAGGATTCCGATGACATAAGGCACTTGGCTCTGCGACAAGCCGTTTGGGAGTTATGATCGATGCTGTACTTTCCATCGCTGCAGAGCCACCGTCAGGCCGATCGGGGCGAGGCTCGGTGACGTTGCAGACGGGGGAGGGTACTACCATCCACCAGCGTTTCATGTCTCTGTGACTTACCGTGGCCTGGATGGGCGTGGCCCTTTCCGGCTCCCTCCCCGCTGCGTCATAGCGTCATCGCTTCTCGGCCTTTTGGCTAAGATCAAGTGTAGTAGCGATGGAGATGCTGAGAGGAGAGGTGCCTTTGCCGGCTATGATGGTGCGGCTGAAAAATACTGTGAGGATTCAAGTGCATCAGAATGCTCCCAGGTCTGAGAAGGAAAACTTCAGAAGAGAACTTGTTGTCATGGACATTTTGAAAGGAGTCTTTAATGTTGCAGCCACAGCCGTGTTCTGTCTTCAGGATTTTACAACGGTTGGATTCATGGACTTGACTTTCTTCAATCTAACTGACTGTGTGAGCTTTAACAAGGCTTGGGGGAGGAAAAAGCACACGCTCTTGGAAGGATTGTGTCTGCACACTGTTTGCTCAGGATTACTTGCATTTACATTTATTCATTTGGCAGATGCTTTTATCCAAAGCGACTTACAATTGGGGAATTGTAGTATTTTTATACCGAAGGAAAGATGGATACTACATGGCGCCCAACGTGGGGCGACTCGATTAATTAAGGTTCATAAATTCAGGGATAACACAGTTAAGCAATAGTTAGAAAGTCCTTACACGCAGCAGTCGAAAGAGATAATCCAGAGGGATTTATATAAATGCGCGCGCAGGCTTGAAAAGACCTGAGAAAAGAAAAAGAAAAAAGCAAAGAACTCAGATGATGGGTATTGCTAGTGTAAAGTCCTAGATCGAATAAAATTCTTAGTGAATTAATGGGATTAATGGCGATGTTGACGCTCGTCTCGGAACATCTGGGCGGACGGATAGTTTGTCAGTCCCACACATGGAAGATGCGGATCTGGACAGATTCCTTGGGAAGAGGTCAGATTGGTCGCTTCTGTTGTTAATATCAGAGTTCTGGACGGAGCGGAAATTCTGCCCTTTATATATTCAGACAAAGGGGTTAAGGGAGGATTTCCAAGAGTGAGGGTCTTTGATGAATCCGGGGGAGAAATTAAAAATATCCCCACGAGAAGTTGGGATTCACTAGACTATGACGAAACGGACGCAGGATCCGAGAGAGGGTCCGTAGCTCCGAGTTTCGCACCCCGCGAGGAGGGGAATGAAAGCGCTCTGGATCCTAGCGCCCCACCACCATATAATCCAGAAAGCCCGAGTGTTGAGTTCGATTCGAGGAGCGAAGAACCGTATAGGGTGTATTTCGCGAGGGGAACGAACTCGTAAATTGTTCGTAAATTGCTCTGTTATTACTAACTGCACGATAGTGCCACAACATATTTTCATGTCTGATCTGACACTCTGTCTCAAGGGACTAGGGGGTAGGTGAAGGGGTATAAAATAGAATTGGGATTGGGCCTAACTTTTGAGGGTTCAGATGACTATATTAAAGTATTGTTTCGGCAGAGCTCTGTTCTTCCAACCTACTCCATCAAGCGGACAACGGAACTCCCCGTGCACTTTATCTTTTACATGCATGTAGGTTGTGTGTCTCAGAGCTGCTCTGTTGACCATAAATACACAAACTGTTTTTATTTACATGTTTGGAACGTGTCTCAAACTCCATCTCTGCATGTGCAATGAGTTTGGGTTGATTATAAGACTCGTCTGGGAACACAATGTGCACTAATTTATCAGATATGTATGAAAAATCATTTGTAAACCTATGCCAACACAGGAGAATACGTCAGTATGTTTCCAAATGTGCTAACTGTTCATCTGGATTTCAAAACAAAAATGTAAAACCTCGGCGATGCCACTCTCTTCTGGCATTTGCAATTGTAATGTACATAAGTTATGTTCTCTTTTGAATGGGAACTCGCACAGCATCCCCTAGAGCAGGGGTTTTCAAACCTGTCCTGGAGGACCCCTAGCCCTTCACATTTTGTTCATCTCACTATATCTGACACACCCAATTTAGATCTTTCAGTCTCTACTAAAGAGCCGATCCCTGGTCAAACACACCTGAACCAACTAATTAGGATCTTGAGGAGCACTTGATAATTACAGACAGGTGTGTTTGATTAGGGTTGGAACTGAACTCTGCAGGTAGTTAGATCTCCAGGACCAGGATTGGGCACCCCTGATCTAGTCGTTAGGCTCTCAGTAAGCCTCCCTGATAGCCTCGTCATGCTGAGGCTTCAGTATTTAGCACTTGTTCAGGTAAAAGTGCCAGGTTGTTAGGTTCTCTGTGAACTTCCTGGGGTGCTTCCTCTAGAATAGAATATACCCTATAGAGCAGGGGTCACCAGACTCGGTCCTGGAGGGCCGGAGTCCTGCAGTGTTTAGCTCCAACCCTAATCAAACACACCTGAACCAACTAATCAAGGTCTTACTTGGTATACTTGAAACTTGCAGGCAGGTGTGTTGAGGCAAGTTGGAGCTAAACTCTGCAGAACACCAGGCCTCCAGGATCAAGTTTGGTGACCCCTAATATAGAGGGTCGTCCTTTTGAAAGTGAAAGTGATGTGACATACGGCCAAGTATGGTTACCCATACTCGGAATTCGTGCTCTGCATTTAACCCATCCAAAGTGCACACACACACCGTGAACACACACCCGGAGCAGTGGGCAGCCATTTATGCTGCTGCGCCTGGGGAGCAGTTGGGGGTTCGGTGCCTTGCTCAAGGGCACCTCAGTCGTGGTATTGAGGGTGGAGAGAGCGCTGTACGATCACTCCCCCCACCTACAATTCCTTCCAGCCCGAGACTCGAAACTGCAACCTTTGGGTTACGAGTCCGACTCTCTAACCATTAGGCCATGACTTCCCTCAAAGATGTTCGCTGTGCAGGCTTCTTCCTAAATAGCAACTCCAGGTCACTAGGCTTTCTGTGAGCCTCCTTGGAAGATGTCCTGACCACAGAACTTAGGCCTCCTCTGGCTTAAGAGAGTCGCCCTGCTGAGGCTTCTGTTCTGAGATCTCCAGTCGGTGACATTATACTCTTAAAGGAAGCCAAGACTTTCTCTGTTACAGTTTTTAGCGTTTGTGTGTACCGCAGGGTTGGGGACTTATTTAGAGAAGTTCAATTTAATGTCAGTCCAGAGATCTCCAAACTCAGTTCTGGAGGGCCACTGTACTGCAAAAGTTTAGCTCCAAACCCAAACAGACTCCCCTAAACCAGGTCTCACTAGGCATACAAAAAAAAAAAAACTTCAAGCAGGAGTGTTGGAGCTGGTTTGAGCTAAACTCTGCATGACAGTGGCCTTCCAGGACCGAGTTTGGACACCCCTTTGTCAATCAATAAGACACTCAAATCCATCCCTTTCTAATATTTTAGACCTGAATGGTAGACTCAGGAATGGTCTATAACAGTGTTTTTCAACCCTGGTCTTCCCTCTCTGTTGCTTTGAGCCATTAAACTCAATTAACTTCTATTTGTCTTTTTTTCACTTTAGACCTGATGGCAATAAAAGGAGACAATCAAGAACTGAAAGAAATAGAAGAGAAAGAGCAATATGAGAGACATGATTTCTTTGATGTAAAAAAATCCATATCGACTGAAACAAATTCGGTTCAGAAGACCAAACCTCCCAGTTACTTAACTTGCCATGAATGTGGAAAGTGTTTCACACTGAAAGTAAACCTTAATGAACATATGAAAATTCACACAACAGAGAAGCCATTGTGGGATTACAAATTGTATTTAAATGTTTAACTTAGATTCTTATTATCAACTGTGCTCTGTCTCAATCAAGTCATGTTGATTGGCAGAGATTCAAAGCACCCAGACGTGGATTCAAAGAACCCCTGGCCCAGACGTTGATTCGTTAGGTTGATTGGATTAGTGTCTATCTTTCTGAGCCCCCTGGCCCAGACGTTGATTCGTTAGGTTGATTGGATTAGTGTCTATGCATTTGATTCCAAGAGTCCCTCCTCCAGAAATGCCTATAAAATGACCTTGTAAAGTTGCTTGAGTTGGAGACTTCGATGACTACAGACCAACAGCTTGTGTTCTCAATAAAGAATCCTACTGACGATCCAATCCGATTTCTCCTGGTCTTCTCTTCTGAGTTTTCTACACTTTAGAAGAACCAAGTTCACAACAGATGGTGCCGTGCCCCGGATAGAGCTCCTCACCTGAATCCAGATTGAAACTTCAAGCTTAACAAAGATCTGACTTCGTTCCAGACTGAATCTTTCTGTACAACCAAGGGTTGGTGAGTGTCACTCTATCCAAAAGAACCTTTAAGACCAGTACAAATTTGTTATCCTCTGCGCCGTCAGAGAAGAGTTAACAGACAGCTGTAGGGTTTGGTTTAACTAAGTTTATCCTCTAAAAAAATATTTTTAGAGATGAAGTTTATCCTCTGTTCAGGCAGGGAAGATTAGCATTACGTGCTAATATTTTTTTATCCTCTGTTTCAGCAGGGAAGAACTGGTTACCCTCTGTTTTAGCAGGGAAGATTAGCGTAAAGTGCTAGTAATTTGTGTTATCCTCTGCTTTGCCAGGGAAGGTTAACAATAGTTGATGTGTTAACAAGCGTACCCTCTGTGGATCAGAGAAGTTTTAGTGTTTTGTTTTGTTTTTTGTTTAGTGTTTGTTTGTGTGGTACAGAAGAAACTTACAAAATGGTTAGAAGGAATGCTAGGCTGATTCCAACCACATAAAAGAGTGGTCTTGCGACTCCTTTGTGGTCAGATAGTGAATTCAAAACGCTGTTAGGGGAACAAATGAACCTAATAGTCACTGAGAAAGTTAGACAAGAACTAACTCAGAAATATGAGATCCATCCAGACAAGACTTGGTCTGTAGAAGAGTGTAAAAAGGTACTAGGAGCATGTATTCGCAAGAACAATGTGAAAGGCATTATCTGTTGTCACAGAGAATTCAGTTTAACATTAGCCACACAACAGTCTCAGCGTAACTCAGAGCTAGAGGAACAGAACAAAGAGCTCCGTGCTAGAGTATCCTCTTTAACTAAGAAATTGAACCGCAACAAAGCTTCAGCAAAAACTGATGTGGAAGAAGTTAGTCAGCCTGATAACAATTATCTTGACTTACAAGCTTTCTTTGAAACAGATGTAACCATCCAATCAGTAACTGATGTGCCTGTAGATTCAGTGAAGGTATGTGGCGCTAGGAGAAGATCTCAGGGAATTGAAAGTGTTCCTCCCAACACTTCTGTTGTCCAAGTACACACTGTTGCCAAAGCGCTAGGACCTAAAGATATAGAGAGACTATCCCAGAGCTTACCCTCAGCACGCACAAATTTTTCTGAATTTAGAAGAGCATTGATCAGCAAAATGCGTCTCTATGACATGTTGTTAACAGAAGTCACACAGCTGATGTCACAAATTCTAACTGAATCTGAATTCAACAGTTTTGAGTCTGCTGTTACTTCTGAACTACAACATGCCAGTAAAAGCGATTTGAGAGAAGGTGTTTTGAAAATTCTAAAGAATATCATGGGACCCAAAATAGACTGGTCCAGAATCACTAATTGTGTGCAAAGGAAAGAAGAATCTGTGAGTGAATATACTGAGAGATTTTGTCAGTCAGCTGTAATTTACAGTGGAATTGTTGATGACCCTGAAAGTGTGCTAGAGGACAAGGGACCCCTGGTTCGTATCTGGTCAGATGGCCTTATAGCCGAATACAGAAAAGCTTTACCATTTTTAGATCTAACTTGGTCTAACAGAACTCTCAGAAGTAACCTAGACAGGTTAGCTACATGGGAAAGAGATGCTGATGTCAAGGCAAAAGTAAGAGTAGCAGCAGCTACGTTTAACACAACGAAACAAGACAATAGATGGTCTAAAAGAGAAGGCAAATGCAAATACTGTGAAAAATTAGGACATTGGGAGAAAGAGTGTAGGAAGAAGTTGCAAGATAGTAAAAGAAATGCTATGCATAATTCTGCTCCTTCTCAGCCTGCACACAACCCTGAAGTAGTTCCGCCAGTGACCAATGAAACTGTAGGTCAGCTAGTTCAGGCTCTTCTAAGAGCACAACAAGACCAAGAAAAAAACTAATTGTTGGGGCTGTGAGTAGCTACCTTTCCCCTGTAATCCAACACAATGACCAAAGAATTTTTGTGAAAGGTAGCATAAAAGAGAAAGAGATTGATTTTTTGCTTGATACAGGTGCAGAAATTACAGTAATCCCTACAAAATTGGCACAAGGTTTAAACATCCCATACCAGAAAACCAAACTTTGTTTAACTGGTGTAATAGGTGAAGATTCTGTTTTGTATGAAACTCCGCCCATAGAGGTACAATTTGGCCCAAAAACTCTGACTACAAAATTGCTATGCGCTCCATTAAATACAGGTGCAATTTTAGGCATGGATCTTCTGAGACAAATAAATCTAACTTTAGACATGTCCTCAGAATCTACTAGCATAAAAATTTCCTCAGCACAGATTTCTACCAATAATGCAACCCCTCCCGAGTATGCTTTCTTACAGAACCATCCAATTTGGGCTAAAGACAAGGATGATTGTGGGTTGTTGACAGGTGTAGAACCAGTTAAATTGACAGGAACTCCACCTCCGGTCACCAAACAATATCCGATTAATAAGGAAGCTATACAGGGAATCAAACTTATTGTAGAAAATTTGCTGACGCAAGGAGTGCTAGTTAAAACCAACAGTCCATGTAATTCACCCATATGGCCCATCAAGAAATCTAATGGGACATGGAGACTTACAATAGACTACAGAGTAGCCAATAAAAATATTGATAAAATCACCCCCCTAGTGGCAGATCCATCTACAATTTGTAATGGCTTACCATTAGATTGTAAGATTTTTTCAGTAATTGATATGTCTAATGGATTTTTTTCTGTACCGTTGCACTCTGACAGCCAGCCATGGTTAGCTTTCACAGTTGACTATGAACAATACCAGTGGACACGATTACCACAGGGATTGCAAAACTCCCCAACCATATATCATCAGGCTGTCAGACGTGATTTGTGTGACCCAGAATGTCCGGTAAAACAGTCCACTATGATCCAATATGTCGATGATATTTTGATTGCCTCAGCAGATCATGAGGTACATCAAACTGAATTGGCATCATTGTTGGACTATTTGCATAAAAAAGGACACCAATGCAGCTTTCACAAAGCTCAAATCGCTAAAAAGCAAGTCACATTTCTGGGTCAAACAATTGGTGCAGGAAATAGTTCCATTACACAGGATCGAGCGGCTTCAATCAAAGCCATACCTCCGCCTACTACCATTAAAACACTCCGCTCATTTTTAGGAACAACAGGTTATTGTAGACCTTGGATTGAAGACTATGCCTCGATTGCTCAGCCTCTCTATGATTTGTTGAAAGGCCATGGTAAAGATTCAGATACTGTTTGTATGGAAGAACTTCATCTCAAAGCTTTTAATGATTTGAAGAGAGCACTAGGTCAAGCACCAGCATTAGGAATTGCCCAATCTGATAGAACCTTTGTGCTTTATGTCCATGAACACTTAGGCTTTATGACTGCATGTCTAATGCAAGATCATAGGGGCAGCTTATGCCCAATTCATTACTATTCCGGTAAACTTGACATAGTCGCTCAAGGTATGGGCCCATGCCTCAGAGCAGTACAGGCAGTTCATCTAGCGCTTCAGGCTTCATCAGGAATGGTGTTAGGTCAGACTGTAAACGTAAAATGCCCTCACGCAGTGTCCGCACTAATGAATCAAGCAAAAGTCACTTCTGTCACCTCCTCCCGTTGGGGAAATTGGTTAGCAACTCTCACAGCCCCGAATATTGTTATACAGCGTGCACCAGTCACGAACCCATCCTCATGTATGATGTCTGCAATGACTGAATTTGTGTTAGAGGGTGAAGGCGAAATGACTCATGATTGTGTTACGCTTACATATGCAGCGACAAGTGAAATAGCAGAAACTCCCATAGAGAACGCAGAATTGGAGTTGTTTGTTGATGGTTCAGCTCAAGTTATTGAAGGTAACAGACGAGCAGGATATGCAGTAACTTCCACCACTGAAGTAGTTGCTTCAGGTCGTCTTCCAGATCATTTTTCAGCTCAAGCTGCAGAACTAGTAGCCTTAACTAGAGCATGCACGCTAGCTTCAGGATCGGTTGCAAATATCTACACAGATTCCAGGTATGCTTTTGGGATAATTCATGATTATGGTGTCATTTGGCAAACCAGAAAATGTCTAACTTCTGCTGGATCCCCCATTAAGCATGCTGGATTAGTGAAAGATTTAATGTTTGCCATGAATCTCCCAAAGAAATTAGCGGTGATCAAAGTGAAAGCACATCTCACAACTAATACTACGGAAGCTAAAGGTAATACTCTCGCTGATGTAGCGGCTAAACAGGCTTGTTTCTATGCAACTGTACAAGTGTGTTCAGGTAGTACAGCACAGAAGACAATTCTACCTCCTGAATCAATCGTTAATCTGTACAAAGACGTTCCTCTATATGAAGCATGGACATGGTTAGACAAAGGAGCCACTGTGGATTCATCCGGCTGCTGGACCAAAGGGGGAAAGTATGTTGCTCCGGAATCACTGTTGCCATATTTGGCTCAACAAATACACAGTTTGGGTCATAGTGGTCCAGCAACGATGAATCACAGGTTCTCAAATCAATGGTGGAATCCAAAATTCAGAAACGCAGCCACTGAAACAGTCAAGAGATGTGTTACATGTCAGAAAAATAATGATGTACCAGCAGCCACTACACCAGCAGCACATACCCCAGCTCCACCAGGGCCATTTCGTCACCTGCAAGTTGATTACATATCGTTGCCCCCTTGTAAAGGAAAAACTGACGTTTTGGTAGTAATAGACAAGTTCTCAAGATGGGTAGAAGCTTATCCAACAGGGCGTGCTACAGCTGCACATACTGCTAAATGTCTTGTCACTGATTTCATTCCCAGATGGGGATTACCAGATTACATTGACTCAGATCAAGGTACCCACTTCACAGGACAGGTAGTCAAGGAAGTGTCTAGAATGTTGAAGATTAAGTGGAACCTTCACTGTCCCTATAGGCCACAAGCATCAGGACAGGTTGAACAATCAAACAGAACAATCAAAACCAGGCTAAGCAAAATGCATCAGGAAGGAGTACCATGGGTGGAAGCACTGCCCACAGTACTGTGTAGTGTGAGAGCATCACCTAACAGATCAGTAGGACTGAGCCCTCATGAGATTATTACTGGACGCCCAATGCAGATGCCAGGTGTGATTGATCTTAGAAATGCTGATGTGCACATTGCTTCAGATGCCCTGATCGCTTACTGTGAAAACCTCACAAAGGCAGTGCAGAGTGCCAAAGAGAGAGTTGAGTCGTGTTGGCAGACTCCACCAGAAGGTGGACACACAATCATCCCAGGTCAATGGGTCATGATAAAGGCGTTCAGAAACAAGCCATTAGAGCCTAAGTGGTACGGACCACATCAAGTGATGTTGATTACAGCTGCTGCAGTGTTGTGTCAGGGAAGGAAAACCTGGACTCATGTGTCACACTGTAAAGTTGTTCCCCCACCTACAGGGATAGGATAGGACACACGGACCAGTGAGGAGCCCAGGGAAGAACCGAATGCAACAGGCTTCGGGGGCAAACCCTGCGGTGAAGACTCCCTCATAGGCCTTCCTCATCCACTAGTCCATCCTTACCTCACTGTTCTTTAGGTGTCGCAGGAATTGAGAAATAGGGAAAGAAGGAACAACAATAGCAGACTATATTTGAACAGAGGATACAACCCTAATGTTTGCAGACTCTACAACAAATACTGCTATGTGCCGTTGTTCTCTTTTGTTTTGGTTTTTTTTTCTTCCTCTGTGCAGATACCACTTGATGGCTGTCCTGAGATCCATATGCACCGCCCTTCTCACCTGCGGATGAAGCCACAACCTCTAGAAAACAACTAGACCCATTGCCGAGCCAACTATCACACAAGAAAGAGAAAAGAAAGAAAAAAAACACACAACGCAGAGACTCACATACGGGAACTTCAGTCATCCATCAACATGATCAAGATTTTCGTACTATTAACCATCATGGACATCACGCAAAGTGTAGACCCCAGAAACAACATATTCTTAGAACTGATGAATATGTCAAGAAATGCCTTGTTTGCTGGAAAGAACGTTTGCACATTCTTGGTCTTTCAGCAAAATTACACCAGATGACTGAAGATAATTATTCATGGTTCGGAAACTTGTTCGGTAAACCCTGGCTGTGGATCAAGGAAATAGCAATTCTGCTGTTGTTTCTCCTACTTGCGTACTATCTATGCATCCACAGTATCAAGTGTTTCTTTCAGCAAATGACTCCCGCCTCTCACGAGGAAATGACAGTTCCAACCAGAAAAGATTATTACCCGTAAGAACTTCACGGACCCTAATTGCATGTTTTGTTTCTGTGTCAGCATGCAATTACATATAAGCAACACAGAACATGTACAATGTGCCTGTAACGATTACAAGTTACAAGAATTAACTTTCAAGTGTCTAAATTTGTATTTTGTGAGAGTTATTAGAACTCTCAAAGGGGGAATTGTGGGATTACAAATTGTATTTAAATGTTTAACTTAGATTCTTATTATCAACTGTGCTCTGTCTCAATCAAGTCATGTTGATTGGCAGAGATTCAAAGCACCCAGACGTGGATTCAAAGAACCCCTGGCCCAGACGTTGATTCGTTAGGTTGATTGGATTAGTGTCTATCTTTCTGAGCCCCCTGGCCCAGACGTTGATTCGTTAGGTTGATTGGATTAGTGTCTATGCATTTGATTCCAAGAGTCCCTCCTCCAGAAATGCCTATAAAATGACCTTGTAAAGTTGCTTGAGTTGGAGATTTCGATGACTACAGACCAACAGCTTGTGTTCTCAATAAAGAATCCTACTGACGATCCAATCCGATTTCTCCTGGCCTTCTCTTCTGAGTTTTCTACACTTTAGAAGAACGAAGTTCACAACACCATTCATATGTGATCAGTGTGGAAAGAGTTTCAGATATAAAAGAAACTCTTAATTCCCACATGTGAGTTCACACTAGAGAGAAGCCATTTACATGCCGACACTGGAAAGAGTTTCACACTAAAAGGAAGCCTTGATGAACATGTAACCATTCATGCCGGAGGGAAGCCATTCTTATGTGATCAGTGTGGAAAGAGTTTCAGATATAAAAGAAACTCTTAATTCCCACATGTGAGTTCACACTGGAGAGAAGCCGTTCACATGCCAACATTGTGGAAAGAGTTTCTTTACAAAAGGAAGTCTTAATCAACACATAACCATTCATTCAGGGAAGCCATTCACTTGTGATCAGTGTGGAAGGAGTTACATATATGAAGAAAGCCTCAAGTCCCATATGAGAGTTCACACTGGAGAGAAGTCATTCACACGTGATCCGTCTGGAAATAGTTTCAAATACAATGAAACCCCTAATTCGCACACGAAGAGTGAACATTCAAGAGAGAACTATTTTATGTGTCATCAGTGTGGAGAGAGTTTCAGTTGTAAAGTAAGCCTCTACACTCATGTGAGACTTCATACTACAGAGAAGGCTTTCACCTGCGAACTGTGTGGGGATAGCTTTTTACAAAATGGAAATCTCAAGTCACATGAGAATTCACACTCGAGAGAAGTATTTAGTGTGGAAAGAGATTCAGACGTAACCCTTGATTCACACATGCAAATTCCTTACAACTGTAAACTGTGTAGGGTCCATCGAAATGTGCTATTCTCTACTATAAAGTGACATGACTGGGGATGATGTTGTTGTTTTTAAATGGCACCAGAAATTCTTTGCCTCTTTATAATTTTGATTTTTTTTTTGACACTTTATTTTTTCTGATGTTTTTGCAGAAAACTTGTACTGTTATAAAGTGTCATGAAAATAAGTATAAAATGTGATACTTTGTTTTTGAAACAGAAGGAATTGAGGGAGAAAAATTAGTGGAAGAGAGAAGATGCAGAAATATAGATAGAAAATTAACAGAGATCCACGCAGAAGGGAGGAGATCCTAAGAGAACGACGCAGAAAGTAAATGGAATCAAACTCATGCCTTAAAAAGAGTAGCCATATAGAATAAAAAAAAATAAAAAAATTCTCATCTTAATGAATATAGTTTCAATCATATATCAATAATATTTAGCTGTATCATAAATATCAATCATATTTAGCTGTGCTGCACATGCAGCGGGGGGCTAGAAGAGTTTCAGTAACGTACTGATTGACTACGAGACTGAATTTTGTTGATAAATGTTTTGTTTAAAAAAAAAACATGTTGATATTATTTGTATCAAAACTAAACTTCTCATTTGACATGTTCCAAATTAAATGGAAATACTTTAATAACTACCATTTCTGTCCTTTAGTGTGACGTAATGTTCAATGTTGTGACGTAATGTCCTATGGTGTGACACACAAAAGAACAAAAGAAGAGTATTGCAATAGGGGAGACACAAATATCACTCAACTTAAAATGGTATAATTTTCAGCAGTTTTGAACGAATGACAAAGTTTGTCTCGTCAAAGTTTGTCTTGAAATTGTCCAACAAGTCGGGGAAAAAAGATTTTGCTTATAGTTTCATATTAAATAAATAACACTATGAAAATAAGTGTCTAACAATGAAGATAAATCTCTCTAATGCTATTTATGTATTAAGAGGTTTTTTTTTCTTAATTTTTGCTATGTCACACCATAAATATCAATCATATTTAGCTGTGCCGCACATGTTGACGTAATTTATGGTACAGTTCAGTAAAAATGTAAACAAAAAAAACTATGAAAGAATTGACGAAGTTAAAGACCCCTTATATTTTCTCAAAGACCAGACTTCACACTACATACATACAGGTGCATCCCAATAAATTAGAATGTCGTGGAAAAGTTCATTTATTTCAGTTATTCAACTCAAATTGTGAAACTTGTGTATTAAATAAATTCAATGCACACAGACTGAAGTAGTTTAAGTCTTTGGTTCTTTTAATTGTGATGATGTAGGTTCACATTTAACAAAAACCCACCAATTCACTATCTCAACAAATTAGAATACTTCATAAGACCAATAAAAAAACATTTTTAGTGAATTGTTGGCCTTCTGGAAAGTATGTTCATTTACTGTATATGTACTCAATACTTTGTAGGGACTCCTTTTGCTTTAATTACTGCCTCAATTCGACGTGGCGTGGAGGTGATCAGTTTGTGGCACTGCTGAGGTGGTATGGAAGCCCAGGTTTCTTTGACAGTGGCCTTCAGGTCATCTGCATTTTTTGGTCTCTTGTTGCTAATTTTCCTCTTGACATTCCCCATAGATTCTCTATGGGGTTCAGGTCAGATGAGTTTGCTAGCCAGTCAAGCACAGTAACACCATGGTCATTTCACCAACTTTTGGTGCTTTTGGCAGTGTGGGCAGGTGCCAAATCCTGCTGGAAAATGAAATCAGCATCTTTAAAAAGCTGGTCAGCAGAAGTATGAAGTGCTCCAAAATTTCTTGGTAAACGGGTGCAGTGACGTTGGTTTTCAAAAAACACAATGGACCAACACCAGCAGATGACATTGCACCCCAAATCATCACAGACTGTGGAAACTTAACACTGGACTTCATGCAACTTGGGCTATGAGCTTCTCCACCCTTCCTCCAGACTCTAGGACCTTGGTTTCCAAATGAAATACAAAACTTGCTCTCATCTGAAAAGAGGACTTTGGACCACTGGGCAACAGTCCAGTTCTTCTCCTTAGCCCAGGTAAGACGCATCTGACGTCGTCTGTGGTTCAGGAGTGGCTTAACAAGAGGAATACGACAATTGTAGCCAAATTCCTTGACACGTCTGTGTGTGGTGGCTCTTGATGCCTTGACCCCAGCCTCAGTCCATTCCTTGTGAAGTTCACCCAAATTCTTGAATCGATTTTGCTTGACAATCCTCATAAGGCTGCTGTTCTCTCGGTTGGTTGTGCACCTTTTTCTTCCACACTTTTTCCTTCCACTCAACTTTCTGTTAACATGCTTGGATACAGCACTCTGTGACCAGCCAGCTTCTTTGGCAATGAATGTTTGTGGCTTACCCTCCTTGTGAAGGGTGTCAATGATTGTCTTCTGGACAACTGTCAGATCAGCAGTCTTCCCCATGATTGTGTAGCCTAGTGAACCAAACTGAGAGACCATTTTGAAGGCTCAGGAAACCTTTGCAGGTGTTTTGAGTTGATTAGCTGATTGGCATGTCACCATATTCTAATTTGTTGAGATTTGGGTTTTTGTTAAATGTGAGCCTAAATCACCACAATTAAAAATACTTCAGTCTGTGTGCATTGAATTTATTTAATGCACAAGTTTCACAATTTGAGTTGAATTACTGAAATAAATGAACTTTTCCACGACATTCTAATTTATTGAGATGCACCTGTATTAGGAACATTTAATAATCTTGCAGAGAGTTTTATCATCTTGACTCTAGTAACCAAACGCGACATGCAGTTTGAACGCTGAATGGAGGATGACAGACAGCCACAGTGGAGAGAAGTGTTAAAACAATGTTTTCCGGGAGCTTGGATGCTTGACATTGCTGCCCAAATTCCAGCAGTTAAAAATTGACAGTTATACTGCATGCTGGCGTTAATAAAATTTGACTCAGACAATCAGACATTTTAAAAAAGGACTTCAATGAACTGGTGGAAGTTGTGCACAATGCATCACCTGCAACAAGGATCCTAATCTCAGGACCACTACCAATGTATAGAAGAGGAAATGAATACTTCAGCAGACTCTTTGCGTTCAACAGCTGGCTAGACTCGTTTTGCAAGAAAAAAAATTTGAGTTTTATTAATAACTGGGATCTCTTCTGGGAGAGAGCACGATTTTATCGTTCTGATGGTATACATTCAAGTAGGACTGGAGTACACTTCTTGTCGAGACATATTGAAACTGTATTGTATAATCTGTGACAAGTTTGTAGCATCCCTGTAAGCAATTATATGTCCAATCTTCTGAAATTAGAACAGGGATGCAACAGATTAATTGAGGTTGTTGTCTCCTCTAGGAACAATAACATTTGACGAAACAATCATCGGAGAAAATCGAATTTGGTATCGATAGCGAGAAATTATTTAAATATCACTCCACCTTGTTTGCAGAATGAAGGACAATTAAAAATGGCACTTTTTAATGTTAGATCAATTGCTGGGAAAACATTTTTCGTCCATGATATTTTATCTGAGAAAAAGTAAAATGTTATGTTCTTAACGGAAACCTGGCTTGATCAAAAGGGGGCTATATCTCTTATTGAAGCATGCCCACCACCTTATACATTCTTGCAAAAGGTTCGCTGTGGCAAGAAGGGTGGTGGGATAGCCGCTATATTTATGCAGACACTGGCTTGTAAAGAGATTGTTTTTGATGATTTTACTACTTTTGAGTATTTGGCAATAGAAATAATAGAAAGTAAATGTCCAGGGGCCTGTACCATGATGGTAGATGAACAAATTCAGAGTTACAGGATTAGTTTTGAGTTGACAAAACCAAACCACTCCAATCCGGCTTTGTTGGTACCATGAAGCGGATCATCAACTTTCTCTGTCAACTCAGGCTTGATCCTGAGTTAATGGAACGTGTGCACATGAATGTATGACATCAGCGGCGAACAGCCAATCACAAGACAGAGTAAGTGTGATTCACTTCTCGTGATAGAGCCAGCGAGATTCAAAACTCTTTTGTTAAAGGTTAAGAGATTAAAGAATGAGGAATTTAAACGCATTTCCACTGAAGTACTTGTCCATGAAAGAGGACAAATAAAGGAAATTATCTTGCTCTATCAGTGCAGTCACAAGTGAAACTTGTGAAGATGGTTTATATAGTTGATAATATATAGTGATAGAGACTCGAACATGTAAGGTCACATGTAGCCATTTTTAAAGTGGCATCTATTGATTCTACCACTTATTTAGATTACATATGATCTGTTTATATTAATATTCATTTAAAATAAATGCTTTATAATACTTGTTAAACTAAAAGTGCTTGTGTGTAATGGAGTAACAATAATATAAATCATATTATAATTATATAAATCATATGTAAATTGTAATTATCATTAAAGCCAGACAATTTTGTTGTATATATATATTTTTTTTAAGGTACTTCATAGTGAGCTTTAATTTGTAGGAAGAGAAACTGGGGGAGTGACTTTTTTCTGTGTCAGACATGTGTCACTTTGCTCACATCTGATTGGTTCAATTTCAGTTTGAGATCTCTAACTCAGAACATAACCTGCCCCGGAGCAGGTTAGCTGTGCAGTGTAAGTTACTATGGCAATGAACTCAGCTAAAAGCCAAGCCACTTTCATGGTACCTTAAACCCAGGATTGGTGCAAACTAAACTGAAACTTACCTGGCTAGTCAGCTAATCAGGCTTCATAGTACAGGCCCCAGTTGTGATAGTATATCAACCTCCTAAGCAAAATTCTGGTTTTATTTCTGGTGTTCTTTGACATTTTAACTTTGTGTGTTACTAGCTATAAAATATTAATTGTGGGTGATTTTAATATTCATGTTGATAACAAAAGTGATCGTAAAGCAGTGGAGTTTGTAGAGGTATTACATTCCTTTAGTTTCACGCAACACATTAATGGACCTACACATAATAAAGAGCATAAGCTTCACCTTATAATTTCATATGGTGTGTAGCGGTGGCGGGCGCTGAAATAAATTCTACCAGATTTAAGGAGAGAATAGTAACTATTATAAAAAACAAATTTACCAAATTTCACAGTCTGTTCTGATTTGTTCGGGCGCCAGAAAGATCAGGCTTGTCAAATATAACTATTTTACCCTGAGTAGCACTTTAAGCCACCGGCTACAAATAATTTAAATGAAATTCACACAAAGTAAGTTCGGGTTCATAGTTTCAAAGTTGTATTTAACAAAAAAAAAAAAAAAAAAAACGAAAACAGAGAAAAACTTTGCATTCTGGTTCCAGTTTGAATGAAATCTCAGTTCACAGTGATATTTTCAACAAGTAATGAGGAATCAAACAGAAAACAGCACTTTTGGTTCAAGTTCAAATATAGTCTTTGATTCACATTCATATTTTCAACAATCCACCAAAGTAAAAAAAAACTAAAAAAACATGAGGTTTAAGAGATGAACAACAGCAATTCACCTTGAGATCCCGCTCGCACTTGTCAGCATAAGAGACTTGCTTCGCTCTGCAGCTGGTGTCCGGAGGTGCAGCACGCACACTCAATCGCCTGGCAACTCACGTTCGTAGCGATCCACCCTGCCCAAACACAGCGAGGACTCCGTAATGCAGCGACGCCGTCTGACTCAATTCAGGTGATCTGCATCTCTCTGCTCATTACTGCTGCCTGCCTCTCTCCTGCAGCTCCAACCTAAATATACATTTCCTCACTTCCGGATAATTGATTTCCCCTCCTCCGCTCGGCCATAATACATTAAAAATCCTTGTATATTTTTCCATACTGACAGGTGTTTATGTTATCGTAAATGAAATAACTGACTTAATCTCTGATCATTTTTGTTTATTTTTTGATTGTAAAATTAATATTACATTCCATCCTAAAGAGATTCGACAAATGCCTCTGTTTTTGAGGGATTTGCCTAATGTACATGATAAAGTTGATAGCTTTAACGCCTTATTAAAATCAAGTCTTGATATAGTAGCTCCAGAAAAGATAAAAAAAGGTCGGTATTGAAGAATATGCCATGGAAAAATGATCGCATTTGTCAGCTTAAAAGGATGCCGAAAATCAGAACGTCTGTGGAGAAAAACGAAATTAACTGTTCATCATGAGATTTTGCTTTCTAATATTTCCGAATACACAAAAACTGTACGTTGTGAAAGACAAATTTTCTATTAAAAAATTATTAATGAAAATAGCAATTATCCTAGAGATCTCTTCTCTACCATAGATTGTCTTTTAAATAATAAGCCTTCTAATTGTCTTGATCAGCCTTCCGCAATTATGTGTCAAGATTTTGCTACATTTTTTAATAACAAGATAACACAGATTAGAACTGATATCGCTCATACTGATCAATATGTTGTGGATGAATTGGGAAGTTACCCATACCACAAAATGGAAATGTTCAGGACAGTAAATAAAGAGAATCTTTTACAAATTATCTCTGTTAAATTCCTGAACCTGATTAAAAAACCGAACCTGGATTATTCTCTCCTTAATAACTACAGGCCAATTTCTAATATTTCATTTTTAAGTAAAATTTTAGAAAAAGTTGTACTGCAACAGCTTAATCAATTTGTAGATGAATATAGTATTCGAGAGAAATATCAGTCAGGTTTCAGACAAGGTCATAACACGGAAACAGCATTATTAAAAATAGTAAATGATCTGAGATTAAATACAGACAAAGGTAATGCATCGGTTTTAATTCTTCTGGATCTAAGTGCAGCATTTGACATGGTGGATCATTGTATTTTGATAGACAGACTGGAAAAATGTATAGGTCTTTCAGGTAATGATTTAAATTGGTTCAAAACATATATTACAGAAAGGACATTTTCAGTGAATATAGGTGATTGTACATCAAAGAATTATGACATTTTGTATGGTGTTCCACAAGGTTCCATCCTTGGGCCAGTTTTGTTTTCATTATATATGCTTCCTTTGGGTAGCATAATTCAGAAATATGAAATGAATTACCATCTTTATGCTGATGACATACAATTATATATTTCAGTTAAGCCCAGAGACACTGTTGTAATAGAAAGCTTGTCTAATTGTCTGTCCAGCATTGTAAAATGGATGAATGTAAATTTTAAAAAATTTAACAAAGATAAAACCGAAATTCTTATTGTGGGTAAAAAAACCTGAGCGGGAGAGGAGTGAAGCAGAATTGTGTTCCTTAGCTTTACAATCTAAGAAAGAAGTAAAGAACCTGGGTGTCATTTTGAACTGTGATCTGAGTTTTAAGTCAAATATATGAATCACGTTACAAAAATATGTTTCTATCATTTGAGAAATATTGCCAGGATTCGTCCTTTTTTATCTTTTAATGATGCTAAGAAACTAATTCATGTATTTATCTTCTCTCGACTTGATTACTG
Source organism: Schizothorax lantsangensis (assembly GCA_027422415.1). Classification (NCBI taxonomy): domain Eukaryota; kingdom Metazoa; phylum Chordata; class Actinopteri; order Cypriniformes; family Cyprinidae; genus Schizothorax; species Schizothorax lantsangensis. Next base: position 3,203,712 of record CM049852.1, on the reverse strand, counting down.
TAATGCTGTGTACACTGGTCTACTTAAGGGTTCTATAGTTAAGCTGCAATTGATACAAAATGCAGCAGCCAGAGTATTAATGATATTGAAGAAACAAGAACATACAGGTACATATCAGAAAATTAGAATATTGTGAAAATGTTAATTTTTTCTTGTAACTTATTTCAAAAAGTGAAACTTTCATATATTTTAGATTCATTACATGTAAAGTAAAACATTTCAAAAGTTTTTTTTTTGATGATTAGAGCTTACAGCTCATGAAAGTCAAAAATTAGTATCTCAAAATATTAGAATATTTACATTTGAGTTTCAATAAATGACCATCCATACAGTATAAATTCTGGGTATCTCTTGTTCTTTGAAACCACAATAATGGGGAAGACTGCTGATGGTCCAAAAGACGATCATTGACACCCTCCACAAAGAGGGTAAGTCACAGAGGGTCATTACTGAAAGGGGTGGCTGTTCAAGGAGTGCTGTATCAAAGCATATTAAATGCAAAGTTGACTGGAAGGAAGAAATTGGGTAGGAAAATGTGCACAAGCACAAGTTAGTTGTGCCTAACTGGATGGTGACATTGTGATGAAACGATGGATTTGATGGAACCACAAGCAGTTCTGTCTTGGCAAGGTTGAGTTGAAGGTGATGGTCCTTCATCCAGCAAGAAATGTCTGTTAGACATGCTGAGATGCGAGCAGCTATCGTCGGATCATCAGGATGGAATGAGTGGTAGAGTTGAGCGTCATCAGCATAGCAGTGATATGAAAAGCCATGTTTCTGAATGAGAGAGCCTAGTGATGCCATGTAGACAGAAGAGAAGTGGTCCAAGAACTGAGCCCTGAGGCACCCCAGTAGTTAGATGTTGCGACTTGGACACCTGACCTCTCCAAAGTACCTTGAAGGATCTATTTGAGAGGTAAGACTCAAACCACTGGAGTGCGGTTCCTGAGATGCCCTTTATCAATAGGGTACTTACTTTATGTCTCACAATTATGACGTAATATGACATTTTGCTTATGATTTATGTTTTTTTATTTACACAATAGATGTTTCCTTCGTTGTTGTTGTTTTGTATTGTCTTGTGTTAATTTGTGATTGTACACTACTGATTTGAATTAGGATTTTTTAATATGTTTGAAAGAAGTCTCTTATGCTTACCAAGTCTGCATTTATTTGATCAAAAATAGATAAAAGCATCAAATCCAAATACAAAAAAAAATAAAAATAAATACAAAGCAGCATCAAATCTAAAATAGTGTCCAGTAGCATCAAAAATAGTGTCCAGTAGCATCAGTAGATGTATTTGTACAGCTTTAATCTGATTCAATCAGTGACGACCAGGAAAGACTGGTTGGCAACCACGAAAAGTGTGGTGACGACTGGAGAGTCAGTGACAGCTCGGAGAGACGGTAACCGGGGCAGTACGGGCTGGCAACCCAATCTGTGTCCTCTGTGAGGGGGACTCCCATAAAAGCTACGATGAACCTAAGGAAAAAATACCCCCAGGGGTGCCCGAGAGGGGGGGAGGATGAGCACCCCAACCGGACGGATTCAACGGTATTAGACCAAGGCAATGGACAAACGAATATGAGCAAGCAGTGTACATGTGGCAAGATCTGTAAGAACGAGCGAGGCCTGAAGATCCACCAAGGGAAGATGAAGTGTCTGGTGGGGACAGGACCAACACAACGCACAGGTGTCCAACCTGGTGAGACGCAGGAGGAGCCAGGCCCGGAGTCACCCCACAGTGCCCGGAACCTCCAAGTGTTGCAAATGACTCCCGCCAGCATCAAGTCTGAGAGGAGGCAGATCAAGTGGCCAGCAGCGAACATGACCTCACTGTGGAACCAGTTTGACATCGATGTTGACCAGATTCTGGAGGCCACGATGAGGGGAGATGTTGACAGGAAAATGCAAAGCATGACAACGATCATCGTCAGCATCGCATCCGAACGGTTCGGTGAAGAGGTGAAGGAAGGAGGCTCCAAAGGATCTCACTCAAAGAACCAACGTGAGAAGAGAATCCACAACATCAGGCAGGAGATGAAGACCCTGAAGCAACAATACAAGCAGGCAGGAGAAGAGGAGCGCACTGGCCTGGCACTGCTGATGTGCATCCTACGAAAGAAGATCAGGATCCTCCGCCGGGCAGAGTGGCACCGGAGGCGCCGCCGCGAAAGAGCCCGGAAGCGAGCTGTATTCATTGCCAACCCCTTTAAGTTCACTAAGGAGCTGCTAGGACAGAAGCGTAGCGGCCAGCTAGCCTGTTCTAAGGAGGAGATTGATCACCACCTGAAGGAAACATACAGCGACCCAGCGAGAGAACAGGAGTTGGGAGAGTGCAGCACTCTGATAGATACTACAGGGCCAAGTGTGCAGTTCAACATGGCAGAGCTGCAGCTGAAGGAGGTTCGAGAGGTTGTCGGGAAAGCGCGAGCAAGCTCTGCTCCAGGACCAAGCGGCACTTCGTACAAAGTGTACAAGAACTGTCCTAAACTCCTGCTGCGCCTGTGGAAGATCCTGCGTGTCATCTGGAGGAGGGGCAGGATTCCTGAACAGTGGAGAGTTGCTGAAGGGGTCTGGATTCCAAAGGAGGAGAACTCCAAGAAGATAGACCAGTTCCGCATCATCTCCCTGTTGTGTGTTGAAGCCAAGATCTTCTTCAGTACTGTCTCCAACCGGCTGTGTACCTTCCTCTCAAAGAATAAGTTTATCGATACATCAGTTCAGAAGGGGGGAATCGCAGGAATGCCTGGATGCTTGGAACATACAGGTGTGGTAACGCAGCTCATCAGAGAGGCAAGAGAGAACAAGGGCAATCTGTCAGTGCTGTGGCTCGATCTGGCAAATGCATATGGCTCAATACCACACAAGCTTGTGCAGCTCACTCTGACAAAACATCACGTCCCCGTTAGGGTCAGAGACCTCATCGCTGACTATTACAACAACTTCAGGATGAGAACCTCTTCAGGAGCAGTGACATCAGGCTGGCACAAGATCGAGATCGGTATCATTACAGGCTGTACCATCTCCGTAATTCTGTTCTCCCTGGCCATGAACATGCTCATAAAGTCTGCTGAACCAGAGTGTAGAGGGCCAAAGACGAAGTCAGCTCAACGTCAGCCACCGATAAGAGCATTTATGGATGACCTCACAGTCACCACAGAGTCAGTCCCAGGCTGCCGGTGGATTCTAAAGGGTCTCGAAAAGCTTATGGAGTGGGCACGGATGCGTTTCAAACCAGCCAAGTCGAGATCAATGGTGCTGAGAAGAGGAAAAGTGGATGACAAGTCCCGGTTCAGTGTCGCAGGGGCAATAATCCCGACCGTCACCGAGAAGCCTGTTAAGAGCTTAGGCAAGGTGTTTGATAGCACCCTGAGGGACGCAGTATCCATCCAGTCAACCTGCACTGAGCTGGACAGATGGCTGAAGTCAGTGGACCGGTCTGGATTGCCAGGGAAGTTCAAAGCTTGGCTATACCAGCATGGAATTCTTCCCAGGATCCTGTGGCCACTCCTCGTCTACGAAGTGCCAATCTCGACTGTGGAAACCTTAGAGAGGAAGGTCAGCAGCCACCTCAGAAAATGGCTGGGGCTTCCAAAAAGTCTAAGCAGCATCGCACTCTATGGGCACCGCAACAAACTGCAACTGCCACTCAAGTCCTTGGAAGAGGAGTTCAAGGTAACGAGAGCCAGGGAAGTGTTGCAGTATAGAGACTCAAGCGATCCAAAGGTGGCAAAGGCTGGAATTGAAGTTAGGACTGGTCGGAAGTGGAAGGCTGAGGGGGCTGTTCGACAAGCAGAGTCAAGATTGGATCACAACAGGCTGGTGGGAGTGGTAGCAAGAGGCAGGTCTGGACTGGGTTCCTTTTCAACTCCCCACATTGACACCATCAAAGGGAAGGAAAGGCGTCGCCTAGTCCAGGAGGAGGTGAGAGCAGTGGTCGAGGAGGAGAGAACCTGCAGGACAGTGGGAATGAGGCAGCAGGGCGCCTGGATACGATGGGAGAACGCGATCGAGAGGAAGGTGACATGGGCGGAGCTGTGGAAGGCAGAGCCACAGCGGATCAAGTTTCTTATCCAGGCGGTATATGATGTGCTTCCTAGCCCATCAAACCTTCACATATGGGGCAAAGTGGAGTCACCGGCATGTCCACTGTGCTCCAGGCGCGGAACATTAGAGCACATTCTGAGTTGCTGCCCAAAGGCACTGGGAGAGGGGAGGTACAGGTGGAGACATGACCAGGTGCTGAAGGCCATCGCTGAAGCCATTGCTGTAGGAGTCGAGTGGGCCAAGCGTTCCCGCCCCTCCAAGCAAGCCATCACCTTTATCAGAGCTGGAGAGCAGCCAAGACCAGCTGCAAAAACATCTGCAGGCATCCTGGCCACTGCGAGGGACTCGCAGCTGTTGGTGGACCTGGAGCAGCAACTCAAGTTCCCCAACCACATTGTGACCACCACCTTAAGACCAGACATTGTTCTCTTGTCTGAGTCCACCAAACAAGTGGTTCTGTTGGAGCTAACAGTCCCTTGGGAAGACCGCCTGGAAGAGGCTTTTGAAAGGAAGCTCGCCAAGTACGAGGGACTGGTCAGCGAGTGTCGACAAGGCGGATGGAGAGCAAGGTGTCTCCCAATCGAGGTCGGAAGCAGGGGCTTTGCTGCCCGATCCCTGTGTAGAGCCTTCAGTCTGTTAGGCATCGATGGAGTGAGGAGGAGAAGAGCTATCTATAATACTACCGAAGCAGCAGAGAAAGCCTCAAGATGGCTATGGCTCAAGAGAGGAGATCCATGGGGGCAAAGTAGCTAGATTCGCCAACTGGACACAAGCTGGGGTCTGATCAGCCTCAGCTGGGTCGCCTGGATGAGGGTGTATGATGTTGAAAGACCCGAAACACCCAATGATTTCAGGAACATCACTGAAGATGTGTCCAGTAGCATCAGTAGATGTATTTGTACAGATCAAATCAGTATACTAGAAAGATTTATAAAAGATTGTGTGACACTGAAGACTGGAGTATTTAACTGAAGATTAAAAAAATTAAATCAAACACTGTTTAACTGTTTAAATTGCAAACCAGTAATGTATGTTGTTGATGGTTGCATAAAAAAATAAAATGTTCAGGTATATAATCACACACAAAAATAATAAAATAAAAGTCTCACATGGGTTGGACCTCTTAATTTTGAACTCTCAAAGTGCACTTTTTTTTTCTTTTTAAATATCACAATAAATATCGTATTGTGGACTTCATATCGCAATAATATCATATCGTAAGATTTTGATGTCATTACATCCCTAGTATACATGTTGAATTAATTATTAATTTAACCAACATTTAAATCATGAACTGCTTCAAAATTCATGCTGTTAACGAAATCATTGTTGAAACATTTGCAGTTACTGTAAGTATAAAAACAATATAACAACAATTACATAAACAGTGAATAACTGTACAAGGCACATACAAAGCATAGATCTTTATTCAGATTTTGTGGGCACTTTGTCATTTGTATTACATATGTTGAGGATCTCGTCCATCTGATGTTTATCATGTTCATCTGATGTTCGCTACTGTTATGAATATGATACTTAACTTTTTAATATGCAGGGGAAATTCACAACATTAAACAAATAAACAAATTTACATTCAGGACGTTCGCGTTGAACATTGATAATTCAGATATAAAAACGCTGACTAGTTGGGTGATGTTTTTTCATTAAAATCGTTTGATTTCCTATTAATTCACTAGAATACTAGGGAATACTAATATGACGGTGCAGTGGCTTCACTTCTATAATGTCATGAGCAATCCAGTTCTCTATTATAGATCAGGTGCGTGTAAACTTATAATGGATTACTAGGGTCATGTGGACTTGACTTAGACACACACACACGTCACAGTAATAAAGTCCCCAAGACACCAGATTTTCTCTAATATATTAATTTACCTCAAACATCTTGTTTTCATTACCCTTGGAACAAAACTCAAAACCAAAAATAAAATTAGATTAATCGCACAGCCCTAAAGTGCAAGAGAGATCTCACTTCTGGATTACAAATAATGAAAACACATCACTGACAAAAATTATTGCATACATAAACAGTTCACAAGATACAATTAGCTTGATAACTTCTGTGCAATAATAAATTGTAAGTGTATTTCCTTAATTTCTCCAGTACTGAAAGCAGAACTGATAATGTCAGAGCTTATCAATACTACGGTCTTTAATAATTTAGCCGGTTTAATACCAGGTACAAAGAGAAGCAAAGAAGGATTAGATGCAAAGCTACATGACAGTATATCTTGCATCTGCATTTCCTAAATACATCATAAGTGGAAGAATAACTAGTCATTTTAGAAACAACAGTGAAGAACAAAATTTATAATAGACCTAAGTCTTTCTTAAAAGTGTTACAGTCTCTTCTTCTGCTTCCTGAACAAGAACAGTTTGTAAAAATATTCTGCTTTCCTTCATGAAAGAGCAAGCAAACTGCAAGTGACACATAAGCATTATAAGACAAATGAACAACATGAAACTCATAAGGAAGCACACTTATATCATTTATTTCATGAAGCAAAATGAAAACAAGAATACATTTTTTTGACATTGTTCTTTGGGGAGGAACTCCATCTTTGAGTTGATCTGAATCTCGCAGTTAAATCTGCTGGTTATGAAGATGAACTTTATTGACTGAAAACTTTAGATAATGTTTCTTTGTCATGTCGCTTGTTATGACAGATTTATTTAGATTATATTTTATTGTTTGATGCATTATTGTGTCACATTTGGCAAGGACACGGCGTCAGATCTGAACGTGCTGGATCTGTAGATGATCTACTTACTGTGATTGTTTTTTGTATGACTGTGTAGAGAAGATGAATGACTGAAACACTTCCCACATGCAGTGCAGTGATACGGTTTCTCTCCAGTGTGGATCCTCTCATGTGTTTTCAGATGTATTGACTGACTGAATCTCTTGTCACAGTGTGAACACTTGTACGGTTTCTCTCCAGTGTGGATCCTCTCATGTGTTTTCAGATTTCCTAACTGACTGAATCTCTTGTCACAGTGTGAACACTTGTAAGCTTTCTCTCCAATGTGATTCATCTCATGTGTTTTCAGATGTATTGACCGACTGAATCTCTTCTCACAGTGTGAACACTTGAACGGTTTCTCTCCAGTGTGGACCCTCTCATGTGTTTTCAGATGTATTGACCGACTGAATCTCTTGTTACAGTGTGAACACTTGTAAGGTTTTTCTCCAGTGTGGATGCTCTCGTGTCTTTTAAAAAATCCTGAACTATTGAATCTCTTGTCACAGTGTGAACACTTGTACGGTTTCTCTCCAGTGTGGACCCTCTCATGTGTTTTCAGGGATCCTGACTGACTGAATCTCTTGTCACAGTGTGAACACTTGTAAGGTTTCTCTCCAGTGTGGATCATCTCATGTTTTTTTAGGTCTCCTGACTGACTGAATCTCTTGTTGCAGTGTGAACACTTGTAAGGTTTTTCTCCAGTGTGGACCCTCTCATGTGTTTTCAGGGATCCTGACTGACTGAATCTCTTGTCACAGTGTGAACACTTGTGAGGTTTCTCTCCAGTATGAACTTTTATATGCTCCAAAAGGTTTCCTTTTATTGTGAAACTCTTCGCGCACTGACCACATGTATACGGTTTCTCTCCAGTGTGGATCCTCTCATGTTTTTTCAGGACTCCTGACTGACTGAATCTCTTGTCACAGTGTGAACACTTGTACGGTTTTTCTCCAGTGTGGATCCTCTCATGTATTTTCAGGTCTCCTGAATGATTGAATCTCTTGTCACAGTGTGAACACTTGTACGGTTTTTCTCCAGTGTGGATCCTCTCATGTTTTTTCAGGTCTCCTGAATGATTGAATCTCTTATCACAGTGTGAACACTTGAACACCTTCTCGCCAGTGTGAACTCTCATGTGAACATCAAATTTATATTTGGATGTCAAATTCTTTCCACACTGAGTGCAGTTGAAATATTTATTGGCTCTTCTTTTATTTAAATCATTCTGTTTGCTTTGACAGTGATTTTTTTCCTCAACTTCACTCAATTCTTCATTGTCCTCATTTTTTTTAATCAACTCTGAAATAAATGTAAAAACAGTACATTTGTCAGTAACTCATAAAAAAAATGTGAAAATACATAAAATTGAACCAGAGACCTGCGCGGGACGGATTTTTCAGTCCTGCTCCCGCCCGCAGAAATATATCTTATCTGGTCCCGCTCCCGCCCGCAAAAGCCCGCATAAAAAAAATCTATATAGATTTTTTTTTTCTGTACATCGAAGAAATTTACATTAAATGGTTCTGTAACATCTCCTAAGCTCCACAACATCCCAGCATAAATGCTCCCGATAAAATATGTTATTTAGGCTAAGCATCAACATTCACAAGCCACTGTTATTTTTAACAGAAAAGCAAGCATGGGCTGCTGCGTGCATGGTTAGGCATGGCAAAATGCTAGCAGCTTCCTTTATTATCACTAAAAGCTGACATCTCAGTTCATCGCGATCTCATAAAGCTCTGTTATAACACAATGAACATATGCACAATGAATCTTTCACAATGTCTACACTTCGTGTATTAAAATGCGACGATTCGTGAGCACGCAATTTCATCACTGCGGTGAGTCACCTCTGATTGGCCATTGCATTCCAGAAATCAACAGCTGAGTCTGTGATTGGCTACATTGCGCAACCCTTTAAACACGTGTTATAAATAGAAACTCTGGCTAGCTTGCGCATGTTAATCATTTTAATGTTAATATTAGTTGTTCTTTTTGCTTTTGTGCAACAGATAAATAATTTATATGTTTTAGACATTTTATGTTTAGATAATTTCTATTTTGCGGGAGTCCCGCAAATAATTTTACTCTCCCGCATACACACAAGTCTCTTCCCGCCCGCATCCGCATTCGCCCATTAAGAGTTGTCCCGCGCCGCACCCTGTTGTGTTGAGTCCTGCGGTACTCCCGCGGGAGTGCAGGTCTCTAAATTGAACCCTGATGTAACACTGGAAAGTAGACAATTGCTATACAAAATTTAGATAATTTAGATTATCTATCAAAATGTAGATACTTCTATTACATTTAATATATATATACATCCCTGAAACTTGACCTTGATTTTCACATTTTTAAAACATAATAGGCACAAATCCCATGTTTCTGTAGGAAGAACTTTTAAACATGTTTGATCAACAACACGGTTATCTAACATAAATAATTGTGTTGCAAAAAACTACCCAGTTCATAGAAAGTGTCCCTTATTATTTGATTTAGTTATATTATTGAAGATTTCTAAAGATTTTTCCAATTACAACAAACAAAATCTAAAACTGCTTGAAACTTTAGAACCGTCAGCATTATTAATGAAGAATAAAGACCAACCTGTTTGTTCTTCAGTGTGTTTGATTCTGCAGGGCTCTGGATCTCTCGTCTCTTCTCTGTCCTCTTTAATAAACTCAGTCTTTACAGATTTCTTACTGATGATTTGATGCTCGTCTGCATCTGTAAACTGATGGGAATATTCCAGCTGAATTTCTGTGTGAAAGAAGCAGATTTGCCATAATCAACAAGAAATCAAAGAGGCACTGTAAATCATTATATCCCTATATTAAAAGAGTGTCGACACAAAAATAATTGAGTCGAGCACATCAGTTTAAAAGTCTCATTCAGTAACACTGCACTAACATAAGTGCTAGTTCACACATTCTATGTATTTCTGTTGTCTGTCTAATTAACAGTAAGAATAAAAAATGAAAGCATGAACAAATCTGATGACACCCATCGTCATTAACAACTACAGGTAAATAACTACACTTAAGCATGTGTGTAAATATCCTCCTGAGAAAAAAAAAAAAAAAAAGTTTTGTTAATTAGGCTATTTTTTTCATGTCATTACATTGTTTAGAGCTGCTAAAGCTGCTTTGACAATCTGTATTGTAAAATGTGCTTTAATGTAATTAACACTATAATAAAACTCCAAACTCAGTACTGGAGGGCCACTGTCCTGCAGAGTTTAGTTCCAAGCAGCTCCAAAACATCTGGCTGAAAGTTTCTTGTATGCCTTGGGACAAGAGTCCCTGTTCACATTCCACTCACATCAAAATGGCTGTGATGCATGTGGAGACTCAGTTCATGTTTACCTGGGGCCCGTTTCAATAAGGAGGTTCAACCACCTCGGAGTTTAAACTTGAACTCTGAGTTGACTTACCGTGAGATGGGAACTCTAAGAGTTTTCGGTTTCAGAACGGCTGAATTGTGTTAGTTTATTTAACTCTGAGTAGGTTGACTGAGTTTAGCATGTGTACCACAACAATGAAAAGTCATGATCAGTGGAGCTGTGAAGTTATGATTCACCATGGCAACAGCTCCCGCCAAAAAGACATCCGCGTACTTCCGAGTCAATGCGTAACTTTAATTCTTAATAACTGTCAATAACTTAATAATTGTTATAATATCAGAGGTGAAAACTGTAAATTATTGAACTAATATTAATTTTAATGGTATCCCATGGCCAAAAAAAGGAAAAAGACAGAAAAAAGAATCAAGAACGTGGCAGCAGCTAAAAATGAAGTATAAAAACACAATTCAATCAAGTTAGGCTTTAAGCATGAAAGGTTCATGGGTGTAGGCTAAATGACTTTACAAACATTTGACATTAAATATCATCCAATGTCTGTTTCAATGCGCTGCAGCTTTCAACACTCTTTTCAAATAATTAAATATTCTCTAATCCAACCTGTTACATTTCTTAATTAGAGTAATAAAATTAACCACTGGCTTATCGACAGCAAGAAGGCAGAGGGAGAACCTGCACCAGCACCACTGACAGATGAAGAGGAGATGGTCAAGAATTGGAAGAATTCTAAAATCCAAAAGTAGAAAATAACTTTTGCTTTTATATTTGTAGGAAATAAAGATGACCATAAAAATTGTGAATAATTTGTGTTGATTTAACAGCTGTGGTTACGGCATCTCGTTGCTACTACTCCTCCATCTCCTTCCATTCCATACAGTAATCAGTTTCATTTTCAGAAGGTGTGATGGTGGGGATATGCTTGTCATCAATGCATCCAACAACACTGGAAACCCTGAAGGAAATTCTTTTAAAGGAGATTATTGGGTTACTTCCAGGGGTCACAGAAAGATGTTATCAAGTGAACGTCATTTATCAGATTAGCCTCATTTAAACTGATTTTTACACCACTGACTTACAGTCCTGTGATACTCCTCTTTGACAGATTTGTGCCCAGGAAATAATTCTCAGAATGAGTGAGAGGGACGCACACTTTCCTTAAAATCTGCATACAGCGGACTTATAACGTACTCTGCATTAGAGGTCCTCACGGAGGCCCCGAGACCCGAGGACCCGGGACCCGTACGGGTTCGGGTCTATATTTTAAATGGTCAGCCGGGTCCGGGTCGGGTCCCAATCTATTACTTCGGGTCCCGGGTCTGTTTAACATTGTGTGTAATACCCGAGTCGATCGGAGAACACCGCACCCGCGAGTGATCAGTGTCAGTCAGCATGCGTGTGTTTTGTAACTTGCAGTTTGTAAAATTAGGATGAGAAAAGTGTGAGCGGGAAATAAGGTAAAAAAAAAAAAAAAAACGTGTTACCTCAGCCGCCAGAAGCAGAGCGCGGGTGGAGTTAATGTTAGTACTGCAAGTGGACGGTGATCATGGATTCCTTCATGAGTGATGTGAAAAAAAAGCTGAAACAAAACTGAAGAGACACACCTGTTATTGAACTCGCACGCAGTAGAGTGTAACAAACTTCTAATTCTGTGCGTTGTTTGCTAAAAAAAATAATTGCTCCGAGTCTTTATTACAACCAACAAAAAGTATCGTTATTGTAGTTCAAAAGGGTAAACGTAACAGTCGAAGTTAACTCGAGATGAAAAAAAAAAAACTGCGAAGTTGCATTAGTCATCCGTCTCCGTGACAGCAAGTACTTTTGAAGCTGGAATAATGAGTGGATTAAGAAGGCTGTTTCAGATGGCAAGAGAGAGGAACAGCCTAACATGGATGGAAATGTATTGGCAAGGAGGATTGTATGCATTGCAGTCAGGGAGAGGGCTACAAACAGTAGTTAAGGCAAAAAGTAGTTTTTTTTTGCAACGTTTATTGACTTCATAGCATTTGCTGTGCAATATGTGCCGATCGAGATGGGTAGGCCTACAGTCGGGTCTGTGTCTTCCCAGCCGGGTTCGGGTCCATCTTTTGAATAATGGTCGGGTCCGCGTCGGGTCCGGGTAGTACATTTAAGGCATTTCTCGTGTCTACACGGGTTCGGGTCCCACTTTCAAATAAAATACGGTTCCGGGTCGGTTCCGCGCAGCACATTTACAGGTCTCTTCGGGTTCGGGTACGAATTTTTGGACCCGTGAAGACCTCTACTCTGCATCTCCGATGTTTTAAAGTGCATTTTTCTTATTTTGCTAATTATCTTCCAATGGGGTAAGAAATTAAAAATATTCTTATTTCCGTTTGCATTAAGATTATTTTTCTTACCCTATGGTGGACAATTTTACTTTATGTAAAATGCACTTAAAAGGAAAATCACCCAGGAAACAAGACTAAATATCTTAGAAAATTTTTCATCTACAAAATGCATATTAAGAATTTTTAGATATTTGTACTTGAAATAAGACAAAAATACTCAGTAAGAAAAGCAATTTTGCAGCGTGAATGAATGAGATATTTAAACTTCGCTAACACTTTAAAAAGGGGGAGGAGATGGAAAGAAACTCTGGGTTTACCGAAGAAAACCTGCTCCCGACCAAGTTAGATTCACAGAGTAAGTTACCACGGTACCCGACTCTGAGTACAAGTTACCTCTCTTTCAGAAACGGGCTTGATTTACCCTGCTTTCTTGGGTTTGACAAACCTCCCATTTTGAAACGGAAAACCCAGAGTTTCCCTCATTTCAGGGTTGACATATTCAGAGTTTTCACTTAACCTCCTTTCTGAAACGGGCCCCTGGTCAATTCGTGCGTTTTCTTTTTTTCTTTTTTACTCTTTCCACACAGATCTCAAGTAAACCGCTTCTCTCCGGTGTGAATTCTCATGTGACACCTGCAGAGCATGTGAGTGGAGCGGAGCGGAGATTCGCGAATTGTTGGTGAAGGAGGCAGAATGCAGTGGTGTAGACAGTCACTGAGGCCAGAAGCACTCCCAAAAAGGTGTGCAGTTTCGGCTCATATGAGAGTAACTCGAGTGTAGCTGACACCGCCCGAGGTCAGATGGAGGAGTACCTGGGCTCAATGAGGAAAAGTCCACACGAAGACGTACTACGATTCTGGAAAACCAGTGCTGGATCCCTCCCTCGACTAGCCAAGGTCGCCCGCAAAATCTTCAGCATCCCCAGTGGTTCTTCCAGCGCTGAGCGAGTGTTTTCTGCTGCCGGATTGCTTTCCCGGGCACACCGAATGAGCCTGAAGCCTGACACTTTGTCCAAGCTTATGTTTCTTAAAATAAAATCTAAAATCCTGTAAACATCAAGAGACGTTTTACTAGATCACAGTTCCCCGCAGTTATGGTCTATTTTAACTTTAGAAAGTTTGTTTCTTTCATTAACATCAGTACATAATCCAAGCGTTCTTTAAGTGCATTTTATATTGTATGTGTTTTTCACAGGCTTTATAATCCAGGTGTATTTTGTGAAGATCTATGCACATTTCATCTTGTGTGTGTGCGTGTTTCAATGAGCCTGTTTTCAATGTTCTATTGCACAACAACGGCAGCTATTTTGACGGAAATAAAGTTAACGGAATTCAACACTTTTTCAGTTTTTGCATTTTAGGTAGGTTTGCTAAGGTGCTTAAAACAACACGTTTTTAGATTCATATATTTAATACATTTTCATGAATGCATTACAATTAATAAATTTAAGAAGAATGTAAGAATTTCGCTCTGAAACATGCAATTGCTATTTATCAGCATGCTTAATTTTAGACAATTATCCAATAATTTCAATACAAACAGAAAACAATTAGGCCTACTAGAGAAATTTTATGTCAGAGCGGGATCTGAGCGGGAATTGGTTTACCAGCGAGCGTGAGCGGAATATTAATGGAGCGCTTGCTTGGGCGGTTAGCGACTGAGTGGAGCACACGTCCATAGAGCGGAAAATGTCACACCGCTCCGCTTTTGCTCACATGCTCTGGACACCTGTGACCTGTAGCAAGAAGCCGGTTTAGGTTAACCCAGGTAAGTTCACGTTAGTTTGAGCAAACTCTGAGTTTTCGGGCTCAAGAAGATGGGTTGGTTCTGAGCGGATTGCGTTGCTATGGTAAGTTACGCTACACGGCTACCCTGCAGGTTTTGTTCTGGGTTAGACATCGCAAACCCAAACTGGACAATCAGCTGAGAGCAAAGTGACATCTAATGCAATGAAGCCACTCCCTCGTATCTCTCGCTCCAGATCTAAAGCAGTTTACAGTCACAGAATTTTAGTCACATTAATTGTAATTGTTTATAATTCATATAATATATTTATTTAATTATTATATGAAGTGACAATTAATTTTAAGTTTCGAATTTAAATTAAATTTGAGCTCTGTGTGACACTATATATAAATAATTAAATTCAGTTGATTCCTTTGTATAAGACATCTCCTAATCTTCAGCAGAAAAATGAATTGCGCTGACTCTCGCAAGAAGTGAATCAAACTGACGCTTTGCTGATGCTCTCCATGTTCCCTGTGACTGGCTGTTTGCTGCACGTGTTATACCTTCAGGTGCACATGCTCCAGAGTTAATTGCAAACTGGTTCAAACTATGTTTATATCGAGCCTTGTGAGCTCGCTGATCCAAACCAGGTTGGCTTTTTCGGGTTTTGTCAACTCAAAACTTACTCTGCTACTCTGCTTACTCTTACTCTACAGGCCACAGAAGTTTATTGCTGTTGTGAAGCTCCTTCCACACTGCTCCTTCCAGTTTGAATTATCATGTGGACTTTTAGATGTCCTCTTTGAGAGAAGCCCTTTCCACACTGTTGGCAAGTGAAAGGTGTATCACACTGGTTCTATCCAGTGTGAATTCTTATGTGGACTTTAAGCCTTTCATTTTGTGTTTAACTCTTTCCACACTGTTGGCATGTGTATGGCTTCTCTCCAGTGTGAACTCTCATGTGGATTTTAGGACTCTCATGTGGATTTTTCAGTGAAACTCTTTCCACATGCATGCATGAGTTCATGCATAAGGCTTCTCTCCAGTGTGAATTCGTACAGTAGGTGGCCAACCAAAGTATGCTTTTTACCGCTGTAGGCACCGCGTCTGCTGCGTCTGCAAAGTGTATTTGCAGCTTTTGACCGCTGAGTGGTGTTTTAACCACAAGCATCAAAGCACATTTTTGCAAATAGCCGTCAGCTTTACCTCGCCGATGTGTTACATTTGATGGCTGCAGTTGGCGGAAAATGAAAAAGACACTGTAGTTCAAATATTTAATATTCACAGATGCAAATTTAGTACTTATGAAGTTATGTGCATTTCTTAGAACGAATTCAAGCAGGATAAATGTCAAGCCTTTGAGCCTGTGCTTATATTTACTCTAAGCTACACACATAGTATTACACCATATTTTAGATTTGAAACATAACGTGTGCAGTACTATTTATATAATATGAATCCTGTTATATTATTCTATAAATAAATTATGGTTTACTTTGCATCTGAGCTTTAAAAGTGGTAGCCTATTTCAGTAAGCTAGGCTATACTATGCAAAATGTCAATATTCTCACATTACTTAATATTTGTCACAAGTACATTTTTAGTTTATATTTTAAAATTCCTTTAACAAAACAGCATGCATTTTTGTCACGCACATGCATTGTAAGGCTATTGGTTACCTTACCTGTCCTTTATTTTGACAGAACTACTTGGGGAAAATATATCTGTTCACTGATCAAGAAATTGTTGCGTGTTTTATGAATTATTTCCTTTATTTTAGCAAAACGTGAGGAACTGTATAATTTCGCTCTCATTATTGAGGCCTAACTAAAACAAACAAATAAATTAAACCTGGCCACAATTTAGCTAAATCATTGAAACTGAAAAGAAAGGAGGGACTAATAAAATGTCCTCACGTTTAAACTCAAGTTCTCTCATTATAATCAACAAAATGCACACAATGTAAAAGAGCTTAATTTATTGACAACTTCAGTGATTTTAAAGGGAGCCTTCTTTACTCACTTTCATACAATTTGAGTAGAACAAAAAAAAAATTGCAGCCGCATTAAATGCAGGAGTGTGTCCTATTCGTTAGAATATCAGTGCAAGATTTGCGCTACGCGCATGATGCTGAGTGCGACACGCAAGAGATGTGCTGTGGGGTTACATTATTTAGCCTATTCTAATTATTCTTTGCAATCTTATTCGCGGTCTATAGCATTTTATAATTATTTGTACATTTAACTTAACCTGCTTTGTATCTTTATTATTTAATGCAAAAGCAATTTATTAAAACAAGTTTATGAGAGTCATACATCTGTTTAATCTTGATCAAGAGCAACTAATGATCAACAAATTGGAGCAGCATCATTTTAAGTCATTTAAGCAGCCAAGTCATTTGAAAACGTCAAATAGCCTTCAGTTTACAGTTATCCGTCTCAGATGTAGACTTGTGAAGATTTATTTTAATGTGGATCCCATACTGTAACCTAAAATAAATGTGCTCTATTACTATTCATATTCAAGTGTTTGTGCAGAAAGTTATTAAGGCGCATATGACAGGGAGGCGGCCGTGCGATCACTTGAAATTTTTCCTGATAATGAAATAACTTAAAATTGGGGTGCCTCACATACATGAAAGCTTGTAAAAGGTTGAAAAGGTTAACTTTAACGGACGAAACCAGGGGCCTGTACCATGAAGCCGGATTAGCTGGCTAGCCAGGTAAGTTTCAGTTTAGTTTGCACCAATCCTGGGTTTTAGGTACCATGAAAGTGGCTTGGCTTTTAGCTGCGTTCATTGCCATAGTAACTCACACTCCACAGCTAACCTGCTCCGGGGCAGGTTATGTTCTGGGTTAGAGATCTCAAACTGAAATTTGACCAATCAGCTTCAAGCAAAGTGACACGTCTCTGATGCAATAAAGCCACTCCTCAAGTTTCTGTTACTCCAAATTAAAGGACGCTACATAGTAAAACATTTTTAAAGATAAAATCATCAGATTTTTAGAGATGTTTTTTATAATTATTTATATAATTATTATACCCTTAATCCAATACACAAGCCAGCTTAGTTTAATTATTAAGCTTTAATTTAAATTAATATAAACAGATAATATGCAATATAAATACGTTTTAGAATCAATAGCTGTAAACATGACTACATATGAGTTTAGAGTCTTAAGTGTTTTTATACCTATAAATATTATAAACTCTATAAACTATCATTACAACTTTTACTTGCACTTATATGGCAAGATGTTCTCTAAGATTTCCTCTTTCATGGATAGATGGTTTCATCTTGCAGTGTAAATGTGTTTAAATTCTTCATATTGTTCAATCTTTTAATCTTTGGTAGTGAATCACACTGACTCTCTCACGAGAAGTGAAGCACAGTTTCAAGGCATGTGATTGGCTGCTCATTACTGATGTCACACATTCATGTGCACGCGCTCCATTAACTCGGGATCAAGCCTGAGTTGACAGAGAAAGTTGATGATCAGCTTCATGGTACTAACAAAGCCGGATTGGTTTGGTTTGGTTTTGTCAACTCAAAACTTATCCTGTAACCCTGAGTTCGTTCAGCCACCATCATGGTACAGGCCCCAGGTAGAGGAAATTACACTTCTTGTTGTTAATAAGTAAAATGAGATTTAAAAAAGTTAAATAAATATTTAATGGTACAGTATTCAGTAAACTGTGATCTTGATGTTCTGAATGAATTTTGGGAATGTGCATTGACTCGTATAGTTTACACTCGAAGTGGATTGGTCTCTCTAAGCGAGATCCCAATTCGTTGGTCTGACGTGACTTCTCCATTCCCTCCTTCAGGGAATGAGGGTTACATACAGTGCCTTGCGAAAGCGTTCATACCCCTTAATTTTTATGTTGCTGCCATATGTTAAACTGCTTTAAATTACTTTTTTTCCCACATCAATCTACACTCCATACATCATAATGGTAAAGCAAAAAACAGGTTTTTAACCTCTTTGCAACTTTATTAAAAATAAAAAACTTAAATGATTGCATAAGTATTCATACCCTTATCTGGGACAATTGAAATTAAGCTCAGGAGCATTCATATTGCTTGTAAATGTTACTACACTTTGAGTGAAGTTAACCTGTGGCAAATTCAATTGAATGGGTATGATTTGGAAAGGCACACGTCTTAAAGGGATCCCTGGGTATTAAGACTTGTATGGCTTAATATAATGTAAATGATATCTCTTACTGAAATATATAGTAGAAAACCCATTAAAGAGTCATGTTATTTTTAAAAAATCACATCGTTTATACATATTTTGGACTATGAGGTGGCGCCATTATTCTGATGACGTAAAATGGTTATGAGCCTGCCAAGGCTCACTCGGTGAGCTACTAGCACTACCTGTTGCTATTTTTTACCACAACACAACTCGAAATACACAACTCTGAAAATAAAATACTGATATGAAGACCACAGCTACTGAAAGAGCTTACAGGTGGAGATGGATTTAAGTCTAGGTTTAAACCAAATGCTGTACCATGGATTTTTCCCCACAAGGAGTCTAACTGCCCCGGATATCGAGGGAAATCCGCGCTGAGAAACTCTTCTAGCGGCCACGCGTCATGATTAGCGTCGGCATGTTTACGTCCTAACAGATAGCATCTAGCGATTCTTGTCTCAGCCGCTCGTAAGCTCTTTCAGTAGCTGTGGTCTACTAAAAGACTCAAAGGCATCAGGGCTAAAGTGGAGAGAAAAAAGAAGCGGGTCTTTAGGAAGTTTTATTCGTCCACATGCATCTTCCCATTCTTTTCTCCTCTTCTTATCGCTAGGAAAGCAGTGAAGTCTTACATTGCTTCTCTTGTTGCCCTTCGACTGAAAACTACAACCAAAAGCCACACAATGTGGTATCGTATAAGTATTTTATTTTCTGAGTTGTGTTGCGGTAAAAAGGCAAAGACTATAGAAATAAGCGCAAGTAGCTCACCGAGTGCAACCATTTGACGTCATCGACGCAGAATGTACTGTGCACATAAAATAATGGCGCCCCCCATAGTCCAAAAACGATGTAGATTTTTTAAAATAATATACATTTTCATGGGTTTTCTACTACATATTTAAATAAGAGACATCATTTATGTTGTATTAAGCTATACATGTCTTAATACCCGGGGATCCCTTTAATAAAAGGTCTAATAGCTGATAATGCTTATCAGAGCAAAATCAAGCCCGGAGGTCAAAATAACTGTCTGTAGAGCTCAGAAACAGGTTTGTGCCAAGCCACACATCTGGAGAAGAGTTCAGAAAAAAATTCTGCTTCACTGAAGGGTCACAGAAGCATGTAGTCTCTGTTATCCTTAATAGAAGAAGTTTGAAACAACCAGGACTCTTCCTAGAGCTGGCCTCCTGGCCAAACTGAGCAATTGATGGAGAAGGGCTTTGATTAGAGTGGTGACGAAGAAACTGATGGTCACTCTAGTTGAGCTCCATGATCATATATGCAGATCGGAGAAACTTACAGAAGGACAAACATCACTGCAACACTCCACCAATCTGAGCTTTATGGTGGTGTGGCCAAGCTCAATCCTCTCCTCGCTGAAGACACATGAAAACACACTTGGAATTTGTAAAAAAACATCTAAAGGACCCTCATACTGTGAGAAACAAGATTCTCTGGTCTGATGAACCTCAATTCTAAGCATCATGTTTGAAGGAAACCAGGCACTGCTCATCACCTGCAGAGTACCAACCCAAAAGTAAAGTGTGCTGGTAGCAGCCTCATGCTGTGGGGCTGTTTTTCAGCGGCAGGGACTGAGGGACTCAACTAATTTAAAGCGGTTTAACATAAGGCAGCAACATAAAACATGAAAAAAATGATGGGGTAAGAATACTTTCGCAAGGCACTGTACGTAACCGAGACGTTTCAACTAACTAAATAACTTTTTTCTGCTTAGTAGTGATCGTGTCTTTCTGTTCCACTTGATTTGTGTAAATATGTCATATTTAAGGTAACAATGCTATACATAATATCATATTAATAATATGCCAGTCATATATATCTGTGTTCAATATTGATTAAATGGGAGGGGAAATCTGCCCATACCCAGCTAGGAAAAAATGATAAAAGCACTTACTGAAGTGGTATTCTGAAACTGTGATTAAATTAAATAAAACAGCAAAATGATAACAATCTTCATCAAACATAAAAGAGATTACCTTAGATAAAGTTTGATTAATATGTACATACAGTACCTGTCAAAAGTTTGGACCATTACTATTTTTAATGATTTTGAACGAAATTTCTTATGCTCATCAAGTCTGTGTTTATTTATATTTTTAAATATATTTTAAAGTATAGTAAAATAGTTAACCATTATTTTAAATTGTAATATTCACAATTGTATTGTTTTTTGATCAAATAGGCTAAATCCAGGCTTGATAAGAAAGAGACTTCTTTCAAAAACATTTTAAATAGTAATGTTTCCAAACTTTTGTCCTGTATAAGTAAAAATATACAAAATTTTAATTTTGTATAAATAAAAAGGTTATGAATCATATTTGTTTCAAGTGCTTTTTATTGTGGGAGGGGGGCCTCCAACATGAATTTTGCCTAGTCCTCCTGATGTCTAGAACTGGCCCTGGCCTACACTCCAGGTCAAATAAAAGCCATAATTAGGAAAATCATATGACATTCTTCAGAAATATGATTCATTTCTGTAGAGCTGTACTGTAAATAAGAATCAAATGAGTGAGTTCAGCTTTGAGAAAGAAACCGACCTGTTTGTTCCTCAGTATCTTCATGTTTGATGCTGAATACTTCTGCAATCCTTATGTCTTCACTCTCCTCTTTAATAAACGCCATCCTTTGTGTCACGTGGATAATTTATCTGTGAGTTTGGACAAGATGAGAATAATTAACAGAAAGAAAATAAATCTACTAAATGTAACTAATTGTGTTACTCATGTGTGGATGCACTCAAAAAAACAAACAAAAATAAAACGTTCAGAAATGTTATACAAAGCATTACAATGTTTCATTCAGTAATAAAACATACACATAAGAGTTCTCATTAGAAGCATAAAAGTGCTGAACAGTTCAAATACTCAAAACACAAACCTTTCTTCAGACACATCACAACAGAGCAGGAGTGTGGCACAGCCTTATGATGTCATATCCCCCCTCCAAAATAAAAGTCCCATTCTCACGCTACAATCTGAAATGTGCAGACATATTTACATGCAAATAATAATACATATCAACGATGTTCAGAGTTAAATTATTGGTAAAATACATAAGGATGTTGTGCTAAATAATAACTAGAAATGAAAGAGTTTGAACTACATCTAAGACATGGATTCCGTAAACGATTCAACACTTTATTTCCGCTTTATATATATTTATATATATGACAACAGAAAAAGGCACAGATCTATGAATAAGAATAGCAACACCTCTGGGATTACTGGGAAAAGGTGAATGATACAGCTTCCCATCCAGTTCAAATTTTACGATGATCTGCAGGTTTAAGATGAGTTTCCTGGAGGATGGCAATGTTAGTGTTTAGACATTTTAGATGATTAGTAATCTTATTACACTTTAACCCTCTGGTTGTGTTCGGACTCCTGTCACTCTTGTTGTGTTCCCGGTCAAAAATGACCGGACTCCAAACAATTGCTTATAAATCTGTCATTATGCTATATTATCACTAAATATTGGATTCAATCTTTTTGTCAACTTGTGTTCTTTCATTTAGGACTGGTTTTGTGTTTCTATTTGCATCCGATTAATCGTAGGCCTCATTTATCCGAAAGTAGGCTCCTCGTTTTTTGAGTGAAAAAATCTTTTTTTATGAATAATTTTCACAATATGAGATAAAAAATTATGAAAATTGGCACTGTTTATCACACTAGTGTGCTTTAATGATTAATCAAGAAGTTTGCTCAAATCATTTGATGTTAAAACATTTATCACATCCCTTACAGAAAAAACTAAACAAAACATGAATTTCTGATGTTTTCCATGTGATCACGTGTGGACAACAAAAACCCTAATGAATTGATTGTGTACTTTTTCTAGATCTTTTCTAATCTAGACATGAATTTGGAAAGGAAAGGGCACTGAGGGAGCAATGCTGATGGATCATTTTTATAGCAATTCATTTTTATGGCTTTTCCCTTCACATTTCTCCCTTTTTCTTTTAAGATTTACTGGAAATTAAATTATTTTACTTTCATTTTAGACCTTATGAAAGAGAATAAAGAGAAAAATAAAAATAAAAAAGTTTGTTTTTTAACTAAAATAAAGGCTTAAAACAGTTTCCCATACAAAGAACATTGCTTTCACGTGTGATCAATGTGGGAAGAGTTTCCAACAAAAAGGAAACTTACATTTAAATGCAGTAAGTATTTGGTCATTAATATTATTTTTGTAAAAAAAGCAGCACTGTTTTAGTTAAACTATTGCATCCATGTTCATTGTTCATAGCCGTGATATTCCAGATGGTTGCTACAGTTATTATCGCTGTCAATCACATTTGCTAGTGACATGGGATTTAGCAGATTTACTATATGATCTACTTTATGAAAAAAAACTGAACAATTTATGTTTCATGTTGCAATGCATCTGTACTTTGATAGCTGGTTCTTTGCTATATTTAGCATAGTCTTTGTTTCATGTAGTTTATATTGGCTAGAATAAACCACTATCCAAAAAAATAACAAAAACCTAAGCAATAATTGAAAAGTTTAATATTTCTCACTATGTGAACGTGACTGAAATCACATATGAAACGTGTCACAATAATGTGTTGAGCAATAAAAGGACTGTCCCATATAAATCAGGATAAAAACAACAGCACGTGTCACACACTAGTGTCAATGGTCCTCTCGTCGATAGGTGGCGCTAATGCACTCATATGTGTCCGATCCGACCTAAAACAACAAGAAGAAGAAGACCACCAGCTCCTCAGTCGGTCAGCGTTGGGTCTCCTGAGGTAAGACGATCAGTTCATGGTGCTTCATATAACTGTACAATAATAAAAACACAGTTTGTTAAAGCAGCATTTTACTGAGTCATTCTGTATCGTTTTCATCTGCTATTTGTGCATCTTTTCTGGCGTCTGCTGACTGAAATAAACATCCAGGCTAGCAGACAACAACAATGTGAGGAACTAATGCTAAATACATTTAAGAGCTGTGATTATGTTTGTGTATTTAATTATTTAGATTATTTGGAGCAATAATGGTATTGTTTTTAAATGTCACTTGATCAAAAGTCAAAGTAGGATCTGTGAGGGGAAATAATGGGAGTCTACCTTGATTTGTTTTCAAACTAATTCACATATTCAGTTTTTGCCTGTGTGTTAATGCATTTTTAGCATTATCTGTGTTGACATGAAGATGCTTGCTTGATTGTAACACTCAATTTGATGATGAAAGCATTGAATTGATAACTGATTTATTTATTTTTACAGCAATTCATCGACAGTTCAGCGTTTTCAAAGCAGTTTACCAATAAATGCTGGCATGTTCCCATCAGCCTAAAAGTGAAGAAGATAAAGTTTGTGAGGTAAAACTGAAAACGTGAATGATCCAGAGCCCTGCGGAATAAAACAGGAAGATGTTGAACAACAAATAGGTTAGTGTTTGTTCTTAAATCTTTCATAAGGTTATAATTCTTAAAGCTGCAAAAAATAATTTGGGTTAAAAATGGTCCAAAATCAATTATATATTTTGTCTTATTCCATGGTCTGTCTGAATACTGGATTCTGATTGGCTGGCAGGTGTTGATTAAATTCGTTGAACTGCACAGGTAGTTCCAGGTCAGTTTAATCACCGCTCCATATTAATGCGCTGCTTTAATAGATGCACACTAACCAACACACATCACACACACACACACACACAAAGAGAGAGTGTGAGTTGGAAGATCGCAGATTGCGCTGCAAACATACACAAACTTCTTGTCAACGCTTCCCCGCGATTTTTATTAATAAAATAGCCTAGATACTAGATCGCTACATTATATTCCTCAGCAACGATGGTAAAATGGCTGTTCTTTAAGTAATTGTTTTGTAGAGAGAGACGCGTTCAGACGCAGGTAACAACTGCCATCTCTCTCTCTCTCTCTCTCTCTCTCTCTCTCTCTCTCTCTCGATAATTAACTGAAATACATGATATAATTCATTCAAATAAATGTGATGATTGTGGTCTTACCGCACTATTTCATCTCTGTGTCTGATTTGAAGCGGGCAGAATGCTGAGCTAACGAGCCGTAACTGACGAAAATAACTCATTTTTACCCATTCGGGCAAATATTGCGCTGCAAATCAGACATAACAGAGATGAAATAGTGCAGTAAGACCACATTTATTTGAATGAATTATAGCATGTATTTCAATTAATTGAATCGTTTGAGAGAGAGAGAGAGAGATGATAGTTGTGTGTATCTGCTTGCTGCGTCTGCGCGTCTCTCTCTCTACAAACAATTACTTCAAGAAACAGTGATTTTATCACCTATTTGTGGGGAATATAATGTAGCGATCTAGTATCATTTTATTTTAGTAATAAAAATCGCGGGGTGAAGCGTTGGCAACACGTTTATTTGTATGTGCAGCACAATCTGCGATCTCACCTGACTCTCTCTCTCCGTGTGTGTGTGTGCGAGTGATGCTTGTTGGTTAGTGTGCATCAATTAAAGCAGCGCAACTTAATATGGAGCGGTATGATTAAACTGACCTGGAAACTACCTGTGCAGTTCAACGAATTTAATCAACACCTGCCAGCCAATCAGAATGTCGAGTATTCAGACAGACCATGGACTAAATAAGAGCAAGGATAAAAAGCACATTCAAATAAATGTGATGATTGTGGTCTTACCGCACTATTTCATCTCTGTGTCTGATTTGAAGCGGGCAGAATGCTGAGCTAACGAGCCGTAACTGACGAAAATAACTCATTTTTACCCATTCGGGCAAATATTGCGCTGCAAAGAGCAATACAAGTTTTAACTTGTCTATAACTTGGCAAATGACCAATTGACCATGGAATAAGCGGGATAATCATCGGCTAGCCATGCATTAAACGATTTGAATGCACTTTGCGGAGGAACTTGGTTCTTCGCCTCATTCAAATCGTTTAATGCACAGCAATAAATACCGTTGATTATCCCTTACTTGTTTTCTAGTATAAATCTCTAAAATATCTTGAATCAGGATGCATTTACTTGACAAGTAATATGATTTAAGACGCAATGTGTTGTTTCCTGAAGAAAATATTTTACAAATTGTGTTAGTTTTTGCTTAAAACAAGCAAAATCACTTCCAAAACTGTGGCAACAACGATGGAAACATAATTCATTTATTTAAAAATTGTATTTCATCTCTGTTGCAACAGTTTTGTAAGTGTCTAAAATGACTGAACCCATATGTACAAGTCATTGGTGTTTGGTGATGAGTTTTTGGCTCAAGGTCTGCATTTACAGTCACACCAGAGGTGTTAAACTGGGATTAGGACTTGGTTTTATGCAGACCAGTCAAGTTCTTCCACACTGACTCAATCAATCATTTTCTTTTTGAACCTTGTCTTATACACAGAGACATTGTCATGTTAGAATAGAAAAGAGTCCCTGGGTGCAAACTGTTGCTATAATATTAGAAAATATGCACACAATTTCGGTATCTAGAATATCATTATATGCTTTAACATTAAGATTTGTACTCATAGAAATTACTAAAGTAGTCAAACCTGTTCATTAGAAGGGGGTGCCAATACTTTTGGCAATATAGTGTATATCGATGCTTCAAATGTTACAAAAATTTGTTTGGAAACACTTTTTTTGTCGAGAAAAGGGGCTTTAATGCAAATAAATGTGGCATGACAGAATTAGCCTATAGGCAGCGTCCGTGTTCATGGTGTTGCTCACGTTAAAGCACTGTTTCCCTGTAGTTCAAAAGCACATTATTAATCAATATGAACATGATTATTAATATGTATCTAAAATTATTTTATACACGGTTAGAAAAAGACGAGTTACCTCTCAAACATACTTATCTTAATTTGATGTTCCTTTAGTAGGCTAGTTTACATTATTTTTTTACAGTGCACGTTCAGTTTAAATAGCCTTTCAGCGTGACCCGTGATATTATGCCAAGCACATTTTGTTTTACATGGATATTGGAATGCGAAGTACAAAAATTAATTAATTCGTTATGGCTTGTTAGCTTATTTAATTTTTATTATTGTTTTGTTCTGAGTTCTTTCTACCGTTAAATTAAAGTATTTGTTGGAGTGAGGGGAAATAAAATAGCATGTTTTTTCAATATGTTTGGCTGACTGTATTTTTATAATGACAATGAACAGGCTGCGTTGTCGAGGCTAATGCTTAACGCACCGGCACAATCACTTGATTTTTATTTTATTTTTATTCTTATAAAAGTGGAAACAATTTACAATAGCCTACTCCTTCATTTCTGGTTATTAAGGGATAATCAACGGCTACCGTGCATTAAAGGATTTTAAATGCACGACGTGGAGGCTAAAACCGCCCGATGCGAAGCAGTGGTTGCCTCCTCGATGCATTAAAATCCTTTAATGCATCAGCCATTATTATCCCGCTTATTCCATAGCTTTGCCAAATTATAGACAAGTTAAAACTTGTATTGCTCTTTGCAGCGCATTTTGACCGGAAGGGTAAAAATGCAGTTATTTTCGTCAGTTACGGCTTTAGCAATTCTGCCCGCTTCATCAGACACAGAGATGAAATAGTGCAGTAAGACCACATTTATTTGAATGAATTATAGCATGTATTTCAATTAATTGTCGTTTGAGAGAGAGAGAGAGAGAGATGATAGTTGTGTGTATCTGCTTGCTGCGTCTGCGCGTCTCTCTCTCTACAAACAATTACTTCAAAAACAGTGATTTTATCACCTATTTGCTGGGGAATATAATGTAGCGATCTAGTATCTTTTATTTTAGTAATAAAAATCGCGGGGAAGCGTTGGCAACACGTTTATTTGTATGTGCAGCACAATCTGCGATCTCCGACCTCTCTCTCTCTCCGTGTGTGTGTGTGCGAGTGATGTGTGTTGGTTAGTGTGCATCAATTAAAGCAGCGCATTAATATGGAGCGGTGATTAAACTGACCTGGAACTACCTGTGCAGTTCAACGAATTTAATCAACACCTGCCAGCCAATCAGAATCGAGTATTCAGACAGACCATGGACTAAATAAGAGCAAGACATTATTCAAAATATTTATTTTATTTGTGTACATTCACAATAAAAACAAAACACAGTGCTTTTGTGAAATAAAGGAGACAAACAGGATGCTGCTTTCTCAAGAGCGCATCACAAAAATTAACCAAAATTCTGCATATAGGCTGCTAATTGTTGCAGGGTTTTTTTTCTTTAATTTTGTTAATTGATTAATTATTTAGAAAAATATATTTTGCATATGGGCCTATTTATTTTGTTTATATATAAAAATATTCTCTGTTCGCAGAAGTGCTGCAGGTGCGTGATGTGCATGTGAATCCTCACGTTCATGTTGTTTATGCTGCTTTTTACATGTATAAAATTAATCCCTGGAAAACAAATTTAGGTGTTTTTAATAGGTCACAGACACCTATCAGTTTAAATGTAATTTAACATAATCTTAGTTAACGGTTAATATGGCTTAACAACAGTGTTGGGCACGTTACTTTAAAAAAGTAATTAGTTATAGTTACTAGTTACTTCTTACAAATAGTAACTGAGTTAGTAACTGAGTTACATCATTATAAAAGTAACTAATTACCAGGGAAAGTAACTATTCCGTTACTTTAAAAAAAAAATCAAATGTCAAATAACTTGGATGCCCCAATATTAAATGTTAAATGAATGAAATGGACACTAAATAGAATAAAACATTGTACATTAATCAACACTATTTATCTACTGACACTTAGCATCAGTCAGTCAAGTATTATAATATGATATTATGATAATTTAGCATTATATGATGATAGAACTTTAGTAATTAGAATAACCAAGTATGAATTCATATTTGTCATGTTGACTGAACTTAGGACTGGTGGTGGTGCTTAAGATATTGTTTGTCATTTAGTGTTTCTATAAAAAAAAGGGGAAAAAATTGATAAGATAACAAAACTACTACGAATTATACCACTAATAACAATATAAAACGCACTAAGGATAAAGGATCTGCTGGGTTCATGAATATTAATCACATTGTATGGGTTCGCTCGAGTTGATTCACTGAAATCAAAACAGGGATGATAATAGGTGAGCGCCGGCCAATGAGATTGTCGTTTGCGCATTAGATCCGCCCACTAGGGGACTTCTTAAAAGCTGAAGAATTCCAAAGGAACTCCGTTATTTTGACAAGAAAATACAACAAAGAATGTCATTTACATGTAGCGCGTCAATTCTGCATGTTATGAAAGACTCTCTCGCTCTGTATCTTTCTCTGCGCGCACGCTGTGTGTGTGTGTGTGTGTGTGTGTGTGTGTGTGTGTGTGTGTGTGTGTGTGTGTGTGTGTGTGTGTGTGTGTGTGTGTGTGTGTGTGTGTGTGTGTGAGAGTGTGTGTGTGTGTGAGAGTGTGTGTGTGTGTGAGAGTGTGTGTGTGTGTGAGAGTGTGTGTGTGTGTGAGAGTGTGTGTGTGTGTGTGAGAGAGAGAAAGCTACGGCGAGTCGTGCGCATTCACACTAGAGTTTACGGTACACTGCGCATCCATTCAGATGAACTGAAAAATAAAATGATAATATTATAATAAATTATAGTAACGCCGCATTTTATTGTCAGTAACGGCGTTGTAACGGGGGAAACAGTAATTAGTTTGATTACTCGTTACTGAAAACAATAACGCCATTAGTAACGCCGTTTATTTATAACGCCGTTATTCCCATCACTGCTTAACAACCGTCGGTTAGGAGAAATAAAATAACCGAAATGAACATTCCTATTTCCTATCAACGTTAATCAGAATAATAGTAATAATAATAATACAACTGCACCCGTTTATGATTATTGCTTGATTATCAAGTAGACTATCTATATAATAGTCTATAACAAAGTAGGCTACAAAAAAAAAAACATGACACTTGTTAATAAAAATTATTTTATGTAGGCCTATACAATTTAATAATAGGCTATTTTGTTTCAAATGGATGAAGAACAGGCTACTAGCCTATATCCTATAATTTAAGCAATAGGAGAAATTATGTATGGAAACAGCTCATGGGCAATTTTTTTTTTTTTGCGATACATCAAAACTTATGCGACAATTCGTTTTTTTTTTTAGGGAAGACGTCATCATGCATTTTATCGGTAAAAGGCCAGTTGGATGGAAACAGGCTGTAGACAGCAAATTTCACAAAAAAAAATGTTAATGAATATTCTCTTCGTCGATAACAAAACAGCACAAAAACTGGATGGAAACTTGATTATTGCTGCAGTGCAAAATGGGATTGTCAAGTAGACAAACTGACCAACACTTTCATGAAAACCTGTCATAAATGTTGTATGCACCTTGCAAACTCAACTATTTGTATTACAGTCTAGTCTAGTCCACCTTAATTAAATGTAAAGAGGTATGCACTGCTGTGCTACTACAGGTATTTTGAACAATGCAACTTGAACTTGTACAAAAAAAGTTGTGCAGACCCTTCAGCAATTGGTAAGTAAATTACTGTTAAATTTAAAATAAATAAAACATAGTCTTACATTAGAAGAAAAATGTTACATTTAAATTAAACATAACATGTACATGACATAACATAACATGTATAACATGTGCATGTATTAAAGGGGTCATATGATGTGATTTCAAGTGTTGCTTTCTCTTTGGGGTGTCACAAGCTGTTTGTGCATAGATAAGATCCCTGAAGTTGCAAAGACTAAAGTCTCAAAACCAAAGAGATATTCTTTATAAAACTTAAGACTCTGCCACGCCCCCCTAAAACGGCTCATTTAAACCCCCCCCCCACGTGTCTATGTCACGATGTGGAAATATTTGCGTAAAGCATGGTTTCAGTAACCGCAGTTGTGTTGAAGCAGCCTTGTCAGGGAGAAGCTGTGAACAGCAACGCATTTTATGGACGACCGTTTCGTGAACCTAAGAGAGGAGGTAATTCTGACTTTGCTATGACAATCTGGCGCTTCTGAATCAGCAACTGTGTTTTGTTATTAGTTTAAGTTTTTGCTATTGACTGTTCAAATGCGGAGTTTTCCGCATCGTGTGTGTGAGAGAGAGTCACATCACAGCGTCGTTTGTGTGAGAGAGAGAGAGAGAGAGTCACATCACAGCACAGCATTGTTTGTGTGAGTGAGAGAGAGAGAGAGTCACATCACAGCATTGTTTGTGTGAGTGAGAGAGAGAGAGAGAGTCACATCACAGCATTGTGTGTGTGTATGTGTGTTCGCGTGTGTGAGAGAGGGAGACACGGTCACATCACAACCGCGACTTGTTTGCAAACACATACGAGCATCATCACTGTGACTGTCACGTGACTTTGTTCCCCTCTCGGGCTTGAACTGATGGTAAAACTAAGGACATTATTAACTGTCTTTAATTTTGAAAGCTGAAGCTCGCGATTATGGAAAGAGGCGTTACATTTCCGACGAGTGCTTGTGGTGTTCGGCCAATCACAATGCACTGGGTCAGTTGGCCAATCAGAGCAGACTGTGCTTGTCGGAAGGAGGGACTTTGTAGAAAACGAAGCGTTTGAGAGATGCGGGGCATAGAGGACCTACAATAATGTACATCAGTGCTTCCCAAACCTGTCCTGGAGGACCCCTAGCCCTGCACATTTTGTATGTCTCCCTTATCTAACACACCTGATTCAACTCATCAGCTCGTTAGTAGAGACTGCAAGACATGAATCAGGTGTGTTAGATAAGGGAGACATACAAAATGTGCAGCACCGATGTACAGTATTTGAAAAATAATGTGGTTTTTGAACATTTAAAGCATGTCAACATATTCTGTTACACCAAATACACAATATAATGATCCTTAAAAAAGCATCATATGACCACTTTAAAGTCTCCCCGTGAGCAATCATACAGGTGCGGATATATTTATGGCAGCTCAGCTATTCGAGACAGTGTATTTATGTTGCTAGTGACTTGGAGAGGTTGTTCTCCTGCCTGACCTTTGTTGAATGAGAAACGAATCCGGGGGGGAAACAAAAAATCGCACGTCAAAGAAGGTGGAGTTCCAGAACACACCCACCGATTGCGTAATCGCCATGGACCAATGGTAGCTCAAAGGTGTTTAGGAGCCAAAACGAACTCCCCAGAATGTTTGCTTTGGTGAGCTGTTTCGAACTGCTGAAATGAACTCAAAATGAACTTCATTACGGCCCGATTTTGTTCAAAATGACGTCATATCAGTTCGTTCTTCGATTTCGTTTGAAGTATATCGGGGCCTTAAAGTGGAAGTGAAGCAGTCAGTTAAGTTTACATTATTTATTAAAGTGATTTCCACTTTGATTAAAAAATATATAACAAACATGATTAATGTAACCATTTTAAAGAAAAAAGGATGTTTCGTTATAGCTTTTGAAGCAAGGGCGGTACAAAAACTCATCACTAAACACCAATGACTTGTACATACACTATATAGACAAAAGTATTGGGACACCCCCTTCTTTAGAACAGAAAAATGCACTTCCAAATCTGTGGCAACAACGATGGGAACATAATTCATGTATTTAAAAATTGTATTTCCATCTCTGTTGCAACAGTTTTGGAAGTGTCTAAAATGACTGAATGCAAGAGATTCAAAAATGTGTCTGTTTATTCTAAGCAAGTGCAAGCAGCTATTAAAGTCCGCATGAACCGGAAGTTGCTGCCGACTTTATTTCAGTGTAGTGACGTATTTCCAGCATAAACGGAATATTGAGTAGAGGGCAGGGGTTTATTTTAGCGCTCCTCCTCTCTGTCTCTCACTCATAGCAACCTAACGGTCGGAGGGGGTGTGTTTAAGGATATTCTGCCCAAGCCGTCAAACTGACGTCATCAGAAAAGGAATTGTTCAGATTTTGATTAAAGATTACCAAGACAAACTATTTTTCTCAGTGGATTAACTTGCACGGATTAATTGTTCACATCAAGACTAGCAATGTGCGCTAGTAAAGTAAATAGTCAATTTTGATTTCATGCTGACTTAACGCAATATTAACGCAAATACGGGTGTTTTTTCCCTCTGGTGAGTAGGGTTGGGAATCGAAAATCGATTCCGATTCCAGAATCGGATACTTAAGGTCATGAATCGGATACTTGTTGTCAAATTAAAATTTCGATTCCGCCTATCGATTCCTATGCGCTTTTTTTTTTCTTCATCTGTGAGGACCGGACCTACAGTGATCTGCCAGGACCTTGCTTGCTAGTAAGCACTCCAAAGTTTGGCTACAGTTGCGATCAGAAGCCAAAAAAGTTAAGTATAATATCTGTGATAGCTAAACGTGTTGCAATCGTGTAGCCCACGAAAACATGGGGGTGCGGTGATAAAAATAAATGAATGAACAATTTGTAACAAAAAATACATTTCATTTTATTAATTTGTTTATTCATTAAAATTCATTGAGAAAAGTAGCCTAAGCCTACAATGACAAGCAATGGTTAAACATGAGTTATGTTGAATCAAATTGACTGTGAAAGTCGTTCCAATTTACAGGTGCATCTCAATAAATTAGAATGTCGTGGAAAAGTTCATTTATTTCAGTAATTCAACTCAATGTGAAACTCGTGTATTAAATAAATTCAATGCACACAGACTGAAGTAGTTTAAGTCTTTGGTTCTTTTAATTGTGATGATTTAGGCTCACATTTAACAAAAACCCACTCAATACTTGGTAGGGGCTCCTTTTGCTCTAATTACTGCCTCAATTCGGCATGGCATGGAGGTGATCAGTTTGTGGCACTGCTGAGGTGGTATGGAAGCCCAGGTTGCTTTGACAGTGGCCTTCAGCTCATCTGCATTGTTGGGTCTGGTGTCTCTCATCTTCCTCTTGACAATACCCCATAGATTCTCTATGGGGTTCAGGTCAGGCGAGTTTACTGGCCAATCAAGCACAGTAACACCATGGTCATTGAACCAGCTTTTGGTACCTTTGCCAGTGTGGGCAGGTGCCAAGTCCAGCTGGAAAATGAAATCAGCATCTCCATAAAGCTTGTCAGCAGAAGGAAGCATGAAGTGCTCTAAAATATCCTGGTAGATGGCTGCGTTGACTGTGGACTTCAGAAAACACAATGGACCAACACCAGCAGATGACATGGCAGCCCAAATCATCACTGACTGTGGAAACTTCACACTGGACTTCAAGCAACATGGATTCTGTGCCTCTCCACTCTTCCTCCAGACTCTGGGACCTTGATTTCCAAATGAAATGCAAAATTTACTTTCATCTGAAAAGAGGACTTTGGACCACTGAGCAACAGTCCAGTTCTTTTTCTCCACAGCCCAGGTAAGATGCTTCTGACGTTGTCTCTGGTTCAGAAGTGGCTTGGTAGCCCTTTTCCTGAAGACGTCTGAGCGTGGTGACTCTTGATGCACTGACTCCAGCTTCAGTCCACTCCTTGTGAAGCTCTCCCAAGTGTTTGAATCAGCTTTGCTTGACTGTATTCTCAAGCTTGCAGTCATCCCTGTTGCTTGTGCACCTTTTCCTACCCAATTTCGTCCTTCCAGTCAACTTTGCATTTAATATGCTTTGATACAGCACTCTGTAAACAGCCACACCTTTCAGTAATGACCTTCTGTGACTTACCCTCTTTGTGGAGGGTGTCAATGTTCGTCTTCTGGACCATTGCCAAGTCAGCAGTCTTCTCCATTATTGTGGTTTCAAAGAAGAGATACCCAGAATTTATACTGTATGGATGGTCATTTATTGAAACTCAAATGTAAATATTCTAATATTTTGAGATACTGATTTTTGACTTTCAAGAGCTGTAAGCTCTAATCATAAAAATTAAAACAAAAAAAAAACGTTTGAAATGTCTTACTTTACATGTAATGAATCTAAAATTATATGAAAGTTTCACTTTTTTTAAATAAGTTACAAGAAAAAAAAATTCACGACATTCTAATTTATTGAGACGCACCTGTATTCAACTTATTAAACTGACTTAAAAATCATTTGTTGACATGGTTTTTTGATTGTTATTACCCGTAACATGTCTGTGCCGTACCCACATTAAGAATTAACAACCATTTCTACAGACATAGCAAAGACACAGTAGAGAAAGAGCGAGAGCGTCCATTTTCCTCAGCAGCAACAAATCTCGCTTTCTCACATCTGTAGTGCTTTTTGATCTTTAACGTTAGGTCTTTCCTATTCTTGAAACAAAATTAATTCTTAAGGTTGATTCAATATTACTCTAAAAAAAAAAAAAAACAACATCAGCAGTGCTACAATGACAAAGTTGCTTACGTTAAACACAAAACTTTTATGAACAGAATGAATAAGACTGATGTGCCTGCATTGTAACACAAATAAATTAAACTTTTTTGGAATTTCCCCTTACTTTAAACGAATGCTTATGGCTCATTATTATTAATGGAGAAAAAAACATAGCAGGGGTTCTCAAAGTCTACATTCAAAGGTCCAAATCTGGATTTTCATCAGTGCCAAATGTCCGGACCGGAACAATTGGTTAATACAAAGCTTGTTTTACATACATAACATGCATAACGAATCAACACTAATTTTTTGAAAAAATAAAGGGCCCTTTGCATTCAAAATACATGAATAACAAGTCCAAAAGTGGCAAAACAATTCATTTAAGTGCCAGCATTAGAGGTCGACCGATATGGGTTTTTCTAGCGATCGATGGCCAATATATGATGCCGAATTTTTTTGGCCAATGTATTTGGCCTATTTTCTTTTCCCCCCCTTCATCTCATAAAAGAGAGTAGAGTAATTGTA
The DNA here is from genome assembly GCA_027422415.1 of Schizothorax lantsangensis. Taxonomy (NCBI): domain Eukaryota; kingdom Metazoa; phylum Chordata; class Actinopteri; order Cypriniformes; family Cyprinidae; genus Schizothorax; species Schizothorax lantsangensis. The sequence continues at coordinate 3,168,594 of CM049852.1, read as the reverse complement.
TAGGCACAAGATGTTAGTAGTAGTAGTAGTAGTAGCCTAATTTAAGTAATAATACATGGCTCAAAACTTAAACACCTTCTCAAAACCGTTCTGAAGCTTTTTGTTTATTTTTGACACCAGTGTTTCTCACAGAATTGCCAATGAAAATTGATTCTCTGCCAGCAGAAGATATAATGGTTTCCCCGGTAACAGCTGTAATCAAATCAGCGCTGCGCTCACAAACGCTACATTACAGTAAAGACAAAATGAAAACGACATCCAGCTTTTCTGAAAATGGTCGGTTCTTTTCAAAGATACATTCATATAAAAAACCCTGCGCCACATTTTTATTTTGAAATGTGCAATGCTCATGTTTCAACGAAGTATAAGCCTTTTGGAAAATCTAGCTATTTGTGCCGTTCAGTTTTGATATAGTGACGGGCCACCACAAATAACCTAATTTATGGGAAACACTTGGACACTGCTAGAAGTCAAATGGCCATATAAGTGATAACCAAAAAAAAAAAATATTACTCATATTAGCGGTGAAATGTCACCCAATTATGTCAAACGTTATATACTCACTGGATGTCATGACAACAAATGTCACGAAGGAAAAGTTTGAATATCTCGCCTTCACTTTCATGAAAAACCAAAAAGACATAAAAAAACCTAAAATGATTTCAAAGTTTAACATGCGTTTATCAAAGTAGAAAATATAATTAGTGCTCTTGAGATATAAAATGGAGGCGGGTCCGGATTGAATTCCCTCCGGGTCCGGATCTGGACCGGAGTCCAGACTTTGAGAAGCACTAGTCTATAGTCTACAATAAAATAGTAATACAAGGACAAATTTACCTATTGTCACAAATAGAGGCGGAAACAACATAGCAAACACAGTAGAGAAAGAGCGAGAGCGTGAGCAACAAATCTCGACATCTGTAGTGCTTTTTGAACAGAAAACAAAATTAATTCTTAAGATTCAATATTGAGTGCTACAATGACAAAGTTGCTTACGTGAACAGCTGATGTGCCTGCATTGTAACACAAATAAATTAAACTTTTTTGGAATTTCCCCTTACTTTAAACGAATGCTTATGGCTCATTATTATTAATGGAGAAAAAAACATAGCAGGGGTAAGGGTCCAATCCGGAAATGAAACAACAGAATGATTTATTGAACAGGGGATGGCGATCGTGTGGAGAGACTGGCAGGTAAGGAATCCAGAGAGAGAAACAGTTCAAATGTGCCTTAGCTGTTGACTGATCAGAGTCCTTTCTTTGTAGGAACAACGGAGAGCGGGGATCAGGAATAAACCAGGAACTGCGACGGAGAAACACAGGAGGATCGCAGGAGAATCTGGAAGGTAAGTAACAGGTAAGTATAGCTGGGTCTGGTGTCTGTTCAGGTCATGAACGGTAGACCGGACGGTGAGTGTCTGTGGGAAGCATGTATTTGAAGGAGAGCTGATGAGTGACTGCGGGTGATCAGAAGACAGGTGATTGTGATCTGGTGATTGTTGTGGCTGTGACTGTGAATCCCTGACACCTATATTAATCATTGAACTTTTATTAACAAAATGAATAAAGATATGTTTTACCCTCGTTTAACAGAAATATGGATTTACCCTTAGGCTATCTTAAAACGATTGTAGTTTGTTGTTTATTATCTTATTAATTAAAACACATCAGCCATAAAATAGTACAATGGTAAATTCACATAGGCTATATTAAACATCTAACTTTTATTACCAAAATGAATTAGCAATAGCTTTGTGTTGTAACCCAAATAAATAAGGTCTAAAGACACTCACTTATATTAAATGAAGAAATTAGAGTTTTACCAAAAGTAGCTCTTTTGGATCCGCCAACATATGTCAGTCTTCTCAAATTACTCTTGTTACCCCCCCCCCCACCTGCTCAAAATACGTTCCTGTGGCTATGTATAAAGTTACTTAATTATTAACTGGAAATATCACAAATGCTCTGTAGTTAATAGGGAATTGAGAGCACTTCACACTTGCTTAAATAAGATTTGTGTTGTTAATAACTTAAGGAATCTGTGATTCATCTCTTACAGATCTATATCACACACTGTTATAAAGATGGCATTTATTATACTGGAGCGTGAAGACATGATGATTGAAGAAACATTCAGAGTCAAACATGAAGATACTGAGGAACAAACAAAGATGGCGTTTATTAAAGAGGAGAGTTTAGACATGAGGATTGAAGAAACATTCAGAATCAAACATGAAGATATTGGGGAACAAACAAAGATGGCGTTTATTAAAGAGGAGAGTTTAGACATGAGGATTGAAGAAGCATTCAGAGTCAAACATGAAGATACTGAGGAACAAACAAAGATGGCGTTTATTAAAGAGGAGAGTTTAGACATGAAGATTGAAGAAGCATTCAGAGTCAAGCTTGAAGATACCGAGGAACAAACAGGTTGGTTTTCATTCTCAATGCTGAACTCACTTGATCCTTATTAAAATGCCCAACTCTACAGAAATGAATAATATTTTTGAAGAATGTCATATGAGTTTTGTAATTAAAAATGTTTATTTGACATGGAGCGGGTCGCATCGTGTTAGGGTTGCCACCTTCAGTGAGGCAAAATAAGGGACACCCATTCATGACCCCCCCCCCCCCCCCAAAAAAAAAAATAACAGGGGGACAAATAATCAGTGAGGAATATAACCATTAAACCATTAGAAAACATGCTCAAGTATGAAAACTTGCAACAGAACACATTAATATTGTTATTTTAAATTTGATTGTAATTATTATTAGTATTTTTTATGACATATATGATTGTTTATGATTAATAAATAGGGTCTAACATTAATTATAATCTATTAATTCATCTGTCTAATAATGTCTAAAAATATAATAATTATGGTTACCAAGCTCTGATAATGTATGGAATATTATATTAACAGACTGTCCAAATTTTTATAAAACAATAGGCCAATGGCACTTTAAAGGTATGGTTATCCAGGTTGTTATAAATCTGCATAAAGTTCTTTCTTCTGTTAAACACAAAAGAAGATACTTTAAAGAATGTGGGTAACTAAACAGATTCTGGTCGTTAATCATTAGTTACTGGACAGACCCTTTGATAACTTTCCCATTCAGCCCTACATCTGGAGAGCCTTGTGTTCAAAGGGCAGATGTGAGCTCTAGATGATTTCAACCGCGCAGGTTTACCGCATGCTGCTTTAACGGCGTGTGATCTGGAGACTCCATCGCTATGGAAACAAATACGCCAAAATGCAATTACGCACAAATGGGCTTCTCTAATACTTCATATGAAATTGATTTCATTATAATTACTATTAGTAGTATAAACGGTGCAAAAATACAGGACAAATCGTGTCCCGTATTGATTTGATACGGAACACATCAATTTACCTTTAAATATGGGACGATTCCGTATTTAAAGGCACAGGTGGCAACCCTACATCGTGTGGACAGACATGTTGAGATCACATGACCCATTATATAAACACGCAATTAAGATTACACAAACTTTTTTATCATCATCACTTCGAATAATGGGATGAAATTTTAAGATCACATTTAACACCTGCTTTAATAGCTTAGTGTGTATAAGATCTACATGTTGTTGGTTTTGATGTTTGTTTGTGCCATTAAAAATTGTTAATCTGGATTTGTATTTTTTGCATTAGACCTGATGACACTGAAAGAGGAGAGTCAAGAACTCAATGAAAAGGAAGATAATTTTCAGCATGAGAAATATGATTTCATGACTGGAAAAAAATCATTTAGTTGCTCACATACTGAAAAGGCTCAAAAGACAGCAAATAGAAGTTATTTCACCTGCCAACAATGTGGAAAGAGATTCACTAAAAAAGGAACCCTTAAAGACCACATGAGAGTTCACACTGGAGAGAAGCCTTACACCTGCCAACAGTGTGGAAAGAGTTTCATTAGAAAAGGAATCCTTAAAAACCATCTGAAAGTTCACACTGGAATGAAACCCTTTGTCTGCCAACAGTGTGGAAAGAGATTCACTAAAAAAGGAACCCTTAAAGACCACATGAGAGTTCACACTGGAGAGAAGCCTTACACTTGCCAACAGTGTGGAAAGAGTTTCATTAGAAAAGGAATCCTTAAAAATCATCTGAAAGTTCACACTGGAATGAAACCCTTTGTCTGCCAACAGTGTGGAAAGAGTTTTACTGAAAAAGGAAACCTTAAAAACCACATGAGAATTCACACTGGAGAGAAACCTTACACATGTTCTCAATGTAGAAAAAGTTTTAAACAGAAACAACACCTCGATGACCACAAGAGAATTCATACTGGAGAGAAACCTTTCACCTGCCAACAGTGTGGAAAGAGTTTCACTAAAAAAAGAACCCTTAAAGAGCACATGAGAGTTCACACTGGAGTGACGCCTTACACCTGCAAACTGTGTGGAAAGAGTTTCATTAGTAAATCAAGCCTTAAAAAACACATGAGAATTCACAGTGGAGAGAAACCTTTCGTATGTTCTCAATGTGGAAAAAGTTTTACATATAAACAACAGCTCGATGACCACAAGATAATTCATACTGGAGAGAAACCTTTCACCTGCCAACAGTGTGGAAAGAGTTTCATTCAAAAAGGACACCTTAAAGAACACATGAGAGTTCACACTGGAGTGAAGCCTTACACCTGCAAACTGTGTGGAAAGAGCTTCATTAGTAAATCAAACCTTAAAAACCACATGAGAATTCACAGTGGAGAGAAACCTTTCGTATGTTCTCAATGTGGAAAACGTTTTACATATAAACAACACCTCACTGACCACATGAGGACTCACACTGGAGAGAAACCTTTCACCTGCCAACAATGTGGAAAGAGTTTCATTCAAAAAGGAAACCTTAACAAACACATGAAGATTCACACCGGAGAGAAGCCGTTTACATGAGTTTTGAAAATAAAGTAGCTCTTTAACGTGTACAATCACACCGGAGTGATTATTGTTCAGTGTGTTACATGTGATTAACTGCTAAATTCAGATAAGCTTTCATGCTATGGCAGATTTCGAGCCAGCGATAGACATGCTCAGTGCTTGTCATATCCGTTATGAAAATTAACCATGCTTTTAATATAGTAAAACTGTAATAACCACAATTTTACTAAAGCAAGTTGCGTTACATTTAACAAAAGTTGTGTAATGAACTTCTACCAAATAAAAAGGTAACACTTTATTTTAAAGGTCCAGAATAATGCATTAGAGTTAAGCACTATTAAGGCATTAATTGAGCATAAATAAACTAGTAATTAATGATTAACTTGTTCACAATTATGCATCAGCTAAGCATGAACACACGTAACTAATGATTATCTGATGGGGTGTAACGGTACCTCTATTCGTACTGAAAATAATTTCCGGTATGGGTCTTTCGGTTCGGTACGCACGTGTACCGAACAAATCATTAATTTTTTTTGCCCAATCTCATGCCTCATGTAATCGCAAAATCAGCGTTTTCCTCGCGGAAAGATGCGATTAAAACGGCTTGTAGACAACATGTCACGTAGCATTTCATTTACGTCAGGCAAGTCATCGGTGACCACAGCTCGTTAGTTCACCTGAGAAATGAAGTTTAAACAAGAGCATTTCGCGAAATATTAGAGCTAGGCTATATATTCATTATATTTTACTTTACCTCTTAGTGATATCTTACTCTTTTTGTCACAGTGTTTAGTTGGTGTGCCAATGTATAGCCAACAGAGGGCACGCTTCTTAGTTTTGTTTGTTTCTCTGGACTTCAGTTCCCATCACCCTTTTCTATGACTATCTAGTCTCATTACATTCAGCTGTCTCATTTACCTTGTTAACTCATCCACATATAAATCCGGTTTTCTTTGTCTTTGGTTGCTGGGGCCTGTACCATGAAGCCGGTTTAGCTGGCTAGCCAGGTAAGATTCAGTTTAGTTTGCACTAGGGGTGTCACTGACTAAGGATTTTCATAGTCGAATCGGAATTTTCGAATCTTGCCGAAATTCGACTGATAGTCGAATCATATCACCAACCAAATCACACACACAGAGCAGCGTTTACTCTTTCATTGTAATTCTCGGGATTTTAACAAAGTAATCTCACACGTGCCTAAATACAGACAGCACATCAATGCCCCAAGAGACAGCAATACATTACCAAGAGTCACTCTGTCCCCCGTGCAGTCAGACACCTTCTCCCAGTCATAATTACTGACTTTATCACACAGGGAAAATGTGTAATGGACGACTCGCAGATACAAGCGGGGTAAATAATGTTACAGGAGTTATGTTTTGATTAAAAGATAGTTAACATTAAACGTAAGCCAAACCCTAACCCCACACCCACTCTGAATCCCACAACACAGCCATCACAACCCTCCCTCCCCCCTACTGTTTCTCAGCCTTTCAAGATTTGAAGAAGATTAAGCAAAGTTTCAGGAGACAGAAGATAAGGAAAGCCAAAGGCCCAGACGGTTTCTCCAGCCTGCCTCACGCCTGTGCTGTTCAATATCCATCTTCACATTGTCTTCAATAGCTCTGTGTGAAGTCCCCTCCTGCTTCAAACGCTCCACCATATCCCTGTAACCAAAAATCACAGTTATTACAGACCTGTTGCTTTATTCTGTGGTGATGATTTGAGAGGCTTGTGTTGGCTCAGAAGGACATTATGGACCCTACCCCCTCAGTTTGCTAAGCAAACAGGTGTTCTCAACATGGGATTGCATTTCCAACATGACAAACCAGGGACTTTGAGAGTTGTGGACTGTGCTTTCAACACCATCATCCCGCTGAATAAACTGACACAGCTGTCCTCACCAGTAGAACCAGCTGAAGCAGGCAGCAGCTTGAGGCTGGGAAAATTCTCATCCAACACCTGATAGCAGGTTCAGGGTTTGTTCTCTCCCCACTGCTCTTCTCCCTCTACACCAACGACTCAATGACCCCTCTGTCAAACTCCTGATTTAACTCATCATTTACAGACAGGAGGTCTCATATAGAATACGCTACGTTATTTATACAACATAACGTTATATTACGACTTACAGGCTATCTGCACAAAATGCCCCGAATGCATAACAGCAGAAAGGATGAACGTGTCTGAGTGAAGAAACGCGGCTCTGAATGTTTGCGCTTCTCCCTTCAACTTCTTTTTGTGGACGTGTTCTTCACGCAACAACTCTAATTATTTACTCTCTCTAGTGCAGAAACACGGCAGCTAAACTCTAAAACTTCACTTCTTAAAAACCACAACAAATTCCTCGCGTTTTATTATAATAGTGTTCTCGTTATAATGTTATGTATATGACAGTCCCAGTCATAGTTATTAATATTATGTATATGACTTATTATCCTAATGCATTCATTGTTGTTTGTCAGGTTTTTAATCTGGGATTTAACTCACATTTATCTCATATAGAATACTGTTATTTATACAACATAACGTTATATTACACGCTGAAGAGATGATCTGCGCGGCTCTGACTAATTTTTGTGGACCTATACACGGCAGCTACAATGAAGCGTTATAATGTTATGTATATGACTTACAGCGCGCTGAAGCACCCTATACTACAATGTAACTCAAATGCATCTTATACAAGATGAATAATATATACACGATATACACATAAACCAGCTGAAATGTTTTGAAATCGGTAAGTTGTACCCTACCTGATCGAAAAAAATCAAGTCTTTCACTTGCCTGTGTCAATTTGAGTCTTGTTAGAGATTTAAATCCCTGCCGCCTAGGGTTGGGTACCGAAACACGGTACCAATATGGCACCGGTACCTATGTAACCGGTATGTACTAGAACCGAATCAGAACGCAGATTTCGGTGCCTCATTTCGGTGCCATGCCTGAGCGATCGATTAAAATATTTGTCCTTTGTTTCTCCAAAACGCACGTAAGAAGCATCACAGGCTACAACTACAAATATTTCAGCAAAATGTATGTTTTAGTCAGAGTTATTGCGCGTCGTCTGTTTGGCGCGCATGCGCACGGCGGCGCTCATTCTAAATGACGTCTGTGAAGTTTAGCAGAGAATCGTAAAGCAAAAGCTCACGCACTTCTGACAGCAAAATGGAAATATTTCCATGGCTTTCTAACATTTACAGATGGAGAATATACCTGTGAATTGTAAGTAATGCATTACGGAAAACAGCAAACACATTAAACAGCGCGAGAAGCATCTCTGTCAGCGGCACACGCAGCCTTTCTGTCAGAGCATCTGTGAGCGCGAGCCGCTTTAAACTGAAACTATAAACTATAGGCTACTGTATCTTACCAGTTTTTTTTATAGCCCTTCATATAAAGCTTGTCACATGTTTAGAACAAATTGTATTATGCACTTTCTCCGCAGCAGTTCAGTCTGTGTCCTCCCTAGATATTTTATCAGATGCGCTCGTATCAAACTACTGTATATCAATATTAACTGTATTGCTTCATAATAACGTATCGATTATAAAGAATATATCGATATATCGTACAAACTCTATATACCGCCCAGCCCTAGCTTTAATTAAAATGCCTAAAGCTAAAATTCTCTTGTATTCGCGTTTTTAAACCTGTTTAAACCAACAAAATAGGACATTATAACCTTTTTAGTCCACAACACCAGTTAAATGCTTCCTTTTGTGATCTGATAGCTTCTTGTCACAGAATGAGGCAGAAAATGTTCCATAGGCTACTAATGCATTGATTAGCAATGGATTTTAAATATACTTAATTATTATGAAAATACCAGAGATGGCTTGAATAACACAGACAAACTATATATTGTCGTAGTCGAGTGTTTAATGTATTTGTTTTATCATTCAAAACGTTTATATCTTCTGTTTACTCAGTTACAGGAATAGCAATGCCTTTGTCCATATTGGGGATTTCCTGGAGCTTCATTAGTTCCATATACAGTATGTGTATGTATGTATGTATGTATATATATATATATATATATATATAACAAGTATCGGTTCAGGCACCGTTTAGGCACTGGCACCGTTTTAAAAGTATCGATTTGGCACCGGTATCGAAAAAAACCCAAACGATACCCAACCCTACTGCCGCCAAGATCTTCCTCTGTCAGTCACGGATTATGGAAAGTGAAACTTAAATCTATAGGGTTGGTTAGATTTATTCACGCACGTTAAAATATTTATTTGAAGCTTCTTTCTTTTCAGATTCTTATTTACAGAATTATTTTAATAGGCTGTATATTAACTTATTGGGAGAAAACTAGTTTTATGTGAAATCAAAGATTTGAGCACCCCCATTTAGCAAAAATGGCATGATCATAACACCCGCGAATATTCGACTGTGAGATTGGGAGCCGAATCAGGCTCCTCATATCAAAGCATCGAATCGTCGACTATTCGGGGTCACCCCTAGTTTGCACCAATCCTGGGTTTTAGGTACCATTAAAGTGGCTTGGCTTTTAGCTGCGTTCATTGCCATAGTAACTTACACTGCACAGCTAACCTGCTCCGGGGCAGGTTATGTTCTGAGTTAGAGATCTCAAACTGAAATTGAACCAATCAGATGGGAGCAAAGTGACGACACATGTCTGGTACAAAAAAAAGTAACTTCCCCAGTTTCTCTTCCTACAAATTAAAGGTCACTATGAAGTACCTTTAAATAAAATACAACTAAATTGTCAGGCTTTAATGATAATTACAATTTACATATGATTTATATTATTAGTACTCCATTACACACAATCACTTTTAGTTTAACAATTATTATAAAGCATTTATTTTAAATGAATATTAATATATACAGATCATATATAATAAAAATAAGTGGTAGAATCAATAGATAACACTTTAAAAATGGCTACATGTGACCTTACATGTTCGAGTCTCTATAAACTATCTTCACAAGTTTCACTTGTGACTGCACTGATAGAGCGAGATCATTTCCTTTATTTGTCCTCTTTCATGGACAAGTACTTCAGTGGAAATGCATTTAAATTCCTCATATTCTTTAATCTCTTAACCTTTAATAAAAGAGTTTTGAATCTCGCTGGCTCTCTCACGAGAAGTGAATCACACTTGCTCTGTGTTGTGATTGGCTGTTCGCTGCCGATGTCACACATTCATGTGCACGCGCTCTATTAACTCAGGATCAAGCCTGAGTTGACAAAGAAAGTTGATGATCAGCTTCATGGTACCAACAAATCCAACTGAATTTGTTCATCTACCATCATGGTACAAGCCCCTGGTTTATTGTTTACCGTTACGCGTTTTCTGTTGCTCTGTTCTTGCCCTGATGTGGATTACTCTTCAAAACTCTTCAAAGCAAGCGCAGAATGTGGAAACGAGCGAAGGGAAAAACAGCATAAGCATACAAAAAATAAAAATACGAGCATAAAATGTCTGAGAGCACAAAAAACAGAGAAATATAACCAAGGAAAACATGATTTTGTGTGCAAGTTGAATAATTTTAAATATTATTTCAGTTTTGTGCAATATAATTTCAAATGTGTTTAAAGTTTTGATTTATGCTTATTATTTTTTTAAATGCGTTATTAAATAATTTGATTTACACGCATTATTTTTTTTATCCGTGACCATTGCTATTCTGAAAACTTTGCTTTCATTTTAAAATTTTGTGCAATATAATTTTACTTGTGTTTTTAAATTTTTTCTTCACACTTATGTTTTTATCTGTGACTGCAATACATTTGGCGGGATTCTGATCCCATAGCAAAGCACTGATTTTTTTCAAACCAGCTGTCCCTACTTTTCGATAATGCATGACATTTGAAGCTTCAAACGTCATCAGTCATGTGGTATTGGTAATTTCGATACAAGCATCAGATCAATGCGTGATACAATAGTGCTTTGCAAACAGTGTCGGTGCATCGGAGCCCCGGTATCAATCATCCCATCACTACTATAAGGTTACAGTTAACTAATGTAAAAGGGCTACCTATAGTTTAGAGCGGAAGCTGAGGGTAGATTTTTAGGCCTATAGATTTTTTTATTTTGAAGCAGATTTAAATAATATTTTAATTTATTTAAAGAGAGCAATTTGTTCAGCAAAACATTGTTTATTAAAAATAAATAATTATGTTTAGTATTTATTCCTCCTGCTGTACTGAAACCAAACCGAACCAAGACGTCAAAACCGATGTACGTACTGAACAGTCATGTTTGTGTACCATTACACCCCTATTATCTGAACATATAGTAAGGGAATATTTGTTGTCCAAAGTGCTTCACAAAAAATAAGTATAAAAATAAAATACACGCACATAACTTACACTCGAGTAAAACAAACATTTATAAAAGGTTCCCAAATCAAACTTTCCCTACTTCAAAGGCCAGACTAAAATGTGTCTTCAACCGGGACCTATAAACCTCTAAAGACGGAGGCTGCAGGGAAGACCGTTCTATAATTGTGGACCTACTACTGAAAATGTGTGGCCAACTATTGACTTCTTTTTGAAATGAGGGACAGTCAACAACGACTGATTTACTGATCTAAGTGACATAGCCGGTGTGTAAGACCCTAAGAGATCGCTAATATAATTTGGATTTTAATAATCTTTTTTTTTTTCTTTCAAAAACTGAATTATTATTAAAATCATTCGAATCAGCTTAATGCCAAGTTTTTTTTTTCTTCGACTACAGTTAACTTATAAGTCTATAAACAGAAGAAATTATCATTTGGTGGATTATTAAAAAATATTGAATGAAATCACTTGTAGCTCTTTTATAGATTTAAAAAAAAAAATAATTCCAATGTATTTGTCTATTCATATATCGGTTGCCTGAACCAGAATAACAGATGTTATTAATACAAATTTCAAAAATATTGATACAAAAATTTGATTTGATATTTTTCTATTATTTTATTAGTCTCCATTTACATTGCTTAATATATTTTGACATTTTGTCCCATGCTATAGCTATCATTGACAATATTTGCAATTTAGAGAGTTAATGCCTGCATTTCTGAAACTCTGCAGCATGTAATTGGCTGTTGGCCCTCTTAGCAGCATTAAAAACCAACTGAGCCTGGTTTCTCCCAATGGAAGCAGCTTAAGGTTATATTGGTCAATGCGGTGAATCGTGTGTTCAAAACACGACCGGAATCTGATGAAGCGAAATCTGTAAGGTCAACATCCTTTAAATCCATTTGAAAGCTGTCCTGAGTGAGTGTTTGTGACAAACTAGAAGACTGTTAAGTGAGTATCTGTGCAACAGATTAGAGTTTTGAAGCTGTCTTGAGCCGAACTAGAACTCAAGGCTGACTAAGCGCATGTCTGTGCGACAGACAATAGGCTTGTTCGAGATGAACTATACTAGCCTGCCACCGGCTGGCGAGAGTAGCCACTTGCAGTCGGGGCGGAATTAAAAGCGGATATGTCAAGTCGGACACTTTCTGCTCCCGGTAGTGACGCTTGCACGTTGTTTGCATGCTCTTATCACAGATAAAGTGAATTAAATGCAATATTTGTCAAATACACAAACGTTTTTATGAGCAACAGAAACACTTTTTATATACTGCTTAATACAGCGACATCTGTTCAAGAATATAGTTCAGCAAAAACATATAGGCTACTAAATACCAATAAAGTGGGGGTATATATGCATTTATCAGTGTGTTTAATAAAAATGACTCAAGATAACAGTGCGACTACACTAAAAAAGCTTTTACTGTTATAAAACCACAGATTTGTGAGCATTATTGGAATTGAATTGTTAGAATAAACACGCAACACCTCGTGCTTGTCATCACAGAATTTAACCAATGAGAATAAAGTGTCGGCATCGAGGCTCTAGCAGCCGATTTTGAGCAACTGCAGCGCCTGACCTCGGCGGCTGGTCTCGTTTTGCTCTCGCGGTACTTTGATGGCACATGTGATCGTAAGGTGGCTGCAGTGCCGATCAAAGTCGGACAAATGTTCATGTTTTTTTTATTGGTCTTATGAAGTATTCTAATTTGTTGAGATAGTGAATTGGTGGGTTTTTGTTAAATGTGAGCCTAAATCATCACAATTAAAAGAACCAAAGACTTAAACTACTTCAGTCTGTGTGCATTGAATTTATTTAATACACAAGTTTCACAATTTGAGTTGAATTACTGAAATAAATGAACTTTTCCACGACATTCTAATTTATTGAGATGCACCTGTATATTGTTTGTTAATATATATTGAAAATACATTGAATAATATATTGTGTTAATTACTTAATACATTGTAATGTATATATTCAATAACATTCTTTACAATATAGAGATATACATGTGATAAAATGATACATTTGTGTATAAACCCTCATGCACACACACAATCAAATTGTCTAAAAGTCCAAAACTTTTAATGTTTTTTTCAGTACAGTTTTCTTTTATAAGTCACAATTATTTTCATATATGAAATGTGTAACTATGCAAACAATAAAGTGAGAGAAATGTTAGTGTTCAGCTATATGTAAACCTAAGCAATAACTCTTGAAATAGAAATTGAGTGTTTTAATAAAGCTATTACATGTAAAATTGCGGTGCAGTATATATTGCAGTATGTTTAAAAATATAAGATAACAATATATAGAAATGTATTATTTAATATATTGCATTATATTTTCTAATACATTCCCATATATTTTTTGTTTCATAAGGTAACATGGCCCCCTTATTCATATTGTTTGCATTCACTGTATTGTGGAGGAGCGTCTGCAGGCTGGTGATGAATGGAAGAGCTGCTGACCACAGGTATCTGCAAAAAAACACATTGTATATATATATATATATATATATATATATATATATATATATATATATATATATATATATATATATATATATATATATATATGTACAGTGCCCTCCACTAATATTGGCACCCTTGGTAAATATGACCAAAGGCGGCTGTGAAAATAAATCTGCATTGTTTATCCTATATTCATTCACAAAATTCCAACCTATCATTGAAGTAAAACAATTGAAAGTAAAATCTCATTGTGAAATAAATGCTTTCACTATTTCATGTTGGCCACAATTATTGGCATTATTGCAACAGGGTAACAGCTCTGAGTTTTCTCCTATAATAAGATTTTGGAGAACACCTGATAAGAGATCAGGGATCCTTCAGATTCACAGCTCCAAAGTTCACCTCACTCATTTTCTGTAGGGTTCAGGTCACAGAGACAGCAATGGTATTCACTCAGTGACCCATTTTTGTGTTTATTTTGATGTTTGTTTTGGATTGTTGTCCTGGTGGAAGATCATTATAAGATTTCTAACAGAGGCAGTCAGGTTTTGATTTTTTATCTGTTGGTATTTGATAGAATCCATGATGCCATGCATCTGAACAAGATGTTCAGGACCTCTGGCAGAAAAACAGGCCCACAACATTAAAGATCCAGCAGTATATTTAACCGTGGACATGGGGTACTTTTTTATCCCTGTTTGTACTAAACTCATCTGGTGGGTTTGCTGCCAAAAAGCTCTTTTTTCAGTTTCATCTGACCACAGAAGCCAGTGCCATTTGAAGTTCCAGTCGTGTCTGACAACTGAATTTGCTGGAGTTTGTTTTTGGATGAGTGAGGAGATTTTTTCTTGAAACCCTCCCGAACAACATGTGGTGATGTAGGGGATGTTTGATTTTTTTTTTTTAGGTTTCTGACCCCAAGACTCAACTAATCTCTGCAATTCTCCAGCTGTGATCCTTGGAGTGTCTTTGGCCACTCAAACTCTCCTCCTCACCGTGCATTAGGACGATATAGACACACGTCCTCTTTCAGGCAGATTTTTAACATCTTTAGTTGATTGGAACCTCTTAATTATTACCCTGATGGTGGAAATGGGGATTTTCAATGTTTTAACTCTTTTCTTACAGCCACGTTCTATTTTGTGATGCTCAACAATCTTGTTCTTCACATCAGAAATATATTTTTTGTTTTTTCTCATTGTGATGGATGATTAAGGGAATTTGGCCTTTGTGTTCCTCATATTTATAATCCTGTGGAACAGAAAGTCATGGCTGGACAATTTCATGCTCCTAGTCACCCTGGTGTGCTAAAAAATGTAAATATGAATGGGAATATACTTCAGAGATATTTTACTCATAAGAATTTCTAGGGGTGCCAATAATTGTGGCCAACATTCATTGGCGAAAAACATTTATTTCATCATGAGATTTTCTCCCCACTCTCAATTGTTTTACTTCAATGATAGGTTAGAATTTTGTGAATTTATTGAGTGACAGATCAAAAGGATAAACAATGCAGATTTATTTTCACAGCTGCCTTTGCTCATATTTATCAAGGGTGCCAATATTAGTGGAGGGCACTGTATGTATATATGTATATACATATATATATATATATATATATATATATATATACAGTGCACAGCATAAATGAGTAGACCCCCATCTGAATAAATATAAAATATGTATTTTCTTAATGATCACAAATATAATTAATGGAAAGATGGCAAAATTGAATGTATTAAACATATACTTAATAAAAACGACAAAATATATGCCAACATTTTCTGTAAGATAAGTAAATTAGCCAATTTAGTTTAAATGAAGGACTGCAGAAATGACTACACCCTAGATTTAATTCAGCAAATGTATAATATTCTAGTACTTAGTATGTCCTCCAGAACTTTAAGTATACTGCTCTGACCCTTCTTGGCATTGAGTGTACAAGTTCATGACAAATTTTCACATCTGTCCTGTTTAACTCCTGGAGGACGACCTCCTTAAATGCTCTGGTCTTTAATGGCAAGTTTTGCTCAGCTCGTCTCTACAGAATCCCCCACAGCTGCTCAAGAGCGTTAAGACTGAGTGAAATACATGTCCACTGAAGGATTTTCACCTTGGGAGAATGAATATCTTCATTGTCATGCTGAAAAAATGCAGGGAATGAGGGGAGGGTAGCATCTTCTGTTTCAAGTTTTTGTATTTCATCAGACAGTAGTGTGTGAATTCATGACAGCGTTGATAAAGCACAACTCCCTCATACCTTCAGCACACATTCATCCCTATATAAAAGCTTTACTACCACTGAATGTCACTGTGGGTACCAAACACTTCTCACTGTACTCCTCCTCTAGCAACAACAGAACATTTTGGATCTGAAATGATTGACTTGGTCTCTTGAGACCAGAGTATGGATTCCCAGAAGTCTCTATTTTGTAGATATGGGCCTTGGAAGAGGTTAAATGAGTTTATTTTGCTTTGGCTACAGTAGGGTAATTCTAGTGGTGACAACAACCATGCATGTCACTTCTGCAGGCTGCGTCATCCTCTCTGAGATAAAGTGTCACTCTTTTCATAGCTTTTGCCGGCTCTGAGACACTTGCATGTTATTTCTCCTGCTCTTTTTCTAACAAAAATTCACTCATCACTAAATTAAAACTTAAAGTAAAGACCTGATTATTTCAGGAGCCTTGTCACAAGTCCATTGTTTTTGAATGTCGGTGCTACTTCTGCTATATTTTCACACTTAAAACAATAATTTGGTATTCCTCTTGTACCATTGTCCTCTTATGCTAAGGAATAAGTCACCTAGCAGTACTCTCCCAACTGGTTCCACTGCTGCCAGCATTAAGTCTGAGTATGATTCAGAGGACTATGTAACACTTTTAATTGTCAGAAAATTACTGGTCTTTAAATGTTTTGGTTCAATATACTCACCTGTTGATCAAAAATAGCCTTAAACATTTTTTTTAGAAACTTTCAGGAGGGTGTACTCATTTTTGCAACACAACATTTTATCACTTTGATAAGAAAATCTTATTTTGATGAATAACTTTGACATTCTTCTTTGGTAATTGATCAAGCAGGCTTGTTGGAACATTATATCTCCAAAGAACCCTAACGTGTCATCTAAGTAAAGAGTATTTGCTGAATTTGTTAAGTATTAGAGGGGGTGTACTCATTTATGCTGTGCAATGTATATACAGTGGGTACGGAAAGTATTCAGACCCCCTTAAATTTTTCACTCTTTGTTATATTGCAGCCATTTGCTAAAATCATTTAAGTTCATTTTTTTCCTCAATGTACACACAGCACCCCATATTGACAGAAAAACACAGAATTGTTGACATTTTTGCAGATTTATTAAAAAAGAAAAACTGAAATATCACATGGTCCTAAGTATTCAGACCCTTTGCTCAGTATTTAGTAGAAGCACCCTTTTGATTTAATACAGCCATGAGTCTTTTTGGGAAAGATGCAACAAGTTTTTCACACATGGATTTGGGGATCCTCTGCCATTCCTCCTTGCAGATCCTCTCCAGTTCTGTCAGGTTGGATGGTAAATGTTGGTGGACAGCCATTTTCAGGTCTCTCCAGAGATGCTCAATTGGGTTTAAGTCAGGGCTCTGGCTGGGCCATTCAAGAACAGTCACGGAGTTGTTGTGAAGCCACTCCTTCGTTATTTTAGCTGTGTGCTTAGGGTCATTGTCTTGTTGGAAGGTAAACCTTCGGCCCAGTCTGAGGTCCTGAGCACTCTGGAGAAGGTTTTCGTCCAGGATATCCCTGTACTTGGCCGCATTCATCTTTCCCTCGATTGCAACCAGTCGTCCTGTCCCTGCAGCTGAAAAACACCCCCACAGCATGATGCTGCCACCACCATGCTTCACTGTTGGGACTGTATTGGACAGGTGATGAGCAGTGCCTGGTTTTCTCCACACATACCGCTTAGAATTAAGGCCAAAAAGTTCTATCTTGGTCTCATCAGACCAGAGAATCCTTCAGGTGTTTTTTAGCAAACTCCATGCGGGCTTTCATGTGTCTTGCACTGAGGAGAGGCTTCCGTCGGGCCACTCTGCCATAAAGCCCCGACTGATGGAGGGCTGCAGTGATGGTTGACTTTCTACAACTTTCTCCCATCTCCCGAATGCATCTCTGGAGCTCAGCCACAGTGATCTTTGGGTTCTTCTTTACCTCTCTCACCAAGGCTCTTCTCCCCCGATAGCTCAGTTTGGCCAGACGGCCAGCTCTAGGAAGGGTTCTGGTCGTCCCAAACGTCTTCCATTTAAGGATTATGGAGGCCACTGTGCTCTTAGGAACCTTAAGTGCAGCAGAATTTTTTTTGTAACCTTGGCCAGATCTGTGCCTTGCCACAATTCTGTCTCTGAGTTCTTCAGGCAGTTCCTTTGACCTCATGATTCTCATTTGCTCTGACATGCACTGTGAGCTGTAAGGTCTTATATAGACAGGTGTGTGGCTTTCCTAATCAAGTCCAATCAGTATAATCAAACACAGCTGGACTCAAATGAAGGTGTAGAACCATCTCAAGGATGATCAGAAGAAATGGACAGCACCTGAGTTAAATATATGAGTGTCACAGCAAAGGGTCTGAATCTGACTTAGGACCATGTGATATTTCAGTTTTTCTTTTTTAATAAATCTGCAAAAATGTCAACAATTCTGTGTTTTTCTGTCAATATGGGGTGCTGTGTGTACATTAATGAGGAAAAAAAATGAACTTAAATGATTTTAGCAAATGGCTGCAATATAACAAAGAGTGAAAAATGTAAGGGGGTCTGAATACTTTCCGTACCCACTGTATATATACGTATATATATATATATATATTATATATATATATATATATATATATATATATATATATATATATATATATATTTTTTTTTTTCTTCTTCTTCTTTTGACTACCATTTTACTCAAAGTCCAATTAAACTGGGGATCAAGCTTTTCTTACCTCTGAGCTGTTAAGATCCTGGAAATGACTGGGCCTGAAATCAGAGGGCTGTGGTGGTAAAACCTGAGCAAACTGCACCTTTGGTATAAAAATAAAAAAATACACATGTAGTGTACATTCCTTCTTACTGTCAGATGCCATAAATGCAATAACACTGGCAGACAGTTTCAGTAATTTGTCGGCAAGTAGCTGAATACAAACGCAGGAAGAAGAAGATAAAAGTTCCAAAAGTCTTTAAACCGACACACGGCTAGAACTAATCCTGATGAGTCTGGACAATCAAACACAAAGAACTGAACTCAAGTAGTGGAGATAATGAGACACACACACCTAAACATAATGATGAAATCAAATCAGTAAATACGACAACAAACTAACTTGGGCAGGAACATAAAGAGAGCCCAAACTGTGAAGGAGTGTGACAGTACGCCCCCTCCTGGAAAGCGTGACCTCGCGCTGTGAAGACAAGGAGGTGAGGATGAGGTGGCGCAGGGATGGTGAAAGGGGCCAGCAAAGGAATGGCACACACAAGCAGATTTTGTTTTCATCCATCCACCTCCTGAGCCTCCTCCTGCATCTTTCTGCTTGTTTGTGTCATTTCTTTGCTAGAGCTGAGGAGGTGGAGCGATCCTGAGGATCCAGTCAGCCACGGCGGAGTGGTAGTGACGATCGCCCGAGATGTAGGTAGAGATCAGGGGGTGGTTGCACCAGCTGGATGTACACCCAGTTGTAAGACTAAGGCTGGACGTAAAATACACTTAAGTCGTGCGTAGCATTAATTCACGTTGCTTCATCTAGGAGTAGTGCTACATCTGAGACTAAATCTTATGCCTAGTCAGAGGTAGGTGTAAAGTGAAAAGTCATGATTTGCTCGGACATTATTCGTTTTTAGGATTCATGTCTGTTAGTTAATTATTACTGCAGATGTGAACTGTAACATTTATGGTCTTTTCAGGCAGGATAAGCGATATCAATCACGAAGCTCGGTGTAGGCTATACCACACTGCTGACGGTAATTGACCTATTATTTATTTCTATTTATATATTTCTGTACAGCATGTAATCACGCAGTAAAATATTACATATGATCTGGGATTATTAGAAGAAACTGTACCATTCAACATCTTGCTTGGAAGGATGGTATAAATGCTTGGGAATATTTCACGTCTTTAATTCCATTCATCATTTGTAGCGTGCCTGCCATCCAATAATCGCAGTAATCTAATCAAATTCTGTCAATTTTATCACAAAATACAAACTATAAATGTGGGTTTTGAGCCACAGAAAGACGTCAGTAAAACTAATGTCACGTAAAGTCACATTTACCTCAGGAAAGACATTCATTGTACATAAACTTGACAGTCAGCTAGAAAAAATAACTCTAGTGAGAAGCATTGTATTACATTCGGTATATTTTACTTAACCTGTCACCTTCGTTTTTAATGTTTGTTTGAATAAATCGGTCATGGGAATGTGCAGGGAGACTTCAGATATAAAAACACAGACTTGTTAGAAAATGTTTACTCAATGAAATCATGGTGCGGTGGTTTCACTTGTTATGATGTCTTGAGCAACTCAGTTTTATATTAGTATATTAGTAGTAGCCATTGCAGCGTCACTGCGGGAGAATGTGTCAGCATGGACGCGCATCGTCTATGCCAGGTGTAGCTGCGCAGTTTTCATAGTTTTAGTTGGTGCAACAGGTGTAAATATATATCGTAAAGCTGGACGTTGCAAAACAAACAAAAATAAAACGTCTCTTAAAGTGTCATGAAACCCCCCTTTTTTAGCACTGGTCGTTCATACCTCAAGAAATGGGTGCGTAAAACTGTGGAAAAGTGGGAGTGAAGAGGGGAGATAACAACCAATAAAGCACGAAACACACTGCGCAATTTTTGGCTGTCCAAGATGAAAGATTGGCATCTTTCATCTTGCAAGATGCCAGTTTTTCATTTGGGACAGCCGAAAATTTTGCAGTGTGTCTCGGGCTTAAAACACAGACCCACAACATTATACAGACAAATGAATATTAAAATATGAGAAGAGAAAGAAAAAACCAACAACAACGGAGATAGGGGCCATCTTGATGTATTTCTAGAAAAATATAGTAATAATGATAATGAACTCTCAATAAATCTTAGCATTAGAGACTAACAACTATCATGAACAAATCCAATATGGTTTGATAAATTATTATTTGAAATAAGCAGATACTGGTGTATATTTTTTTTATTCACAAAGTGAAGTGACATACGACCAAGTATGGTGACCCATACTCGGAATTTGTGCTCTGCATTTAACCCATCCAAAGTGCACACACACAGCAGTGAACACACACACAAGCAGTGAACACACACCTGGAGCAGTGGGCAGCCATTTATGCTGCGGCGCCCGGGGAGCAGTTGGGGGTTCGGTGCCTTGCTCAAGAACACCTCAGTCGTGGTATTGAGGGTGGAGAAAGCGCTGTACATTCATTCCCCCCACTGACAATCCCTGCCGGCCCGAGACTCGAACTCGCAACCTTTCGATTACGAGTCCGACTCTCTAACCATTAGGCCACGACTTCCCAATGTATATGAAAAATGAAGAAGACCATTTAAAAGTTCTAATAATATTTTCACATTTACCAGCGCAGTCTCAGAACAAATGACACACATCAGTTTAAAGCAGAAAGAACTAAGGTATAGTTACTTTTTGTTTACTCTTCTTTGAATTTTCATTCTATATCTTTGTTTTCTGTGTATCACAATAATCCGTCGCATCATCGTGTTTATGATCAGATGTACCGCTGTCTCAGTGCCCTAATTTGCGCATCTTTCATTTGAAGAAGACTTCATGTTTGGAGCATGAGAGAATATGATATATGTTCACATAAACTTGAAACACGCTTGCTCCAGTCTGGATATGACCTATGATCCGTGCAGCGAGTGTTGTTAAACTCATTGTGGCGTTCCGTGCAGAAACTGCTCTCTCACATAGATGCACGCTCCTCGTGTTGTTACATTGTTAAAAAGGCCCGTTGTAAATGCACTTTAATTTTGAAGTGTTCTGTACAGATTTATATTCTGTTTGATTATTTAGTTTAAGTATACTCTTTGATTAATTTGTGTTCATATTGTCTTGCCCTTTCACCACCAGAGGTCACTCGGATACTGTTTTCCCATCATCCATTGCCTGATGACACACAGCTGTCATCTCAAATTGCTCTGAAGACCCACACACACGCTTGTCCTCTCTGTCATTGTCGAGATTACTTTTTTCTAGTAGTTTTCTTGCATAGTCTCTTGCCTTGCCTGTTTCGGATTGTGTTTTCTGTGATTATTATAGTGTACTGTTTTTCTCTTTGCTGTGTATGTTTGCGACGAAGACCCACGCTTGTCCTATGCTCATTTCTGTTTGCTGTGTACCATGTCTTTGAATAAAACCCTGCAGATGGATCCGCACGTTTCCTCTGTTCTATCCGTAACACATATATTCACGTGATGCTGATTGTTGTTGGAAGTTTGTTTGTTACCTTACATTATATGAATTTACTGAGTGTAATGCATTGTGTTTAATCTAATTTAGTTATTATGTGCTTGTTTAAGACCACCAGTGTTGGGCACGTTACTTTAAAAAAGTAATTAGTTATAGTTACTAGTTACTTCTCACAAATAGTAACTGAGTTAGTAACTGAGTTACATCATTATAAAAGTAACTAATTAACAGGGAAAGTAACTATTGCGTTACTTTAAAAAAAAAAAAAATTAAAATATGTCAAATAACTTGGATGCCCCCAATATTAAATATGTTAAATGAATGAAATGGACACTAAATAGAAAAAAAATATTATTATAAAACATTGTACATTAATCTACACTATTTATCTACTGACACTTAGCATCAGGTTAGTCAAGTATTATAATATGATATTATGATAATTTAGCATTATATGATGATAGAACTTTAGTAATTAGAATAACCAAGTATGAATTCATATTTGTCATTGACTGAACTTAGGACTGGTGCTTAAGATATTGTTTGTCATTTAGTGTTTCTATAAAAAAAGGGGGAAATAATGATAAGATAAAACTACTACGAATTCTACTACTAATAACAATATAAAACGCACTAAGGATTAATGAGCTGCTGGCTTCATGAATATTAATCACGTAGTCTGCGTTCGCTCGAATTGATTTGCTGAAATCAAAACAGGGAGGATAATAGGTGAGCACTGGCCAATGAGATTGTCGTTTGCGCATTAGCGCCGCCCACTAGCGGAGAACCCGGCAGTTCTTAAAAGCTGAAGAATTCCAAAGGAACTCCGTTATTTTGACAGGAAAATACAACAAAGAATATAGTTTACATGTAGCGCGTCAATTCTGCATGTTATGAAAGACTCTCTCGCTCTGTATCTTTCTTTGCGGGTGTGTGAGACAAAGCAACGGCGAGCCGTGCGCTTCACACTAGAGTTTATGGTAGGTCAAATACAGCTACACTGCGCATCCATTCAGATGAACAGAAAAATAAAATTCTAATAATATTATAATAAATGATAGTAACGCCACATTTTATTGTCAGTAACGGTAACGGCGTTGTAACGGGGGAAACAGTAATTTGTTTGATTACACGTTACTGAAAACAATAACGCCGTTAGTAACGCCGTTATTCCCATCACTGAAGACCACACACACGGAAATACCAATGTACTTGTCTGCACTTGCATGCTCAACATTTATTGAACATTAATGGAATTGTTGTGGAGTAAATAAAAAGTGTCAAAGAACTTTAAGCTGCATCTTCATGTTGGATGTCTGTGGTGAACTGGTCCCCCACTGGCAAACCCAACTAGTTTTAGTTAAATCAGTTTTCTTTATACATATTAAATATTGTTAAGGTTGTGTTTACAGAGATGAACTGACGGCGCGGAAGCTCTTTCATCAGATTTGAATTCTCTGCTGTAATACAACCTCATGCATAACACTGATTGGATCGTAAGACTTCATTCTCATGAAAACCGATGACGTAGACAAGTACTCTCCAGCCACAGCAGCCAAGCACCACAGCAAATTAATGCATATACAGTACGTCACTTTTCGTGACGTTGGTTCAAATTTGGTTATACGGTGGAAATTCAAACTGAAGGTCTGTGCACACTCTAACGCAGGGATCCTCAAATCTGGACCATTCCTGCAGTTTAGCTTTAACTCTAATCAAACACACCTGAGCATGCTAATCAGAGTCTTCAAGATCATTAGAAAATCACAGGTAGGTGAGTTTGATCAGGGTTGGAGCTAAACTCTGCACCAGATTGGACCTCCAGGGTGAGATTTGAGGAACCCTGCTCTAACGGCTAAAATTGGCCACAACAAATTGCGTTTTGGACGAAGATTTGATTTGAACAACAAACATGCATAAAAAGTGTTAAAAACTACAAACGTGGCAGAAATGTGGGACCGACAGAGTAGTTATTCTGCATTCACGCCATGTCGTAATTACAGTAATTACGATATGGCGTGAACACACCTTTAATCGTCACGGTATATCAATATTTAATGTTAACGGTCTCATATACCATCTGCAACAACATTACAAACTATTTTATTTTATTTTGAATTTGTATTAATGGGTTAAATCCATGCATGTAAAACCATGTGGCATGTTAATTAAAGTTTTATGCAGTATGTTTTTAGGGCAACTCAGTTCACAGTAAACGCTGCTTCCCACGAACTCTGCAAGTGCTACGGGTTTAATGTTTGGGAACACAATGTGTGCCGAGTTCACTTCATTGACATTTACATAATTTCAAACGTTTCTGTGGACAGGAGATTAAAACTCAATAATTTTGCAAGTTAAGAAATCAAGGGTTTGAACATTTGAGATTAAAGAATTTAATAAGTAAATATTTGTATTGTAACAGTGTTTGTTGGTTCTTGTAAAGCATGAATCCAACTGTCAACAGCCTTAAAAGTAACTATTTCCATTTTATATACATATCTAGGGGGTTCAGTTGACACACACACACAAAAGTTTGGGAAGTCCTGATTTGGCTCATTACTCACCTGAGGACAGCAGCAGGCGTTGGCTTTACAGGCAAATGCTGACAGATAAATGGAGATGATCAACTCAAGCACGGCAAATAACAGCAATACACCCCTGATTCCAGTGAAGAGAGTCTGAAAGAAAAAGCAACATTAACACAAATAATCCATGATAATTACTGCTCACACTGGTACACTGAATGCTCAGCAGTCCAGAATGTACCATTCGTGAAGCTCATGTAGTAATATTAAATTTTTAGGGCCAGATTTACAACCCCAAATCAGAAAAAGTTGGGACAGTATGGAAAACGCAAATAAAAAAAGAAAGTAGTGATTTCTAAATTTACTTTGACTTGTATTTCATTGCAGACAATATGAACACAAAATATTTCATGTTTTGTCTGGTCAACTTCATGTCATTTGTAAATATACTGTACATCCTTTCCTGTCATTCAGACCTGCAACACATTCCAAAAAAAGTTGGGACAGTAAAGCATTTACCACTTTGTAATGTTGCCATTCCTTTTCACAACACTTAAAAGACGTTTAGGGACTGAAGACACCAAGTGATGAAGTGTTTCAGGTGTAATTTTGTCCCATTCTTCCTGCAAACAAGTCTTAAGGTGGGCAACAGTACGGGGTCTTCGTTGTCGCATTTTGCGCTTCAAAATGCGCCACACATTCTCTATTGGAGACAGGTCGGGACTGCAGGCAGGCCAGTCAAGTGCCCGTACCCTCTTCCTCCGCAGCCAGGACTTTGTAATGTGTGCAGAATGTGATTTTGCATTGTCTTGTTGAAATATGCATGGACGTCCCTGGAAAAGATGTCTTCTTGAAGGCAGCATATTGTTCTCCAAAATCTCTATGTACTTTTCAGCATTAATGGTGCCATCACAGAAGTGCAAGTTACTTTTGCCAAGGGCACTGACACAACCCCATACCATGACAGACCCTGGCTTTTGGACTTGTTGCTGGTAACAGTCTGGATGATCCTTTTCTTCTTTGGTCCGGAGCACACGGCGTCCATTCCTCCCAAAAAATACCTGAAATACTGATTCATCTGACCACAGTACACGTTTCCACTGTGTGATGGTCCATCCCAGATGCCTCCGAGCCCAGAGAAGTCGACGGCGCTTCTGGACACTGTTAACATAGGGCTTCCTTTTGGCACAGTACAGTTTTAACTGGCATTTGTGGATGTAACTACGTATTGTGGTACTTGACAAAGGTTTGCCAAAGTAGTCCTGAGCCCATGTGGTGATATCGCTTATAGATGAATGACGATTCTTGATGCAGTGCCGCCTGAGGGATCGGAGATCACGGTTGTTCAGCTTAGGCTTGCGCCCTTGTCCTTTACGCACTGAAATTCCTCCAGATTCCTTGAATCTTTTAATTATGTTATGCACTGTTGAAGGTGAAATATCCAAATCTCTTCCTATCTTTCTTTGAGGAACATTGTTTTTAAACATTTCAATAATTTTCTCACGTATTTCTTGGCAAACTGGCGATCCTCGGCCCATCTTTGCTCCTAAAGGACCAGACCTTTCTTGGATGCTGCTTTTGTACCAAATCATAATTACAATCACCTGTTGACATCAACTGTTTCAAATCACATCATTATTTAACCAATTTACCTCATTACTAGCCCTAAATTGCTCCTGTCCCAACTTTTTTTGGAATGTGTTGCAGGTCTGAATGACAGGAAAGGATGTATATTTACAAATGACATGAAGTTGACCAGACAAAACATGAAATATTTTGTGTTCATATTGTCTGCAATGAAATACAAGTCAAAGTAAATTTAGAAATCACTACTTTCTTTTTTATTTGCGTTTTCCATACTGTCCCAACTTTTTCTGATTTGGGGTTGTACTAAAGAAAGCAAATTAGCATGACAGCGCAAACCTTACTAAATCATGTTGCATGATTCATTTAAATATTTTTGTGCCTGAAAGGGAAACCCTTACAAATGCATGCATGCAGTAATGTTAGCCGCAAAAATAACTGTCCTTTTCAATGCTAATGTTTCACTGCGTGTCTTTCGTAAATGCTGACAGAAGTTTTTTAACGCCAAATGAGGGTTTGCACTGTCACAAGCTTTTAGTAAATCTGGCCCTGATAGGTCAAACTGGACTGAGTTTGCAATGAACTTATAATGTCAATGTCTTCTTGCATTATAAATGATCTATAAACTACTTCTGAAATGCCAGATAAAACAGGCTTGTGTACTGACCACACAGTGATCTTACAGTGATTGCTAAATAAATGTTTAATTTCCATTAGGACATTAAATGTAAATATAAAAATTGATGACGTACATCATGCTTTCTCGTGAAATAACAGTCATCGTCGTAGCAGTAATTGTGTGGACCTATAACCAAATCCAGTGAAAGTAAAATAATGGCAATGCCTGCGGTTATAGTACTGATAATGTTCATTCCCAGTGAAGCATTCACCTATAGGCAGAAAAAAAAACACAAAACAGATAACTAAATTAGCAAGAACTTTAAAACATTGTGTTAACATGTTAATGTACATAGAAAAGTATATGGAGTGTGATAAAAATGCACTTTTGACAATTTGTTATTAGTTGCTGAAATTTGATTGGCTGGTAGCGGCCATGTTTTATTTTTTATGTATCTGAGTCATATTAGATTCATATTCATTTTCAACTTTACCAATCCTACAGTTACAGTGTTGAGGAGTTGCAGTGCCTCCTACAGGCTCAACTTTAAAGCAATTTGGTGTGAATTCTCAAAATATCCTACTGGCCGGATTCACAAACATCTTCTTAAGAAATAAGTTAAGAAATTTCTTAAGATAAATTCCACAAAGTTCGTAAGAATGTTCTTAAGTGCAATTCTTGAAAAATGCTTAAGAAGAAAATGACAGGCTTTATCTGAGTGAATACATGACTGAAGACGCACTAATAAACACACTTTAAGGATTGTCTTTTTACGTTTCCTGCAGATTAACCTAATAATCATAATAAGTGTTGTTACGTTCCGTGTTTATTTATAATATTGTTGGATGCTACATGCTGCTGTGTGGTATCTTTCTCTCTCTCTTTCTGTGTCTCGCCGTGTGTTACTGCTGCTCAACCAGGTGGGGAGGAGAGGAAGGTGATCGCTTGCACCTGCCGCTTGTTACTGTGCAGAGGCTGCAAGCTCAAAAGCTGTTCAACATGCCTACCGCATTGAAGTTTGACTTCCAGAGTGCTGTACCTCTCGCCTGCCTTGTGTTGTTCTTGTAGTTTTGTCCGAGATTGATACTGGGTAAAACTTACTCAAGTTACGGCTTATTGAAGCCTTCCTAATTAGCGTTGTTGTTGCGCTACGTGTCTCCCTATGTTGGAAGCCGTAGGTAGTGGTGGGCAGAGCGAGGCTTCCTGAAACACTGAAGCAGTCGAAGCAAATGTGTCGAGGCTTCGAAACATTTCGACACCCGTCTCTACGGTGACACCTAGTCGTCATTTTCAAGTATTGCTCTGAAACAGTGTTGACAAAGAAACAGTTAAGTGAATTGAGGAATTATAACGTATGTTGTGTTAGTTGATCCACCAAGTGATTTGGGGAGTGGTTAGAGTGCTCGATTGGAATGCTGTCTCCTTGGGTTTGAATCCTGGGTGAAGCAGTCATCTTTACAAAATTATAATAAACAATTAAAATGTGTTTTTATTGTTCTGTTCTTGTAAAGTGTTGAAACATTGGTCTGACATCTGAATGAACACTTTATGAATAAATAAGTGTTATTTTGGTGATGAAAAATAGACAATAAAATACATCAAGCCACAATGTCTTTTTTTTTAAATATAAAGATTTTTATTTAAAAATGTTAATTGTTCTGCTGTTGATGGACTTAGCCTACTTCTTTTTTTACATAGAATTTCTCCAGCCTTTGAAAAAATCTTCTCACAAGGGACACTTGTCGCTGGCATGCACAGATACTTTTTAGCTAGAACGTACAGAGTAGGAAAAATGACTGCTCTCTCCTTCCAGTACTTTAGGGGAGCTTCCATTATTATGTAATATCAATATGAAATAATCTATCTATCAACTAGCCTGTGATATCCTATCTGTAACTTGCTGTGCTTGTCACTATCTAACTTATTTGAATGTATATGTATGCCTATATGAATGTATCAGTATATCTATCCTAATTATCTGTCAATGTCTACAGCCTATCTATCAATATCTTAATAATAACTCTTTAATGTAGCCTAAATATAATTAACCAAATTACACAATAAATATCACTATATCGCAAAATCTCTCTCCTCTCACAAAAACCCACGAAGTGAAGATGCATTAACTCCACTTTTATACTTTGTGGGAGTTAGGTTGAGACAGATGTGCAATTGTGTGATTTGTTTCCGACCCCGTCAATCAAACGCAGAATTGGCAGGTATGCACGTCTCGAAACACTTGTGACACGCCCCGATGCTTCGAATCGCCTTAGTCACGTGACATGGGTGTTTCGAATCACGCTTCGGAGCAGTGTTTCGAAACATCTGCGCTTCGGGATCTCGACACAGTGTCGAAACGTCAGTTTCGCGTCAGCCATCCCTAGCCGTAGGGAGGTGGGTGCCATTTTATTTCTGTGAATCTTTTTCTCTTGTCTTTGCTTAGTTAGGGAGTTAGTGTACATTTCTGTTGTTAATTTTCTTTTGTTTTGTCAGTTTGGACAGTTTTACTTCCTAACTAGTCAGAGGCTCCTTTTGTTTGTTGTTTTGGCCTTTCCCCCTCCTGAAGTCTATTTTGCTTCCTATTTTTACTTTGTCATTTGAAAATTTTGGAATTTGACGTGTCTGTTGTGCTTGGCAGGGGACTGGTATTCACTAACCCAGGGGTGGGCAAACTCGGCCCTTCCAGGCCACTTTCCTTCAGAGTTTAGCTCCAACCCTAATCAAACACACCTGAACCAGCTGCTAGAAGGCTACAGGCAGGTGAGTTTTATCAGGGTTGGATCAAATCTCTGCAGGAAAGTGGCCTGGAAGGGCCAAGTTTGCCCATCACTGCACTAACCCCAACCCATTTTATTTTTACTTTTCTCTGTTACTCCCTTACCCTAGACCAGGGTTCCTCAAATCTTTCCCTGGAGGGCCAATCTGCTGCAGAGTTTAGCTCCAACCCTGATCAAACTCTCCTACCTGTGATTTTCTAATGATCTTGAAGACTGATTAGCATGCTCAGGTGTGTTTGATTAGGGTTGGAGCTAAACTCTGCAGGAGTGGGCCAGATTTGAGAATGCCTGCCCTAGACCCTTACATCTGGGACGTAACAGTGTGCACTATTTTCGTCGCGACCTTGACGGCTTCTCTTTTTAATGTGCTGTGTTTTTGAGCAGTTACTTTTAAAAAGCCTGTCTCAAGCTGCAGCGATCGCTTTCATTAATTTTTGTGCTGTGTTTCTGCTCTAATCCGAGTGAACGCTTCTGGTATGTTCATATGCGCTGAATACTGCCAAAGATTGTCGTATTTATAGGCTAAAATTAAAAGCGTTCAAGTTTGAGTTGCTACTGAGTTTTGGCGTCAGCAAAATATAGGCTAATCATGACCGATCATTGTTTACATTATCAGTCAGTGCTGTCACTTCAGGAAACTCATGCACCGCCATATTAATAGTCCTACTATGCATCATATGTAGCTAGTGTTGTTGTAATGCTTGAATATAACAATTAATTTGAAATAACCCAATACATTTATTGAATAATTCTTAATAGGTATTTGGGATTTGAGACAAGTCTGGGGCTATCCTAACTTTAAGAAGTTATTTACAATGATTTATAATTAGATTCTTTTCAAGAATTTGAATTCTTCTTAAATATATGAATATTCTTAAAGGGATTCCTGGGTATTAAGACTTGTATGGCTTAATATAACGTAAATGATGTATCTTACTGAAATATGTAGTAGAAAACCCATCAAAGATTTGTTATTTTTTTTAAATCACATCGTTTTATACATATTTTGGACTATGGGGGGCGCCATTATTCTGATGACGTAAAATGGTTGCACTCGGTGAGCTACTAGCGCTACCTGTTGCTATTTTTTATCACAACACAACTCGGAATAGACAACTCTGAAAATAAAATACTGATATGATGACCACAACTACTGAAAGAGCTTACAGGTGGCGAAGGATATAAACATAGGCTTAAAACCAAATGCCGTACCATCGATTTTTCCCCACAAGGAGTCTAAACGCCACGGATATCGAGGGAAATCCGCGCTGAGAAACTCCTCTAGCGGCCGCGCTTCATGATTAGCATCGGCATGTTTACATCCTAACAGGATGGCATAGCGTTTCTTCTCTCAGCCGTTTGTAAGCTCTTTCAGTAGCTGTGGTCTACTAAAAGACTCTAAGTCATTAGGGCTAAAGTGGAGAGAAAAAATTGGGTCTTGAAGTTTTTATTCGTCCACAGGTATCTTCCCATTATTTTCTCCTCTTCTTATTGCTAGGAAAGCAGTGAAGTCTTCCATTGCTTCTCTTGTTGCCCTTCAACTGAAAATTACAACCAAAAGCCACACAATGTGGTATTGTATCAGTGTTTTATTTTCTGAGTTGTGCTGCGGTTAAAAAAAAACAAAGACTATAGAAATAAGCGCCAGTAGCTCACTGAGTGCAACCATTTGACGTCATCACCACAGAATGTACTGTGCACATAAAATAATGGCGCCCCCCCATAGTTCAAAAACGATGTAGATTTTTTTTTAAATAACATACATTTTCATGGGTTTTCTACTACATATTTAAATAAGAGACATAATTTACGTTATATTAAGCTATACATGTCTTAATACCCGGCGATCCTTTTAAGAAGAATGTTTTGGGAATACAAAATATTCTTAACTTTAAGTTAGAAAATAACAAAAAAAATGGCAGTTAAGAAGAAATATCTAAAGAATGTTTTGTGAATCCAGCCCCAGTTTATATATATTATTTCATTAAGTTTGGGTGTTGCGTTCAGGACATAAAGATCAATTTGTGGAAAAAAGGGTTGCCAGCTTTTTAATTCACTTATATCATCATAATATTTTAATTGAAATTAATTTGATAACTTTTTTCCAGCAGCATCCCTGGTTGAAGTGTGCAAAATTTAGTGAAGATTGGACCCACAGCCTTTTTTTCCCAGAAGATTCACAATGGCAGATATTTTTATAGATGAAATACTTTAGCGATATACATTTAAGGATAAGGATACATTTAAGGGAAAAAATAAATTGTTTCTACAACCCAAATTCCGGAAATGTTGGGCCTTTTTTTTTTTTTTGAATAAAATGAAAACTAAAAGACTTTCAAATCACGTGAGCCAATATTTTATTCACAATAGAACATAAATGCTTAATCGGACAAATTTTACACTTACATCCACTAAATGGCCATTTCCAGAATATCACCCTGACCCAAGACTTTGCCCACTGAAGCTGGGGCTGATGCCTGTGGGAAACCTCTGAGAAAACTAGGTTGCGGGAAGAGGTGTTAGTGAGGCCCAGGGGGTCAGATGACACTATACTGTAAAAAACAAAAAAAGCACCGTCCTTCGGATGAGACTTAAACATCAGCATTAAAAATCCCAAATTTGATTCTGTCATTCCTAATCCTCCCCATACACTGACATTACTAAGCTGGTGTGTGCTGGGCGTTCTGGGGCATGGGCCCAGGAATACATCCAGAAACCATATAAATGTAACTTAATTATTATTTCAAATTTGTCCTGCTAGTAAAAAAGTTGGCACTGGGGCAACAAAGGGCTGAAAAAGCCGCTGGGAGAACATGCCATATAATTGACAGGTCTGTATGATTAGCTATAAAAGGGATGTCAACTAAAAAAGATGGGCAGAGGCTCTATCTTTTCCATGTGGAATACAAAAAGTTCTTCAATGAAGCAAAAGGCTTTGCATATCATCTACAGTGAACATCATCAAAAAAAACTGGCGAAATCCTGTGTGTAGAAGCGCCGTTGGATGCGTGTCCGGGCCCTGTGACACTGCATCACTCATCAGCATGATTCAACATTACTAAATGGCCCAGGAATCAGAAACCACTTTAAAATGGACTGCCAACTAAAACTTCAAAGAGCCATATGAACATGTCCAAGCGCCGTTTCCTGTGGGCCAAGGCTCATTTAAAATGGACTGTTTCAAAGAGGAGTCCAAGTTTGACATTCTTGTTGGAAATCACGGACACCATGTCCTTCGGGCTAAAGAGGAGGGAGACCTTCCAGCGTCTTAGCATTCAGTTCAAAAGCCAGCATCTCTGATGGTATGGGGGTGCATTAGTGCATACGGTATGGGCAGCTTGCATGTTTTGGAAGGCACTATGAATGCTAAAGGGAAAAAAAGGTTTTAGAGCAGGGCTGTCCAAACTCGGTCCTGGAGGGCCGGTGTCCTGCAGAGTTTAGTTCCAACCCTAACTAAACACACCTGAAGCAGCTAATCAAGCTCTTACAAAGCATACTAGAAACTTCCATGCAGGTGTGTTGAGGCAAGTTGGAGCTAAACTCTGCAGGACACCGGCCCTCCAGGACCGAGTTTGGACAGCCCTGTTTTAGAGCAACATATGCTCCCCTCCAGATGACGTCTATTTCAGGGAAGGCCTTGTGTATTTCAGCAGGACAATGCAAAACCACATACTGCAGCTATCACAACAGCATGGCTTCATAATAGAAGAGTCCGGGTGCTGATTTGGCCTGAATTTGCCAGCAGTCCAGATCTATCACCTATAGAGAACATTAGGCGCATCATTAAACGAAAAATACGTCAAAGACGACCACAAACTCTTCAGCAGCTGGAAACCTATATCAGGCAAGAATGGGACCAAGTTCCAACACCAAAACTCCAGAAACTCATAACCTCGATGCCCAGACGTCTTTAAACTGTTTTGAAAAGAAGAAGAGATGCTACACCATGATAAACATGCCCCTGTCCCAACTATTTTGAGACCTGTAGCAGGCATCAAATTTGAAATGAGCTAATTTTGCTCAGTTTAAACATGGTATGTTATCTACAGTATGTTCTATTGTGAATAAAATATTGGCTCATGTGATTTGAAATTCTTTTGGTTTTCATTTTATTCAAATTTAAAAAACGTCCCAACATTTCCGGAATTCGGGTTGTAGAAGTTACTCAAAAATGCAGATCATATTATTATTATTATTATTATTATTGCGCCACCTAGTGTTGAGTGTCTGTGTGGCTGAATAGACGTATGTTTGGGTCGCTCCTGACAAGTTTAGGGTCATTAAGTGTGGGTGTTGCATTCAGGACATAAAGATCAAATTATGAATTATGGTCACTGATGCCCATATACTTTTAGAGCAGAAAAAATACAAGAATAAACCAGTTTAAACCAGTCCATAAAATCAGTACAAATACAAAAGAAAACTATTTCTGTACTTCCAGCACGGTGCTTGGACCCTTAAAAGTAAAGTGTTGTGTAGTACATACCAAACACAAACTGGAGGGTGAATTCATTTTATTTTCTGCAGCAATGCAGAATGAGCCTGCGATGATGTACTGAGAAAAAAGAGAAAGTACAAAATTAAGGCTTGCGTTGGAATATGTAGCTTGAATTATAAAAGACAGAACACTTAATTGTATAATAGTTTCTTACGATGACAGATCCCCAGTAAGGAATACCACTATAGACAAAGACAAGATCTGCATAAACTGAAGACACAATGCCAAACAGGAGAGTCAGCACACCGATCATTATCTGGACCGTCTGTGAGGGACAAAAAGTACGCAGAAAGTGTGAGTAGGACGAGAGAGTCTTTCATAAAGGGGAACAATATACAATATACATTTATGGCAGCTGTAGTTATGAACTTATGATTGTACTAGAAAAATATCTCAAAGTAATATTCTGCAAGTGTGGAATTATCATTGTATGAATGTCATTGTGTTGGCATAGGCCTGGGCGATAAAACGGTATCGGTATTTATTGACGATACACGGTCATCGATAACGATAGAAAAAATGTTTGATACGGTGCACGATATAGGCGCGTGCTATGAGTGACAAGCAGACAGCACACACAAACACATGCTAAGTGCTGTGCCTGCGATGAGGAGATTGTGAAAAAAAAAAAGGTGCAATCGAATGATAGGTGTGCGTCGGTGAGGGAGCCTCATCAGAGGCGCACGAGATGCGGTGATGATGTAAGTGTCGTTGTCGTACTTTGTTTTTGTTAATCTGTCCAGTTGAACCCACAAGACACGCCGCTGCTGCATTATTCATTCAATATATTAGAGAAATATAGAAGCTCAATGCGGTGAAGTTATTGGTTAGGTTAAAACCGAAACCAAGCCATTCACAAAGAACGCATATTAGGGGCATTTTTAGGACAGACAACTATGAGTGTTGCACTCGCGTCTCACACAAGAGATGTTTAGAAAGCCTTGTAAAGTTACAAAAGTTTAAGCTTTAGGAAAACACGTTGCGAATTTGTGGAGGTTATTTCACTGCGTCTCATGTTTTTAAATGCAATCTGTGTGATCGGCGCTTCGGCTATTTGAATTAAGCTATGTATAAATAGCCTACATGATGCTGTTTTGTTCATAATTGTTTATGCAATTTACGAAATTATATTTGATTTATACATGTTAATTTAGACATTTTGCACTTTTTTTATAGACTGTTATTTTAATTGCATTGAGTAAACAATTTAATGCGCTGTATTATTTTGCGCTTTGCGCCCTCCTGTGGCTATTTAATCTGCATATAAAACATAAGAAAGGAAAATTTAAAACATTAAATTTTATTTTGTGTTTGACTGTTAAAACAAAAAATTATTTGTTGTTTGTCTTAAATTGGGTAAATTAAAAATACAGTGGTTGAATTTAAACATTTTTTCTATTGCTCTGTTTTAAAAAAAGGTTATAAAAAATGTAAATAATTATCGATACCGAACGATATGAAACATTATATCGTTGATAAGTTTTTTAGCTATATCGCCCAGCCCTATGTTTGCAGATGTGCAAGATTGGATACTTCATATTTTTTGAGTTTGCAACTCCCAAAACATTGTAAAGTTTAATATTTTACTCTGTAAATGATAAACCTGATCTTATACTGGTGTCTTTCCTGGACCGTCACCAAGACAATTGGGCACATTTTTCGATAAAAATTGTGTATACTTTGTTAATGTGTGCACCACTCCTCGTTTAGAATTTATTCATGCATTTATTTGCTTACCTCACAGTGACATGCACAAATAAAAAAATATGTATATATATTTGTGTTTATGAGACATTTCTCACTCCAAGGGCTTTCGGTTGTCCTTTCAGAAATGCCTGAAATCCTTGAAGAGGTGAAGCTCCCTCCACCTGTCGTACATAAACAGGCACAGGAGCATTTGTCACCATCGTAACAGGAGCTGTTTGTGTTGCTGGTTGAAACTGGATGACGAGCGTTGAAGAGTTCATGGGTATGACAGTGTGAGACATTCTGGTCTCTGAATCTCAAACCTGCCTGTACAAAAAATCATAGTAAATCAAAACATGTGAACAATATGATTATGAAACAGCTCATGTTTAATTTAATCTACATCATAGCAGATGCTCTTTCCAAAGACACTGATAAAATACATTTGTGAATACCATTTGACATATACATATATATATATATATATATATATATATATATATACAGTATATATATACACACACACAGAGCTGCTTAAAGGTTAGTGAACCCATTAGAATGTACTATATTTCTGCATAAATATGGCCCAAAACATCATCAGAAGTCCTGAAAGTAGACACAGAGAATCCAATCAAACAAATGAGAAAAAAAAGTATTCTTTGTCGTTTATTTATTGAGAAAAAATTATCCAGTGTTACATATCTTTGAAGTGCAAAATTATGTGAATCTTTGATTTCAGTTAGAGATGCACCGATACTGAATTTCTCTGCCGATACCCAGTGGCGTGCACAGGCCTCCGGAGGGGCAGGGGCGAAATGGCGTTACGAGGGCACAATCGTGGACGGGGGGGTTGTTTGAAAACCATGGTTAATTTTTGTAAGGATTGTGATGTCCACATGTTTTTTTGTTGAAGAAATTATAGAGGCAGTGTCATTTATAGCAAAAAGTTGGCCAAAAAATAAAGATTAAGTGTATATTTGAATGAAATGTTTGGTCAATAGCATATTAAACAAGGATATGATCGTCCTGTAAGTGTTAACGGCAGCAATGACCAGGCCTTTGGCTCCCTTTACAGGCATTTATAACATGTAATGTTGAAAAAAAACAATAGACGCCATCACAAAATTTGTAATGGATTCACTGGTTATAATGGGACGTGTATTGGTTTTAATGGAAACATAATGGACCCTGTGGGTCTCTGCTGGTAATTGGTCACCTTCTATTGGTGGCTTGTTAAAACCAATAAATCCTAATGGAATATGTCCCAAAACATTCTACAGAAAACCATTTTTTAATGGTTTTAATGGTTAAAAGTTGATGGTTTGTAATGGCATTTGTGATATATTTGTGATTCATTTGTGATGGTGTTAGAATTTTCTGTGATGGTCTATATTGTTTTTTCAGCAGGGTTGCCTCATTGTTTTATATAATGCATTTTAAGTCATTTTAAAGGCTGTTGTTGGCTTAGGTCTGTTTTTATAACCACAAAAAATATATATATTATCTTAATACTTCTTTAATTATGAATGTAGCCTACCTGAAAGTGACGTGCTTCATTTTCATCTTTTTTTTTTTCTTTTCTCGGCGCCAGACTGCTGTTGTCTTTTCACGGGCATAGCTGTCCATCAATTATGATCATCTGCATTCAGCCGCAAACATGAAGCGCAAGCGGGCACGGGCGTGGGAATGGTGCGTCACAGGTTTTTTTTTTTTTTTTAGCCACTGGGATGGTGCCCCCCCACGAGTTGATGCCCTAAGCAAACTGAGTACTCTGCATATAGGGAGCGGCAGTACTGATTTTCATCGTCCACGATATCGTTCATATCGCACAGACCGGACCACAAGGGCACTTTAGCGTCGGACCTCAAAGGGGCAGGGGCACGAGCCCCCCCGGCCCCCCCCTGTGCATGCCACTGCCGATACCGATAGCCGATTATTCAGAATGATATCGGCCGATACATGGTCTGTGCATGGTCTGCGCTGCTCCAAAAACGTATGCTCTGCTCCGTGCATAAAGCGCGCGCTGCAGAGCTGCCGCACAGTGCAGCAGGAGTAAGATTTCTGATCATGTGAAGAGAGTGAGAGATGCGCTTTCAATGAGTGCTCTTTGGGAACATAGCCTGGTTTATACTCGCCACGTCAGCACCAGCGGCAAAAATGATGCGAATACTGAGGAAACGATAGCGGAGGATTTCGTTTTCAAGCGAATGTAAAATAAAAGACTGCTTCTTAAACCAGAGAAGGTGAACATGTTGGTTTTGTCTTTGCTGTTTATCTCAAGTTACGCTATGGAGGCTTTCTTTAAATGTTCTTTATTTATTTGATTCCTAAGTGTTTGCTAAACGTTCTGGTGTAGCCTATGCCATGCCTCGTCTTATTCGTTTATGTTAGCTACATTATACAACTTATAATATAATTATATAATATATAATATAAGTTAGTTTATAGCGTACTGTTTTATTATTGTTGTACTTTTTAGGCTTGCTGTGATAGACGGTGTTGGATGTGTTAAGCCTCAACACCGGTTACATCACTTGCCCACCGCGGCACTGTCCCCCACCGTCGTTTTGATTTTTTTATAGTAATAAAATTAATTTAGTTCAGTTAGAGAACAGACACTACAATTAAAACTGAACGCGGCTGCTCAATGCAGTGCACCGAACGAACAACAGTCGCGCATCACATAACAGATTTCATTTATCACGTGCAGAAAAGTGAGTCGAGCTGACGAACAAGAAGAGTGAGGTGAAAAAGACAAAGACAATGGCGGAAGAGTTTCAAAACTAAATGTAAAAGCGCCCGTTTTAAAAAGATTTTGGATTTTGAAAAGCCTGTTGACTTCTGCCATTAATCTACGTGATAATGGAAGTTTTTTTAAACATTCGTTTCTCATTTATTTGGTTCCACAGTATTTGCTGATTTTTATTTTTTTTAGACTGTGTATTTATTTTTATTTTTTCATCATTTTGCATCAAGGTGTATGTTGTCCATGCCTCCAAACATTCTTATTCGTTTTGCTAATAATCGTTCTACGTTTCATAATTATTTGTTCCTCATTTACTGATTTTTAGTTTTGTATACCTATTTAAACTTTAAGTTATTTGTTATTTTATATCAGGCATAGCATTGTGTATTTTTATTAATTTTGTTAATAAAAGTTATATATGTTCTACGCTGTATTTTGTTGTTGCTTGAATTGAATTCAAGCAATTGATGCCGAATTGCTGCTAATTTAAAAGTGAAAGTAAAATGTGCACGATGCTTTTATAAGCTATTTAAGCAAAGGAAAGTGAGGGAAAGAGGGAAAACTCAACTGCTTGATACAGAACCGCCGCAAATTTATAAGTGAAAGTAAAATGTGCACTGTGCTTTTTCAAACTACTTATGACTGCTTTTGTGCTCCAGGGACACACACACACATATATATTCAGAATCACGGACTTATTATAGACTTACTTATTATATTTTTAATATATTTTTCCATGAATGTGTATTAAATTATTTCCAATAGTCTATTCTCTTCATTGCATAGCTTTTCTCTTGGTTGCACTGCTTCCAGTAATGTATGATTTTATTAGTTGCCAGGGTCAAAGACATCTACCTAAGGCCTTCAGAATCAACAGTGCAGGCGTCTGTAGCTTAAAATCAATGGCAATGAACTGTTGCTTTAACCAATCAGATTTCGAGTTGGCAGCACCAGGGCCATCTAGCAGGCTTACGATAAGGTCAGCATTTTCTCGTCCTTTGATTGGATGGTCAGAGAGCTTACTAGTCAAAGCTAGTAAACAGCGTCACTGTAAATCATTTTTGTTTTCAGTATTATATAAGCAGCACGACTGTTTCAACACTGATAGTAAATAAGCATATTAGAATGATTTCTGAAGTAATATAATAATAATAATAAACTTTATTTTATAAAGCGCCTTTAAAAGCACAATGTAATCAAATACAATAAAAAGCAAAACAAAAATCAATATGCAAATGCAAGTTTAAAAAAATATGCCATAAATTGAACTTTGAAACCATCGTAATTCTGAACTCCCCTAAGTTCAAGAGGCAGAGAATTTCAAAGGACAGGGGCAAAGAAAGAGAAAGCCTCGTCACCCATAGATCTTAGACGTGTTTGAGGAACAACCAACCAGTTTGACCGAGAGG
Organism: Schizothorax lantsangensis; assembly: GCA_027422415.1. Taxonomy (NCBI): domain Eukaryota; kingdom Metazoa; phylum Chordata; class Actinopteri; order Cypriniformes; family Cyprinidae; genus Schizothorax; species Schizothorax lantsangensis. Next base: position 3,128,589 of record CM049852.1, on the reverse strand, counting down.
AGTGTAATCTACGACTAGGAGTGTATGGATGCAACAATTCTGTGAGGTAATGAGGTGCCAGGCCATGTAATGCTTTAAAAGTAAGCATCAGAATTTTAAAATCCACTCTAAACCTGACCGGGAGCCAGTGCAAAGACTCTAACACTGGAGTTATATGACTGCCAATCCTAGTCCCAGTTAAAATCCTGGCGGCTGAATTTTGTACATATTGCAGCTTATTAAGTGTAGCTTTAGAAGTAGGGCTGTGCGATTAATCGAAATTGCATCGAAATCGCGATTTGAGACGTTGCGATTTTCTAATCGCAAAGCCTGCGATGTGGATGCGATAATACTCTGTTCCAAGGCATATGCGTGACAGCCTTGAGTGGCTGTCTTACTAACCAATAGAGTGAGTGCACCTCCATCCGTTCTCCCCAATCAGCACTGCTCTATCCAACTGCGCAAACACCCACCATTAAAAAAACAAACAAAAACAAAACAAAAAAACAGAAAGCAAGAGAGAGAGTGGGATTATGGCGTCTACAGGATCAGATCGATAATTAGGCTAATTCCAACTAAAGAAAAATGTACATAACTTTAGCTTTGAAATGACAGGTAACGAACAAAAAAATATCAACGTTGATCCAATTTGCAAAATCGAAACATAATCCAACGTTGATTCAACCATGGTACCCGACGTTGATTCACCGGTGAATCAACGTTGAAATGCCGGCTGGGATGTAACATATGTAATACTTTAATAATCGACTACAGAAATACAGCTCATTTAGGCTATAAAAAAATAAACAAATATTTCATGTGAAATTCAGTAATTAAGTAAATTCTGTAAAAGTAGTTATTCCATTATAATCTTCCCTGCTGGAAAAAAACAACAAAAAAACAATAGATGCCCCCCCAAAACACAATAGAAAATGTAATGGGAATTGCATTGGTTTTAATGTAAACTATAATGGTGTCTACTGGTATTTCATGGATTCTATTGGTGGGATGTAATATGGCAGATGGCAACCAGTAGAACAACAGTAATTCTAGAATAATGCCCAAAACAAAAAGGAATTTTGTAATGGTTTAATGGAAACTGTAAGAATGTCTGTTAATAGGGCTGCAACGATTAGTCGACATTATCGACAACGTCGACAATAAAAAATTGTCGACAAATATTTTTGTTGTCGAGTAGTCGTTTGATCTCATATGACCTAATGTAAGAGCCTGCAATACTGCGGTTTGACCAGTGTGGCGCTGTAGCGCAAGACTCTAGTTCAGCCCTCCTGGATGCAGATCAAGAGAAGAACACACACAGCACTTCAGAGCAAATGCGTCCAAACTTGAGCGGCGTTTGGATGAATATGTAAATATATATTGCGCGCTTTCCTCTCAGTAACGAAATAAACAACAAAAACTGACAGCATTGTGAAAGCAACAGTTAAAAATGCATCTGATTACAACGATGTGGATGTTTGCATGAGCTCTGCAGTTCAGTAACGTAACATTACTCCAGTAGAGTTCGGTCACATTATGTTTATTTATATAGTACTTTATGCAATAGATAGCCTTAATTGAAGCAGCTTTACGGTATTAAACATGAAAAACATGAAAGTCAGTGTCGCTTTCAGTTAGAATTACAACTTGATTTTCTGTTATAAAGCAGCTCTCCAGTGTGAGCTAGCTAATGATAAAATATTTTTATTAGTGGGAAAAAATAATAATTTCATTAAAGTGACAGTTTGGTTTGCAGAGATCAAAGCTTGATCTAGCTCAGGGCTGTTTTGATTATCATAACCCTATAAGGTATTTTAAGACATTATGTTGTGAATAAAATAGTTTATCCAAAGCATCTTATCACTTCCCTTTATTTTGTTTCTTATCTATATGACTTACAAAAGGAGATGTTAGGCAGAATGTGCAAAATGTGTCGTTCAGTTACTTTTTCATGTAGCTAATTAAATGGTGAGAGTGTCTCTGTCTGTCATCTCATTTTGTGTGCCATCTATTTTTATAATGAATTGGTAACATTACAATAAGGTATCATTTGTTAACATTAGTTAATGTATTAATTAACATGAATGAACAATACATTTATTACATTTAAGTATTAATCTTTGTTAATGTTGGTTAATAAAAATACAGTTGTTCATGTTAGTTCACAATGCATTTATCAATGTAAAAAAACAACTTGTGATTTTAATAATGCATCAGTAAATGCTGAAATTAACATTAAGATTAACAAATGCTATAGAAGTATTGTTCATTATTAATTCATGTTAGGCAAGACAAGTTTATTTATATAGCACATTTCATACACAAAAAAAATTCAAAAACACAAAAGTGCTTTACATAAAAGGAAGTGAAATAGACATTAAAAATAATAATCACAACAATAAAAACAAGGAATTAAAAAAAATAATAATCACAACAATAAAAACAAGGAATTAAAAAAAATAATAATCACAACAATAAAAACAAGGAAATTATATAAAAATGTATTTAAAATTAATTTAAAACCGTTACGAATAGAAAATGATTATACATAAAATACAGTGCAGTCATGTTAACTAATGTTAACTAATGAACCTTAATGTAAAGTGTTACCAATTAATTGTGTAATAATTGTAATTACAGAATATGCTTTTCTAAAGCTGAAGTGACCTTTATTTATGTTAGAATATGTATAACTTAATATTCTAACTAATTGCAAAAACGGAATAATCAATCAAAGTCTACTGATTAATCAGTGGAATAATCGACGATTAGTCGATTAATCGTTCTAATACTCGTTAGATTAATCGATTATCAAAATAATCGTTTGTTGCAGCCCTATCTGTTAATGGTTTCTATGTTTTTTTTCCAGCAGGGTAACGATACTCATACTGTGCTGCACATTATTGACAATATTGAGCTGAAGCTTGACTTTGCAAATTTAAAATCGCAAATCTTTTTTTAGGCCTTCTGTTCTACTGAAAAAAAAGAAAAGAGTAAATTAACAGCAAATTTTCATTTTTGGGGTGAACCATCACTGAGCTAGACTTGCACAATTACGTCCTGACGTGCATGCACTCTCAAACTGTTTGGGAAAGGCCCATACAGACAGTACCTCCAGGATTTCACAATTATGCAAACGGCAGAATTTACCGCAAAATCACGCAAACTCCACAATATTCAGAGGAGCTTGCCATTTTTTGAAATGGCCGCAGATTTGGCACAGATTTTGAGCTTTGACGTCCTGACCACATTGTTTCCATTTATCAAAGAGGCTCGCGCACTCTGTAAACAACCCTCAAACAGGTTTACAGGGAATTTATAACAGCTAAAGGGCGTTGTTAGGCACGACGCGAAGCGGAAAAAACGTGAACGTGAATACTTTTACAGTTATCCAACATCTCCATGTGGTAGAGTTTCACACCATACACCAAATGTTTGGAAAACACAAGATTGCGCAAGACTTGTTTGGGAAGAATAACAAAGTAGGCCAAACTGTAAAACTGTTTGTGCTGCCAACAAGTGTTTACAATTAAGACAATACTTATCATATTATTTATAAGAAACACTAGTGTGAAATGAGCCATTTTGTATAGTTTAAAACAGCAGAAAGACACATTTAGAAACGGCCCAATCTAACGAGAAAAACAAGGTGAATATCGGTCATCTGCGCTGCTCGAGTCCGTCTCTCTTCATTTACTGTCCACTATATATATATAACTGTTATATATATCGACTTCGATGCGAATCATAATGGATTCGAACTCGCAGAAATGTATAATAAACACATTTTATGATAAACGTAGCTCCTCGAGTAAACACCTCACAATAATCTCGAGTTCAGTACAAACACATCTAATATCGAGACATTTAGCATCATAAGTTATGAGACTCACCGATAAATAACAGAAGTTGTAATCTTTAGTTCCAGTAGAGAAGTGGGTGGGACAGGAGTGAGTGTGTGTTTGTGATTTAACCGGAATAAATAGATCTCCGCAACGTCATTGAAGCGCTCGTGAGTGACGTCTCACCCGTTATCACAGGACAAACTCAACACTTTTAGTTTCGATTTCCATGTGTGCACGCTCAATAACAAACACCATCCCGACTGTGATTGGTCCATCCTGACGCTAATCGGCTGTGATTGGCTCGTTCTTCTGAAGTCTCCTTGTATTTTGTGGAGTTGAAATGTAATAAATTCCGCGTGTTTCCAAGAAACAAGTGACTGGATTACAGTCAAACACGGCGGATATTGTTCAGGAGGATATCTCATGTTTGCTGCTGCTGTTCATGATCTAAACAATCATACTCCATGATATGCCTTTCTTAGTTTACTTATAGCGTTGATCTATTCTTTATAATTTACACACACTAAAATTTGTTTTGACATAGAATGATTAACTTTATGAATTAACTTTAATTTTTAAATCTTTTTACTTTGCTAATATCCTTCAAACCACTATAGTTTTTTTTGTAAGGAAGTGAGTCATTTAAAATATAACTATATTTAGTATGATCACGTTTTTTTTGTATTTTAATAAAGGTCAGAAAAAGTCATTTTTAGATAAATATATCTGTTACGCTGAATGGCCATGGTTTGTTACTCTGACAATCAGGATAAGTATCACTGACCTCTCTTGAACTTCTGACATACTGTAGTGAGGAGGAATATTTCTGTTGGATATTGATACTGTCAAACGATATTGTTGGAATCTCGGAGCAATTTGTTTTATTTTAATTTAATTTAATCTTTTACAGCTGATGAATGATGAAAGCATTGACAGCCGATCAGAATTCATTCCACTTTAAAGAGGTCCAGCATTTAATGGTAGATGACAAACCTGCAGCACATGCTTAGAACAAACAGTGCTATCGTTCATTGTTGTGGACACTATTTATCTTTATAGCTATCGTTCTTGGTGCGAACAGGCTTTAAGAGTTCCCCCCAAGCTACTGGGTCTGCATTTACTGGATTAGCTTTTGGCTTTTTACAGTGCCTAGCGACTCCCTCTGTTCATGGGTGTCTATAATTAATCAATAAAAAAATGCATTTAAATATTAATATTTATTAAGTTTAACACATATTTGTCAATGTTAAACATTCCTCATTTATCTGTAATATTAATTAGATGCTGAAATGGATATTTATACAGTGATACTGTCATTCGGTGTAATGGATGACACTGTGGTGTAACAGAGAATTTGCATTACACTGAATGACAAAACTTTTACGTCAGCTTATATTGCAGGCAAACAAATGGCCACCTGTATCAAACACTGAGCCTGACCAGTAAAGACGATCACAATTTTTTTACAGCATCTCCTTATTTTTTATTTATTTTTTGGCATTTCACTGAATGACATGTTGTTGTAACTTAGGTTACCACACCATGAAAAGGTGTGGTAAAACTGCATTTTCGGGACAAAATACGCCTGGTTATTTAAATACTTGAAAAAAGAAAACATTAAGACATAGTCCTTTTAATATAACATGATGTCTTTGATGCAACATGCACAGTTGATATTGAAGTAAACATTTATTTGAATACAGTATTACATCCTACTTGCTCAAAATGGCAATCACATTGACTTTTGGTGTGCGTTTCTTTTAAGTGATGAATTTGTTCTCATCCAGAGTCCAAACTGATGACTGTTTGAATATAAGACTAACGATGCTTTAATCCATTGCTATAGCAATCCAATGATATATATGTTATGCATGTTTGCATGCTGTACATTTACCACTTTATATCCGATTATGTCTTTTGAACTTGAGTTTATAATAATATTTAATTTCAATAATTCATGGAATGGGGCATTTTTGTTTACAAATATTGTATGTACTGGTGCTTTTCTTAACAGCAGTCTCAGATAAGTCTTTAAAGTATATTATTATGTTGACAGAAAATGTTTCAGGTTGACGTGCCGATATTTGGTAATGCGATATATCAGGATAATTAATATGCACAATATTGTTTCCTTAGGCACTCCAAAATACCACAAATAATTCTTTATTACAAATTATTCCGGAATATGCTGGAAAACCTGAGAATGTGCAGGAGCTGGAGGATTTTTCTGAAGAACAGCAGGCAGTTTAACTGCTCAGGACTAACAAGAACTTCATGAACAACTACCACAAAATATAAAAACAGTCATGGATCATCCAGGAAACAACACACAGTATCATGATTCAAGGGTATGTACATTTTTGAGTGTGGCAGTTTTTATAAATTCATTTATTTTGTCCTGTGGAGTTTATGCAAATATCTGTTATGTGAAAAAGCTTATTCAGGATAGTACTAAATAAACATATGCAATTTTTACGATCCCTCTTATTTTGTTAAAATTATTACAATTATAGGAGGAGGTAGCCGTGATTGTGTCCTCGTCTTCTGGCATCACAAGAACGGCTGTACAATGCCGAAAAGTGTACAATGTCAGGAGACAAGGAAAACAAAAGCTCACTGCTAATACAAAACAGCAAGTGGCCACGGGAGGAGGACCACCTACAGCCACTCCAGACCTAACGCTTCTTGGGGAGAAGAATTGTTGAAAAAATTGTTATTATTGTTTTCTTTGCGCACAAAAAGTATTCTCGTAGCTTTGTAAAATTACGGTTGAACCCCTGATGTCACATGGTCTGTTTTAACAATGTCCTTACAACGTTTCTGTGCCTTGATCCCGGTAGTACCCTTGCTGTCTATGGGAGGGGCAGAGAGCTCTCAGATTCCATCAAAAATATCTTAATTTGTGTTCCGAAGATGAACGAAGGTCTTCCGGGTTTGGAACGACATGAGGGTGAGTAATTAATGACAGAATTTTCATTTTTGGGTGAACTATCCCTTTTTAAATGTATATCAGAGCATTCTCTGATGGGGCACGTAGTTGCATGAGAGTACAATCTATCACACCCACAACCCCAGGGAACCCAAAGTTAGCCCAAAACTCCTCTTTAACCCAATTTTGGCTAGAAGGCATCATTGGGAATTTTATGAATTTGTATGCATGTTGGACTAGGCTTGATGTTACTGCATGTATCTCCGAACTTACAGTTGGGATATGCCTCCAGTTGAACTCAGGGCATGTTGGAATGACCCACTTGCAAAAAAAATGTAGTGCAGCAGTTACTTTAACAGCAATGGGGAGTGCATATGGGCAGTGTGCATTTGTCTATTGGTCATCTGCCAGGAGATGACAGAGGTTTCGTTACTGGCTGGCAGGATAGGCATAGTCTCTGGCGACACTCCACTTGAGACAGGGACAGATATGTGGACCTTGGCTGGTGGACCCTCTGCCTCCTCCGTCTCCCAATTCTTTGGCCCATCAGGTACTCAACGAGTGATGTTTTGCTCAAATTACATGTTCAGTAGTCAGTTGTTCAGTTGTCCGCGTTGGATCCAGGCTTTGATATGGATTACTGGTTGTTGATAAACACCCTCAACCTGACGAGTTAGTTTAAATACATTCGTCATTACTGCAAATAGGTAGGCTAAATCTGATACATGCAATGACTATCCATTATGACATGTAGGCATTTTAATATTTATGTACACTATAATAATCTTTTACATTTTAATTCTTTAATTTTTCATATTTGACATGTTTGTGTGCTGCTGTGCGTCCCTGTCTGTGTAATAAGCAGAGTATACTCGTGTTGTGGACCCGCCTATAGGCGCATATTACTAACGCGCTCTTTAAATAAAAAAAAATAATATTGCACCATTGACCAATTGAAACCTGGTCAAAAGTCTATTTCAGTTGCCTCAAAATAGCAATAGGGCCTATTGTCTTATAAATTAACAAATATGTTAAATATATTAACACAATAAATGATTCAGTATATTTTCAATATACATGAAACAATTTAATATATTACAATATAGGAATTGATGCTTTTCATATATTGAATTTTTTTTACAATATTTACTTACATGTAATATATGTATTCAATATTATTTATAATATATAGATATACACAAAGTATCATATTTCATCACATCTAAATGTGAATACAAACACACACACACATATATACACACACAGACTAGAGCATATATATATATACAGTGCCCTCCACTAATATTGGCACCCTTGATAAATATGAGCAAAGGCGGCTGTGTAAATAAATCTGCATTGTTTATCCTTTTGATCTTTCACTCAAAAAATTCACAAAATTCCAACCTATCATTGAAGTAAAACAATTGAAAGTGGGGATAAAATCTCATTGTGAAATAACTGTTTTTCTCCAATGAATGTTGGCCACAATTATTGGCACCCCTAGAAATTCTTATGAGTAAAATATCTCTGAAGTATATTCCCATTCATATTTAAATTTTTTAGCACACCAGGGTGACTAGGAGCATGAAATTGTCCAGCCATGACTTTCTGTTCCACAGGATTATAAATATGAGGAACACAAAGGTCAAATTCCCTTAATCATCCATCACAATGAGAAAAAACAAAAAATATATTTCTGATGTGAAGAACAAGATTGTTGAGCATCACAAAATAGAAAGTGGCTGTAAGAAAAGAGTTAAAACATTGAAAATCCCCATTTCCACCATCAGGGCAATAATTAAGAGGTTCAAATCAACTAAAGATGTTAAAAATCTGCCTGAAAGAGGACGTGTGTCTATATCGTCCTAATGCACGGTGAGGAGGAGTGTTTGAGTGGCCAAAGACTCTCCAAGGATCACAGCTGGAGAATTGCAGAGATTAGTTGAGTCTTGGGGTCAGAAACCTAAAAAAAAAAAAATCAAACATCCCCTACATCACCACATGTTGTTCGGGAGGGTTTCAAGAAAAATTGTCCTCACTCATCCAAAAACAAACTCCAGCAAATTCAGTTGTCAGACTCGACTGGAACTTCAAATGGCACTGGCTTCTGTGGTCAGATGAAACTGAAAAAAATAGCTTTTTGGCAGCAAACCCACCAGATGAGTTTAGTACAAACAGGGATAAAAAAGTACCCCATGTCCACGGTTAAATATACTGCTGGATCTTTAATGTTGTGGGCCTGTTTTTCTGCCAGAGGTCCTGAACATCTTGTTCAGATGCATGGCATCATGGATTCTATCAAACACCAACAGATAAAAAATCAAAACCTGACTGCCTCTGTAAGAAATCTTATAATGGGCCGTGTTTGGATCTTCCACCAGGACAACAATCCAAAACAAACATCAAAATAAACACAAAAATGGGTCACTTAGCACAAAATGAATATTTTACCATTGCTGTCTCTGTCCTCTGACCTGAACCCTACAGAAAATGAGTGAGGTGAACTGAAGAGAAGAAGCACCGTCATGGAGCTGTGAATCTGAAGGATCTGGAGAGATTCTGTATGAAGAAAATGGTCTCTGATCTCTTATCAGGTGTTCTCCAAACTCTTCAGGCATTATAGGAGAAAACTCAGAGCTGTTACCCTGGGAAAAGGACGTTGCAATAATTGGGTGCCAATAATTGTGGCCAACATGAAATAGTGAAAGCATTTATTTCACAATGAGATTTTCTCCCCACTTTCAATTGTTTTACTTCAATGATAGGTTGGAATTTTGTGAATTTTTTGAATGAAAGATAAAAAGGATAAACAATGCAGATTTATTTTCACAGCTGCCTTTGGTCATATTTACCAAGGGTGCCAATATTAGTGGAGGACACTGTATATATATATATATATATATATATATATATATACATTTATTGAGAGAGAGAGATAATATTTATATTATAGTGACATATTATAAAGTGATAGAAATGTTTGTGAATGTGTTCAGCTATATATAAACCCACGCATTAACTCTTGAAATAGAAATTGAGTGTTTCAATAAAATTATTACATGTAAAAATGTAGTGCAGGTTTGAAATGTATTTTTATATGCCTCAATATATAGCCATACATGGCCCATGAATATACTGAAGTATAGCTTACCATGTATGGAAATGTATTATTTAATATACTGCATTATATTTTCCAATACATTCCCAAATATTTTTTGTTTCATAAGGGAACAATGTCTACTTATTTATATTTGTTTGCATTCACTGTATTGTGGAGGAGCATCTGCAGGCTGGTGATGAATGGAAGAGCTGCTGGGCACAGTTATCTGCAAGACAAAAAACACTATATGATCAACTTTCTTGCTTGATTGCTTATTTATTGATAATATTATGTAACAATTATTGCACTTGTTATTGCTTTACACATTTCCAATACATGGACTAAATGTGACCCTGGACCACAAAACAAGTCATAAGGGTAATTTTTTTTAAATTGAGTTTTATACATCACCTGAAAGCTAAGAAGAAATAAACTTTCCATTGATGTTGTCATGAATCCTGTCCGTGGTCTTCTGTCTGCTCTCCACCAGAGGTAGCCTTTGCATTATATTGACTCTCACACCACACAGACTGTTACACGTCACCCTGGACTACATTTCCCATGTTCCATTGCACTGATTGGACTCACCTACAGCCAATCACACACACACACTATATAACACCTACTCAGACCCTTCTCATATCGCAGAGTATTGTTAAGCGTTTATGACTGTGTTAGCAATAGCTACTTTACGGAGCCAGTTCCCTGTCTTAGTTCTTGGTTCTAGTCAAAGTCTAGTCACTTCGCGTTGCCTGTTTTCCTGATTATCTGCCTGTCTTGGATTACTCTTTGTCTTGCCGTTTTGGATACAGTTTGCCCCTCGTCTGGACTATAGCCTGTCTGTTGGACTCCCCGTTTGCCTGGCCCTTAGGATTACATTCACCGTCGATCGACCCACGCCTGTCTTGGATTACTCTTTGTCTTGCCGTTTTGGATACAGTTTGCCCCTCGTCTGGACTATAGGGTGTCTGTTGGATTCCCCGTTTGCCTGGCCATTAGGATTATGTTTGCCATCGATCGACCCACGCTTGTCTCTGGATTACGCTTTGTCTTGCCTGTGCTATATCTGTTTGCTGGTGTTCGACCCTGCCCGTCTTGACAATGCCTTTGAATAAAGCTTTGCATTTGGATCTGCACGTCTCTCTCAGTTGCTGCGTAACATATGTATGGTTTGTTAGGATAGGACAATATTTGGCTGAGATACAACTATTTGAAAATCTGGAAACTGAGGGTGCAAAAAAAATCTAAATCTTGAGAAAATCACCTTTAAAGTTGTCTGAATGAAGTCCTTAGCAATGCATATTACAAAACAAAAATTTTAGTTTAGATATATTTACGGTAGGAAATTTACAAAATAACTTCATGGAACATGATCTTTACTTAATATCCTAATGATTTTTGGCATAAAAGAAAAATGGATTATTTTGACCCATACAAAATATGGCTATGGTTGGCTATTGCTACAAATATACCTGTACTACTTATGACTGGTTTTGTGGTCCAGGGTCACAAATTCAAATAATGCCTTTTTTGAGTGCCATTTTACTCAAAGTCTAATTAAACTGGTGCTCAAGTGTCTCTTACCTCTGAGCTGTTAAGATCCTGGAAATGAATGGGCCTGCAATCAGAGGGCTGTGGTGGTAAAACCTGAGCAAACTGCACCTTTGGAAAAAGTACACGTCGTGTTTTATGCCTTCTTACTGTGAGTTTCCATATATGCAATAAAACTGGTAGACAGTTTCAGTATTACAGGATTATAAACCTCACTGTAGCAGAAGATTAACATTTAGGAAAAATTTTAAGCAGGGCTCTGAACAGGTTCAAGGAAGGAAAACAAAAACTGGAAACAAACAAAATTTTGGCAGGAATGTAACCAGTAACAGAAACAAAATCAAATTTAATAGTTCTGAACAGAATCGAAAATTTGAAATGGCCATTAACCGGTTAAAAACGTTATTTTATCGTTCCATTTAATATTTGAATTTTGCAGTCAACCAATCATGAATTTAAGTAGTGCGGCCTATGCAAATGTGACATTGATTTATTCAATGAGTGAAATGCCCGCACTAAGTTGTAAATTCAACATAGGTAAGTCGCAATGGTAATGCCCCGGCCGCGTTAGACATGCGAGGATATGTCACAAACTGCCAAGCATTAGGCCTACATTTTAGTGAAAATGAATGGCAAGTAATATTGCTTGTTGTGTGTTTTAAAACCAGCAAGAATTGCATGATAGTGTAGAATATAGATTGACGCACTTGCAGCACTTCTGTGAACAAAGAAAACACAATAAAACTTTATACATAAAAAGTAATATATAGGTCTATATACGAAATATGTTTAACTTAAATCATTAACATATTAACAAAATAAAAGGGGAAAAAAAATGTGCTGAGTTTTGTTTTATTGTGACATGATCCAAAGTTCACAGAAAGGAAAATGAGGCAGAAAGCTTTACTTTTCTTTATTTTACAGTTTTTTTAATTTTACAAAAGCTTTACAGTTTTGAATGAGCTTGCAGCATTGGTATGACCATAGATTACGGAGTAACAGTTGGTAAAACAATGCAGTTATCGCGCCGGCGCCTCACGCGCTCACATATTATATAGATTTTTTTGCTTACTTGACTTTGCAGCCTGTTCATTATATAAATAAAATACAGTTAAATAAACATATACAAAGGTGCACTGCTCAGTGTAAACAGTCCGTAGTACAATCTGTGCCGCTCAGCATGAGCACCTCTTATATCCTATGTGAAGGATGATTTATGTCGATAATGCGGGTAAAGTGCAAAGCCTATACATAAATAATATTTTAGCATCCAGATACATCGCGATTATGGAAACATTTGGATTCGTGCCGAATGAGTGAGAGAGGTAGGCTTCAGTTTCACTTTAAATTAATTTGTTTTTGGCTTGACGTTTATAATGTCTATTGTTTTGTGATTTGTTGTGTAGAGAAGGGAACCAAAATGGCCTAGTTGTGTTTATAATATTTGTAAACATTTGGTTTGCCGCTATTTTAGCCTACATTATTTCTGAATGTAATAATAAAATGTGACATACAGCCTCCATGACTTATGTTTTTTCCTCTCAAAATGCAATTTTATACAAGTAGCGTTTAACCATGCAGCAAACATTTTTAAATATCTGGAACAAATACTTTAATGTCTTTAAAGCATTGACAGTTTTTCCTATCGTTTAATACATTTGATGATGATGCTGTATTGCCTATGACTAAGTGCAAGATAGGCAGATCAAGATTCTCTTAATGTTTTTTTCTTTTCGAGTAAAAACACAGTACTTTATTATTATTATTATTATAGGCAAACAAAAAGTTTAAAAAACAACATTATTAACTTTTTCATTGTATTTTTCTACAAGGTCCTCGAACTGGACAACATATTAGGTTTAGTGTTCGCTATTACTCAGATTTACCGTACTTTGATAATTTTTTGCGATGGCATAATAACCGAGGGTACGCGAGGGTACGCGTGCTTCAGAGTTTTTGTATGCCCTAGGTTGGTTCAACGTTCAGTGGGAAGCGGAGGAACGAGACACCGCACCCAATTGTGTGAAAAGCCACGCTACAGTCTCTGCTCAGAGCAAACTAATGTAATAAAAATCAAGTTAGTTATTAAGCCGTGCTGCTGTTAAAGAATCAAGTCAAGTCACCGCTAATTAAAAAGAGATCACAGTATGTTAAAGGTCATCCAGCCACAGTTGATCTCACGAGTCAAGCCAAAGCACAGTTTTCACGAGTCAAGCCAAGCCACAGTTGTCGTTTCAAGCCAAGCCGCAGTTTCGTCACGAGTAAGCCAAAGCACAGTAAATAAGCCATATCTCCGTGAACAAGCCACAGTGTCCACAAGTACACCACGTCTCAGCTCTCCACCAGAGTCACACCACGTGAACCAACAGTGGACATGTCACCCGGCTCACAGTGACCAGCCAGAGCCACATCACGCCTCAGCTCAACAGCCAGATCCACACTATTAAACAAGTTTTTTAAAATGAAGAGAAGAGGAAAAGTCTGTGACCAGCCAGAGTAACCACGTACCGCTGACCAGCCAGAGTACTTTGACCACGTTCTTGTGCTGCATCCAAATTCACATCCTTCAAGTTCTATCCGTGAGGGATGCCTGGTGTCTGTAAATAGTATCCCCAAATCCACTGGCCCTCCTGTTTCTGAAATTTCCTTGTCTGAGCGCTTCCCAATAGGGATCGCTTTAGTGTGGGCTCCCAATTGGATCATAGTATGTTGTCTCCAAGGTGGCATGCTGCAGCACCTGAAGCGGTGCTCGCCTCAGCCCCTTGCAGGGTGGTGGCTCCCAGCAATATACTCTCACCCAGTAGGTTACCCGGATGGTGGCGGCGTTACTCAGAACCTCCAGAGGTTCTGGTATCCCCCTGTAAACTCTCACCCCATCCTGACGGCTAAGGCCGTTATGAGCTCTCGCCCTGTCCTGTCACGGCTAAGGCCGTGTGAGCTCTCATCCTGTCCTGTCACGGCTATGGAGGCCATGTGAGCTCTCACCTGTCCTGTCACTATGGAGGCTCTGTGAGCTCTCATGTCCTGTCAGGAAGGCCGTCGATTATCCTGTCCTGTCACGGCTATGGAGGCTCTGTGACTCTCATCCTGTCCTGTTACGGCTATGGAGGCCGTCTGTGACTCTCATCCTGCCTGTCATAACAAGTGTTAAAAAATACAAATATGGCAGAGGCCGTATGAGAGAAGGAGGCCGTTGATGGACAGGCAGGGAAAGGGGTTTAAGTGATTAAATAAATATTTTTTCATCATGTTAGATATTATTTTTATGTTTAATGTTATTCACATTAATGCACCAACACAGCTTATTCACATTACGACAGCGTTTTATTGCCACGTTTCCTGTGTTCTGAAAAAAAAAATTAAATCTCTTGTGTCTTGCCCATGCCATACCTGTTTGCTATGCCCGACCCTGCCTGTATTGACGTTTTATAATAAAAAGCTTGCACTTGGATCCGCATGTCTCACGTCTCGTCAGTCGAAATAGGCAGATCAAGATTCTCTTAATGTTTTTTTCTTTTCGAGAAAAACACAGTACTTTAATTATTATTATTATTATAGGCAAACAAAAAGTTTAAAAAACAACATTATTAACTTTTTCATTGATTTTTCTAAAACGGTATTATAATAATAATAATACAGAGATGTAGGAACAGAAACGTAAAATACAGTCGAAATGTTAAAAATGTAGTTATTAAGCGATTTTAAGAATAAAAATCTTCTTTTTTTTGTTGAAATGTTTGTGTTTTACACTATTAAACAAGTTTTTTAATAAAGAAGAGGAAAAGTTAAAATATTTGTTCTTGTGCTGCATCCAAATTCACATACTATCCGTCCTAATAATTTGAAATTAGTCAGTGTGTCCCAAATTAGTATGTTGAAATGAGTGTGCAAGACCCGGATTACTCTTTCTGGTGGATTAGTAGATCCATGCACACTAATGAGGAATCGAGATACAAACACGCATAAAGTTAAAAAATAATATTTTAAGAGGGAAAGGGGTATATTAAATAAATATTTTTTCTAGTTAGATATTATTTTTATGTTTAATGTTATTCCTATTTATTCACATTACGCGCGTTTTATGCAAAAAAAAAATATAAGATTACAATAATGAAATATTACGGTAACAAATATTATGAGACTAAAGTCGAAATGTTCGAGAATAAAGTTGAAATGTTTGAGAATAAAGTTAAAATATTTGGAGAATAAAGTCAAAATTACAAGAATTAATTAGTAGGCTACGAGATTAAAGTTATAATATTTTAAGAGTATATTCTATGAATCATTAACACTTTATAATAACTGCACACTTAAAGTTAAAGGGTCATATGATGTTGCTAAAAAGAACATTATTTTGTGTATTTGGTGTAATGCAATGCGTTTATGTGGTTCGAGGTTCAAAAAACACATTTTCCACATACTGCACATTATTGCTGCTCCTCTATGCTCCGCCTTTCTGAAACGCGTTGATTTTTACAAAGCTCATTGTTCTGAGAAGCGAGGCGTGCTCTGATTGGCCAGCTATCCAATGCGTTGTGATTGGCCGAATACCTCAAGCGTGTGACGGAAATGTTATGCCCCTTACTAAAATATAATAAAACCCACTATAAACGAGGCATTTGTTGCATTCAGGGAGGACATATTACTGATTATAATGACTTGTACAGTCTTTTTACGCATTGCGCCGCCCCGCGTAAACATAACACCATGTCTGCATTTGTGATTGTAGAAATGCCAAACAAGCACTACTCTGCTCAAAACTCACGTTTGAATCGTCAGTGGCAAATTCTTTAAATATCGAAACGTACTTACAGGCTGTGAGTCAGAAGCGCCAGATTGTCCTTGCGAAGTTGGAATTGCCCCACTTTATAGTGTTCACATCACAGCCATTCATTGTGTTCACATTGTAGGCTACTCTCTCAAAGGTTCAGGAAATAGTCCTCCGTAAAATGCGCTTCACACACTCAAATATTTGCATTGTACTGTTCTGGAACAGTGTTGTAAATACAACTTAACCACTGATTTCTAGTTGTGTCCTCTTTTGGAAGCCCAAACAAAGTAGTTTCGCTTTCACAACGAAACACCGCATCTCCAGGACATGACGCCGGCGGCAGAAACAATACTACAGCGAGAATAAAAGTTACGCCTTCTTTCATTGCGTATACATTTGGGCGGTGTTTTACAAATCTCCCCACATCGTGACGTAGACACGTGGGGGCGTGTTTGAACGAGTCGTTTTAGGGGGGCGTGGACAAGTCTTAACTTTTATAAAGAATATCTCTTTGGGTTTGAGACTTTAATCTTTGCAACTTCAGGGATCTTATCTATGCACAAACAGCTTGTAACACTCCAAAGAGAAAGGAAAACATGAAATCGTGTCATATGACCCCTTTAAGCATTAGTAAATAGTCAATTCATCCTTTATAAAGCATTGTTCCAACATTATTAGGCATTAGTAAGCAGTTTATAAATACAGCTATAAATGTTTTGTTCTTGAGCATATCTATAATGCTTAATGATTGTATTTTCATACTCTATTAATGATGAATTTATCATCTCTAAATTATTACGTTATTTACAAACCAGTTATTTAGTTTGTTTATTTTTTTCTGTTAGGAAGATAACTGAGCCTTTAAATCTCCTTTGTAATAGATATGTTTATAAATCAAGAACAAGGCATTTATAGCTGTATTTATAAACTCCATCTCTGCAACTGCTGGGGTTTTAATGTTTGGGGGCGCAATGTGAGCCAAGTTCACTTTATTTACATTCACATAATTTCAAACATTTCTGTGGACCGGAGTTCAAAACTCAAGAATTTTACATGATAAGAACTCGAGGGTTTGAACATTTGAGATTAAAGAATTTAAGAAATAAATATTTGTATTGTAACGTAGTGTTTGTTGGTTTTTCTAAAGCATGAACCCAAGAGTCAACAGCCTTAAAAGTAACTATTTCCATTTTATATACATATCTGGGGGGATCAGCTGAGAACTCCTGATGGGAAGTCCTGATTTGGCTCATTACTCACCTGAGGAGGACAGCAGCAGGTGTTGGCTTTACAGGCAAATGCTGACAGACAGATGGAGATGATAAACTCAAGCACGGCAAATACCAACAACACACCTCTGATTCCCCTTAAGAGAGTCTGAGAGAAAAATCAACATTAAAGGGATAGTTCACTTTGAAATTAAAATTTGGTATCTATCAGCTTACCCCAAGGGCATCCAAGATGTAGGTGTCTTTTTTTCTTCAGTAGATCCAATTTTGATGTTTTTAGGTCAAACCGTTCTAGTCTGTCAGTCATATAATGGCAGGTATAGGTCACTGTCTCTATAAGAGGGAAAAAGAACATGCACAGAGAAATCCAAATTAAACAATTCCCCATCGTAACTACACATTGATGGCCTAAGACACGAAACGAGCGGTTTGTGTGAGAAAACGAACAGTATTTATATCGTTTTTTACCTCTTGTACACAACCATGTCCAAGTGATCTGAGTGCGCACACACATCCGGTGTGTGACGTGTGTGTGCGCGCGCTCTGTGTGTGTGTGCGCGCGCTCTGGCTCACGCTGCATTCACACGGGGCGTCGGCGTCAACGCTTGACGGAGGGCGTGTCTGAAGCGTGGTGCTGACGCAACTTCGTGGTATTTTCTTGTTGGAAGACGCGCACTCAGTGTTGCCAGATTGGGTGGTTTCCCGCCCAATTGGGCGGTTTTGAATTTGATTGTGCGGGTAAATATTGACTTGGGCGGGTGGACAAAATTTGGGCTCGTTTTTGGTCAGTTTGGCAGTTTTCAAAACATATAAATTGTATAGGCTAATTGGTTAACAAACAAGCCCAAGTGTGCATATACAGTATAGCCTACTGCATGCATCCAATCAGTCATCACAACGTTACTAAACGTTACCTGCAAAGAGACTGGTGCTGATGTTGACGTCGAGGTTGCACTTTTAGCCAATCACTAGGGATCAGCAGACAGACGTGATGATTCATGAGTGACGGGTTTTTAGCGCGATAACGGATCTGATTTTGAATGTATAACTGTAAGTGATCATAATGCCTATATATAAGTTCGATGGTAAAGAATGGAGAGTTTTTTAACTCTCAAAACGTGAATTACACCTGTTGAGGGAGATGACAGGAAGGCTATATCACTGCAACTCCGAAATCAGAGCACAGTTAAATTATTTAATCAAAATCTATTTATATCTATACGATCCTGTCTTTTATCTTTTAAACGGTCTAGATTGGATCCTTTAAATCTGATGGACTTGTTAGTTCTGACTGTGTAAAGTTCTACATTATGCTCAATATGAACTTCACGAAAGACTTAGTTCTGTGTGAAACTATAGAGCGACACGAAGGTAAGAGCATTATTGTTGTTGTTACATTTTTTTTATTGTCGGATTATCATACAGAATGACACAGTTTTGACTGTCATGGTGTGTGCATGAACCAGTGTGAAATACCTATAATTACTTTGCTTATTCCGATCACTTATATTGGGCACTTTTTTGCATTTAAATTCTGACTGTTGACATTGAAAATGATGCATGTGTTTTTCGAGGGTATCGGTTAATTTCTTGATTGCAGTTTTGACGGTGTCTGCTTGCATATTTATTTGGTAGTTCTCTTTAATGTATTTGCCCCGATTTGATCCATGGGAAATTTATCTAGCATTATATTTATATTATTTTGTCTTCATTATTTCATTATAAGGAGTTAAAAAATGGCTCTTATCAACCTTGATTTACATTCTATCACATTATTTTGACAGTTAATGTTTTGGGCGGTTTTTGGGCGGGTTTATGTGAGCTTTTGGGCTGGAAATCGTCCATCCAATCTGGCAACACTGCGCGCACTGTCATCGCTCGTGTCGTTTCTGAGCTGTCTACTCTAGGATAATGATGACTTCTTTTAAGCAGACCCGCTTGCTGTCATGCATTGTATTTCTATACGAGCGCTCCATGTATCCGTTTCATTCATCTGTAACTAGCCAAACACACATGCCGCAACTCCACCCTCCTCACCCTGCGTCACTTCCACCTAACCATGTAAAAAATAACAGATCCAGGAACAGTTTATTGAGACATGACACCGGTGAGGAAAAAAAAAAGGAATCTTACTATGACGAAGGATTAGTCCATGAATAATATTTGTGCTATTCCGAAATTAAAGAGCCATCATTTTGTACCAAAAGGAATATACATAACCGTATATAATAATACTGTCAAACAATTCAAATAATTTTTTAAAGCACCACGCTTCAGACACGCCCTCCGTCAAGCGTTGACGCCGACGCCCCGTGTGAATGCAGCATGAGCCAGAGCGCGCGCACACACACGTCACACACCGGATGCGTGTGCGCACTCAGATCACTTGGACATGGTTGTGTACAAGAGGTAAAAAACGATATAAATACTGTTCGTTTTCTCACACAAACCGCTCGTTTCGTGTCTTAGGCCATCAATGTGTAGTTACGATGTGTAGTTACGGGAATTGTTTAATTTGAATTTCTCTGTGCATGTTCTTTTTCCCTCTTATAGAGACAGTGACCTATACCTGCCATTATATGACTGACAGACTAGAACGGTTTGACCTAAAAACATCAAAATTGGATCTACTGAAGAAAAAAAGACACCTACATCTTGGATGCCCTTGGGGTAAGCTGATAGATACCACATTTTAATTTCAAAGTGAACTATCCCTTTAACACAAATAATTTTAACAAAACCAATCATAAATATAGCTGCGATTACTGGGGTTCAAGCACTTTAAGGCATTTAAGCAGACATGAAAAATTGTTTAGCAAACCTGTAACTACCTAAACAATGATTATAAAAAGCAGTTTTGGCAAATTCAGGTAATTTACCATAGAAATTCTATGATTTTTAATGTTTATGATCTTCATAAACTTTGCATGCTTGTTTAGAATAGAAGTTTTGAGTTTTCTTTTAGGCTTTATAGGCTTTTGGGTATATTTGGACAGGCCTGTTTTCTAAACAAACCCATATAGCTTCCCAAAGGGCACATTTCAACATTTTTTCTATTATTATTTTCCCAGAGAGTCCAGAGAATTGTACTGCAGTGTTTAGCAAAAAACCTAGAACTAGTTCGCAAAAGTAGGTTTTTAACATCTTCAATCATTTCACAAATGATTTGATTGACAGCAATTGACAGTGGTTCAAGAGGCAAAGTTGTTTAGAATGAGGTCTATCACATGATGCAAATTGTGTGTATGTGTGAAAAACTGCTCAATATACAATCATTTACTACCTTGAAAAATGTGATATCAGCCCCCAGGGGCCCTCAAACAAGCCCACCAAGTTTCGTTCCGATCGGCCTCCGTTAAATTTGTCTAACAGGTGCTCAAATTTTGTTTTTTTTGCAAATGTCCTTATAGACACTTGTGGTGCTTTGGACCAAGACTGTTTATACCAACTTTCATGTTGATAGGACAAATGGTTGTGTAGTTATACCTGTTTTTATGTTTTTGTCCTCCTATAGCACCACCAAGTGGCCAAGCTCTGCAATTTTTTCATGTGACCTCAGATTCAGTGTTTCCATAAGTGTTCTGAGGTTGGTGAAGATAACTCATTCCCTTCAAAAGTTATAATCGTTGTAGTAAAAGCGGCACTGCCCCTTTCTAAACGTTATGGTATCCCTTTGCGATGGCGAGTCAAAAGTTAAACTTTTTTTTTGATAAATTGAGCATTAGCGTTAGTTCTGGCAGGTCACGTGAGTCAAGCTTGCATCAGCTGATTCTCAGCTGATCACATCTACCTATAGGAATATGACACCTATCGCGGCATTCCTATATAAGCTCTATTCAGTATTAATCAGCAGCTTTTTCCGCTTGCTCAGGAGCAAATCAGACGGCGATCATCTCTATGGGAAAGCAATCAGGAAATTTCAGGGGTTTTTCCGCTTGTGAACTTGAACGCGAATTCGGAGATATAAGCTGAAATCAAGTGACCTGAGCAAGCACTCTCACAACGATATATCATTGACATAGACAGGAAATTTCTTTGCCTGCAATGCCCGCAATCATCGCTGAAGTTGTGCTAATGTGACTGCATCAACAACACTTCACACGAGATCTGCTTTCCCCGCTGAAGAAGCAAAGATATCAAGGAGGGTTAAAGCTCCACGTAACAACTGAACATTTAACCCTTTATCATCTCTGAATGTCTTCACGAAGCTAAGCGAAGTTCTATTTCATTCTCATTGCTCTTATGCTATCTTGGCAATTATGCTGCAATGCAAATATTGCTCGTTGTTTAAGACAGTGTTCAGTACTGTTTGTTGCTAGGCATTGTTGCTTCAGGCTCATTGGTTGTATTTTGAAGCTGGTAACATTACAGTTAAACTTAACAGAGAGGCTTTATTTTTAATCTGTTGTAAAAAGGCTCTCTGAATGTTGCTGCTTACATTAATTCTCATTGCTCTTATATGTTGGCTTATGCTGTTTTTAAATTAGTTATGCTGTTGCTTTAATTAGTTAACCCTGTTGCTTCAGGGGGTATGTAGATTTTGCTACCAAGGTTATTGCTGCTGGATAAGGGCTGGTGTTGCCTAAACTGCTATGCTGTATTAAGCATGCTGCTCTTCTCAAATTAATATGCTGCTTATTAAAGCTTTAATTAGTGTACTGTGCTTCTCTTCTTCTTAAAGGGGCAGTATTAGATTTTGCTTTGCTTTACTGTTAGGGTATTGGGATTTTGCTTGCTTTTAGATCTACCAGTAAACTGGGAATTTACCAAACTATTGGTTGTTACAAAAATTTGCAACAGCAAGAAGCTAATGTTTCGCTGTTGTTTAGGCCATCTGATTGTCTCGAAATATGCTTGTTGCTTATGGCTCATCTAGTTATTGGGACTGCTATTTCCTTAAGTTTCTCTGACTACTGCAAGTTCTGTGATTAAGCAAGCAACATGCTTGTTGCAAAGCTATCGAGTGTATTGGTAAGGATTTTGTCTTCGCTCACGTGGGTTGTCAGATTGAGGACATCTAACACAACGAGCACAATGTCAGTGGGAGACGACACCTGTTAGCTGATGAGTTGATTTGAGTTATTATATGCTGTTTTATAGAGTTTTTAAATGGTTGCTGAAGCTTTTAGGCCAGGTAGAACCTGCGATCTCTTTGAACCGTTCATTGCTTCTATGGCTG
The DNA here is from genome assembly GCA_027422415.1 of Schizothorax lantsangensis. Lineage (NCBI taxonomy): Eukaryota > Metazoa > Chordata > Actinopteri > Cypriniformes > Cyprinidae > Schizothorax > Schizothorax lantsangensis. The sequence continues at coordinate 3,106,006 of CM049852.1, read as the reverse complement.
CAGTACGCTGTGTTTGCTGTAGATTAGGCTGCCAATTTTAGTGGATTTTCTGCATCTATTTCAGGTATTGCATTAAAGGGGCTTGCTGCTCTTCTTAGCTGCTTATAAAGAAGAGCACCCCTTTGCTGCTACTCTCCTCCGATAAGGGGCTTGCTGCTCTTCTTAGCTGCTTATAAGAAGAGCACCCCTTCGCTGCCTTCTCCTGTAAGGGGCTGCTGCCCCAATCTCTGCTATTTCAGAAGGATATGCTTCTTTCAGGATGCCATCAGTTGTGGTTTGTGCGGTTCTGGCCTATCGTTGTGTCGGGGGGTTCTGGCCTATCGTTTGTGTTGGGGGGGTTATTATTATTGCTGCTCTCCCTGCTCATTCATGACAGGCTGCATGGATGGGTAAGGAGTTTATGCCCAGAACAGAACCATACCGCCAAACCAAACTTTATGCTAAGTATCTATCATTTTGACGATAGTGGTCCTGACAGAAATTGCGTTAGCAGTTCTGGCAACGTGAGTCAAGCTTGCATCATGATTCTCAGTGATCACATCTACCTATAGGAATATGACTTCGCGGCATTCATATAAGCTCTATTCAGTATTATCAGCAGCTTTTTCCGCTTTAGGAGCAAATCACCCTCCTCCATCCCCAACTCCTCCTTTCGATCAGGACTGGCTTTCTGATTTCCTTGCTGAATCAGACTCTTTTCTTGAATAAGTATACACTTAAATATCATTAGTACATTAATGATATCTGTTTTTCTGTTCTGTTAACCCTCGGGGGGTTATTATTGCTGCTCTCCCTGCTTTTGACCTGTGGGAGTTTTTGCACAGAACAGAACCATACTGCCAAACCAAAACTTTATGCTAAGTATCTATCATTTTGATGATAGTGGTCCTGACAGAAATATACTTGTGACATGTCAGTTCTGCACTGAGGAAAACAAAACGTCTCAAATGCATTAAACAGGTGTTTGCCATGCTGGATCGATTTGATCCATGATCGACATTAAGGGCTGCTTAGTGCTTAAGAAAAAGCATGCACAAATTAGTTATATTGTGTGAACTTACATTGTCGTTTATAACCGCTTTAGCCCCGATTGATTTGTTAGGTTATTTCAAGTCAGGTTTTGGACTTTAATCCCCGCTTTTCCTCATAAGTGTTGTGATTCGTCATATTCACGCACATAGGTGATGAGAGAACGCGCTTGAGAAACCGTTTCGAGAGGAGAAATCAATCTACATATAAAATATTGGTCACAGATTATTGGTCACTTTCTAAACAATAAAAGTGTAGCGCATCCACTAGTAATTATATATAAATAAATTGTTTTTTACCGATGCAAATATGTTAGAAACGATGCATTGCGATACAAATGCCAACTTGTAGCCGATGCACACTTTTTAAACCGATACATCGCATCGTTAACTTTTTTGCCGATGCACCGAGCGAATCGGGGAATCTTCCCATCCCTAATGTCCTGACAGTAGTTTTTTTAACGCCAAAAGAGTTTGTGCTCCCCAAAGGGTTTGTGCTGGTGCAAAGAGTTTAAATTAACATATAATATCAATGCCTTCTTGTATTGTAAATGATCTATAAACTACTTCTGAAATGCCAGATAAAAGAGTAAACAGATGAGTGCAGATTAAGGCTTGTGTAATGACCACACAGTGATCTTACGGTAATTACTAAATAAATGTTTCATTGGTATTTTGACACAATTTCACATTAAATGTGAAAATAAAAGTTGATGACATACCTTATACTCTCCCACGGTATAACAGTCATAACTACTGCAATAAGTGAATTGTAATATAACCAAATCCAGTGAAAGTAAAATAATGGCAATGCCTGCGGTTATAATACTGAAAATGTTCATTCCAATTGAAGCATTCACCTATAGGCAGGAAAAAAAAATAAAACAGATTAATAAATTAGCAAGAACTTTAAAACATTGTGACACAATTTGACATTATTAGTTGCTGAAATTTGATTGGCTGGTAGCAGCCATGTTTTTGTTTTATGTATCTGAGTCATATTTTGTTATGACATCCACCAAAGAAGATTCATATTCATTTTCAACTTCGCCGATCCAACAGTTACAGTGTTGAGTTGTATCGCCTCCTACAGGTGCAACTTTGTCGTAATTTTGTGTGAATTCTCAAATTATTATATAGTTTCATTACGTTTGGGTGTTGTGTTCAGGACATGAAGATCAATTTGTGAAAAAGGGGTGCCAACTGTTGAATTCACTAATCATCAATGCTTTAATTAGATCAAGTAGTCATAAAGTTATCTAAAATTAGTTTGGTAACTTTTTGCCAGCAGCATCCCTAGCTGAAGTGTGCAAAATTTAGTGAAGATTCACTAAAAATGGCAGATATTTTTTTATAGAAGGAAATTAAATCAAATATGTACATTTAAGAATTAACGGGAAAAATTAATCGTTTCCAGCAGTTACTCAAAAATGCAAATCATATTATTATTGTGCCACCTAGTGTTGTGTGTCTGTGCGTCTGAATAGATGTGCACATTTGGGACCTTCCCAACAAGTTTAGGGTCTCTATGAATTATGGTCACTGATGTACTTTGATGTACCATATACTTCAGAAAAACAGACAAGAAATCAGTATAAACCAGTCCAGAAAATCAGTAAAAACTATTTTTGTACTTCCAGCACGGTGCTTGGACCCTTAAAAGTAAAGTGTTGTGTAGTACATACCAAACACGAACTGGACGGGGAATTAATTTTATTTTCTGCAGCAATGCAGAGTGAGCCTGCGGTAATGTACTGAGAAGAGAGAGAACGGACAAAATTGAAGCTTGGATTGGAATACGTAGCTTGTTTAATAAAAGACAGAACAATTAATTGTAGTTTCTTACGATGAGAGATCCCCAGTAAGAAATACCACTATAGACAAAGATGGGTTCTGCATAAACTGAAGACACAATGCCTAACAGGAGAGTCAGCACACCGATCATTATCTGGACCGTCTGTGAGGGACAAAAAGAATTCAGAAAGTGTGAGTAGGATGAGAGTCTTTCATAAAGGGGAACAATATAAAATATACATTTATGGCAGATGTAGTTATGGACTTATGATTGTACTAGAAAAATATCTAAAAAAAAAATATTCCGCAAATTTGGAATTATCAGTGTATGAATGTCATTGTGTTTGCAGATGTGCAAGATTGTTTGCAACTCCAACATTTTTCTCTGTGACTGACACACTGTAAAGTTTACGGTTTATTCTGTAAATGATAAACCTGATCTCATACTGATGTGTTTCCTGCTCTGTCACCAAGACAATAAGTCACATTCTTTAATAAAAATTGTGTATGCTTAGTTAATGTGTGCACCGCTCTTCGTTTAGAATTTATTCCTGCATTTATTTGCTTACCTCACAGTGATATACACACAGAAAAGGGTTTATGAGACATTTCTCACCCCAAGGGCTTTCGGTTGGCCTTTCAGAAATGCCTGAAGTCCTTGAAGAGGTGAAGCTCCCGCCACCTGTTGTACATAAACAGGCACAGGAGCATTGGTCACCGTCGTAACAGGTGCTGTTTGTGTTGCTGGTTGCAGCTGGATGATGAGCGTTGAAGAGTTCATGGGTATGACAGTGTGGGACATTCTGGTTTCTGAATCTTCAACTAACCTGTACAAAAAAAATCATAGTAAATCAAAACATGTGAACAATATGATTATGAAACAGATCATGTTTAAACTGATCTACATCATTTACATTTAAGGCATTTAGCAGATGCTCTTTCCAAAAACAAAACACAAACTGAAAATTTTATAATTTTTTTTAATTCTGATGGTTACGACTTACAGCTTAGAAAAATTAAAAATTCAGTATCTCAAATCAAATCAAAAAAAGATTTACAAAACAGAAATGTTCAAGATCTCCAAAGTAGGTTTAATTATGCACTCAATACTTGGTCGGGGCTCGTTTTGCACGAATTACTGCTTCATTGCGGCGTGGCATGGAGGCGATCATCCTGTGGCATTGCTGAGGCGTTAGTGAAGCCCAGGTTGCTTTGATAGCGGCCTCAGCTCGTCTGTATTGTTTGGTCGGATGTTACCTATCTTCTTCTTGAAAATAACCCATAGATTCTCTATGGCAGGGGTTCCCAACCTTTTTTACTCCGGGGCCCCCCTCCTTTTCCGGTCAATTTTGCAAGGCCCCCCTATGCCTGACATTTCCTCTTATACTGTACTTCTGCAGCAGAGAGAAAAGTGTTTATTTTTAAACAATTTTTTTATTAACCAAAACATTTGTTTTGCCTTATTATTCTTCTAATGCATGTCATAATTTTTTTTTTTTAAATAACTCAAAATTCAAATAAACTTTAAATTAAAGCTATACTTCATAACTTAAAAGTAAACCCTCTGCTCAATTCTAACTTTTTTAAATAATATAAATGCTATAAACCTATATAAAATAATATAAACCTGCCATACCAAACAGGACAACAGGGAGATGCCAAAGGACCACTCACTAAACCTGTCCCATTGAACTGGACTGACTGAATATATACTGTTTGTATCCATTAAAAAAAAAAAAAAATTCTGTTGAAACACATCGATCTGAAGACGGGATCAGTGAACAGTTCCTCCGTCAGAGCGCATCTGATGCTCGCATGTCCATAACAAGCCTCACAAGATCCTCCTCTATGGGTGAGCAATGAGCATCCATTATAAAACACTCACAGGATATTAATTTATACAACTATGCAAATACTGAAATTTCACACAAAAATACGATAGGGATCAGAGCCCCGAGAGCGCGCATAATTTGTGAATCATATAACGCGTGCCTAATGTACGACTCTGATACACAGGAATGTCATTCATTAGGCACGCGCAAGTTCGTTATTATGACTCTAATCGTCTTTACCTTTACATTAGCGCGACGGTTTGCTTCATACAGCCCAGAGATGTAGTTTGCATGCAGCGGTTGGAAGTTTTGAGCCGATGTTCAGTCTGTATTTAACAGTGCGATGAGGCTTGCTGCGCCGAGTCCGAAGCAATCAATCACAGAGCACGAGAGAGGCCGTGCTTTGATCATTTTAATTTAACACATTAATAATGAAATTAAACAATTATAGGATAATATTTAAATTAATTTTAAGCCATCTCGCGGCCCCCCTGGAGGATCACTGAGGCCCCCTAGTGGGCCGCGACCCCCCCGGTTGGGAACCCCTGCTCTATGGGGTTCAGGTCAGGCGAGTTGGCTGGCCAATCAAGCACAGTAATATCATGGTCAGCAAACCACTTGGAAGTGGTGGGCAGGTGCTAAAGTCCTGCTGGAAAAGGAAATCAGCATCTCCATAAAGCTTGTCAGCAGACGGAAGCATAAAGTGCTCCAAAATCTCCTGGTAGACGGCTGCATTGACTCTAGACTTGATAAAACACAATGGACCAACACCAGCAGATGGCATGGCAGCCCAAATCATCACTGACTTTGGAAACCTCACACTGGACTTCAAGCAGCTTGGAATCTGTTCCTCTCCACTCTTCCTCCAGACTCTGGGACCTTGATTTCCAAATTAAATGCAAAATTTACTTTTATCTGAAAAGAGGACTTTGGACCAACAGTCCAGTTATTTTTCTCCTTAGCCCAGGTAAGATGCTTCTGACATTGTTTCTGTTTCAGAAGTGGCTTGGTAGCCCTTTTTCTGAAGAGGTCTGAGCGTGGTGACTCTTGATGCACTGACTCCAGCTTCAGTCCACTCCTTGTGAAGCTCTCCCAAGTGACTGAATCAGCTTTGCTTGGCAGTATTCTCAAGCTTGCAGTCATCCCTGTTGCTTGTGCACCTTTTCTTACCACACTTTTTCCCTCCAGTCAACTTTCTATTAATATTTCGATACAGCACTCTGTGAACAGCCACCCCTTTCAGCGATGACCTTCTGTGGCTTACCTTTAGGCTTGCTGCGATAGACGGTCTGAAGTCGCAACACCGGTTACGTCACTTGTCCACCACGGCACCGCCCCCACTGTTAGTTTGATTTTTTTATGGTAATAAAAATCCGAACAGACACTACAATTAAAAACTGAACACAGCTGCTCAAAGCAGCGTGCTGATTGACAGTCGCATGATCACGGATCAGATTTCATTTATCACGTGAGGAGAGAGTCAAGCAGACTGACAAGAAGAGGCGAGACAGACAAGACAACGGCGGATGATTTAGTTTCGAAATGAAATGCAAAAGCACCTGTTTGGCAATATATTGGATTTGGAAAAGGCTGTTGATTTTTGCCGTTTATCTAAGGTGATTTTGGAAGGTTGATTTTTTTTAAACATGTCTATCTTATTTAATTGATTCCACAATGTTTGGTGATTTTTACTTTATTTAAACTTTGTGTAATTTATTCATTTTATTTGACATCAAGGTGTATTCCGTGCATCCAAGGTCTCTTATTAGTTTTGCTAATAAACATTCTGCATTTCTTATTTATTTGGTTCCACAGTGTTTGCGGATTTTCAGTTTTGTATAGGCCTACCTAAAACTTTGTGTTATTTGTTATTTTATATTCGGCATAGGCGATGGAATGTAGGGATGTAACGATTAACCGTGAGCCGGTTGAAAATCTATTGAAATGTGTGACGATTCAAATCGACTGAGATGTTAAACGAATCGCGATTCATGATTTGAACAGCAGGGGCCGCTGTGTTTACTGCAAACTCGCTTTACAGGTGCAATAGCGGCGAACAACAATTTGTAGCAAACAGTTTCAAGCATGGCGACGACGAGTGTGGACGTTGATATTGAGGAAGCCCCATCCTCATTCAAATCAGAGGTGTGGTGGCATTTTGGCTTTCTGAAGACTAAAAATGACAGCGGTGAGGTGGTAGACAAAACAAAAACTGTGTGCAAACACTGCAAGAAGACGTTTACATACATTAACAGCACAACGAATATGATGCAGCACAAACCGTCATCACAGTGAAAAGCTCCAGTCACAGCTGTCTGTATGCAAAAAGATATTAATAGGCCAAACCACACTGACCGGAGGATTTGCAGCCCCACTCGCTCCGACGAGTGCGAGAGCTGCGGAGATCACACGGTGCATCTGTGTTTTCATGGGAAAAGACATGAGGCCGTTTTCTGTAGTAGAAAATTAAGGATTTCGGCTACTGGTGAACACACTGGAACCCAGATACCAAATCCCATCACGACCCCACTTTAGCCAGACTGTCATGCCAACGCTTTACAGAGAAACAAAATCTAAGGTGGTTGAGGCACTCAGAAAGGCAGACAGCGTGTCAATTACAACCGACAGCTGGACCTCCAGGGCTACCCAGAGTTATCTTACGGTCACAGCCCATGTGATAACCAGCGAGTGGGAGATGGCCAATTTTGTCCTTTCGCCCTCTGTTTGAAACACACACCGGGGCTAATATTGCTGAAGTTTTAAAATCAGCTGTGAGTGAATGGGGGCTTCAAAAGGCTGACTGTGGAATTACTGTTGTGACGGACAACGCAAGAAATATGAATGTTGCTGTCAGAGAGGCTGGACTAGCCCCCCATGTCAGGTGTTTTGCACACACTTTAAACTTGGCCAGCCAAGCAGGTTTGAGTGTGCCACGAGTGAGCCGTTTGTTGGGCAGAATAAGGCCCATTGTTGCCTTCTTTCACAGAAGCTCCACGGCCACAGCCGCGCTCGCGGCCAAACAGATACTGCTGTTTAAGTTAATCATCGATGTCACTACGCGCTGGAACAGCAGTCTGGATATGATATAACGCCATCTCGAACAGCAAGCGACTGTGACAGTGACTCTCCTGAGAAACGACGTACGGCGAAATGTACGTGACATTGATACTTTGGATGGCTCAGACATCCGTGATGCGGAGGACATAGTGAGGCTTCTTAAGCCACTAAAAACGGCTACCACTGTGCTGTGAAGAAAAAAAAATCTCCAAATTTGGATATGGATTTTTAATAATTTGTTGTTGATTATTATTGCATATTTAAAAATTTTCAAGTTTATCTCTTGTAAGTGTGTTGTAATGATACAAATTATAACAAATAATATAAAAAATTTGCCTTTATAACCATGTGAAACTCCTGTCACTATTGTCCTATATAATCTGTCTTTTTATTTCTGCTATTACTCTGTGCAGGATGAGGGTGAAGAAGGTGCCAGTGGCCACCCCCCTGCATCAGAGGAGCCTCTTGACAGATAGTGCAGGAGCTGAGCAGAAACAACCTCCTCCCAAGAAATCTGCACTGGAAGATCTTCTTGGAGGGACTTTTGATGAACCAGCTGCAGCTGCACAGCCTATCAGTCAGATTGATGCAGAATTGAATCAGTACAGAGCTGAAACATCCATTTCCCTCAACAGCTGCCCACTCAAGTGGTGGAAAGAGAATGCTAGGCTGTACCCACTGCTCTCTGGTCTAGCAAAAGCATAGGCCTACCTCTCCACACCAGCCACCTCAGTCCCTAGTGAAAGGGTTTTTTCATCAGCAGGGGACATTGTAAATGTGCAGAGATCTCAGCTTTTGCCAGAAAACGTGGATATGCTGATATTTCTTTAAAGGGGTCCTATTATGCTTTTTCACTTTTTGAATTTTAGTCAGTATGTAGTGTGTATGTTTGGGCATAAAACGATCTACAAAGTTACAAATCTCAAAGTCCACTCCAAAGGGAGATATTTCGTTTTAAAAAATCCCTTTTCAAGAACTACAACGAACGGCTCGTTTGGACTACAAAGTTGTTTTCCTATTTTTGTGACATCACAAATTGTAAATCCCGCCTACGGAAATTTGAATAGTTGGTGGGTGGGGAGAACGCTTGGTTGAGCTCTGCACGTTTCAAAATCAAAACCTGGTGCGGGTGTTTTTATATCACTGTATTTCTGATGGAAACCGACTGTTTTCAGAAAATGTTGGATGTCATTTTAATTTCATCTTGCATGTAATGTTTGTGTACAGCGTTACCGGGGAAACTTCGCTCTCTCCCGCTCCAACAGCGCCTCCTGCTGGCAGAGAATTAATTTGCATATATATGCCGCCACAAATAGTGTAAGTCTGTGGGACTATGGTATAAATAAATTCAACTGTATAACAGTTACAGTGCAATTCATGTTATAATGTTAGAATAAAAGAACACTAAACATAATACATAATACCGTTGCACTTATCTGTACATAGTCAATGCAGTTATTTTTAAGCTGTTGTTGACATCCCATCTAAAACGTGATTTAGCCAAAAAAAACAACAACAATAACATTACCACTTTAATATGTCTTGCAATTTCCGTGCGTGTAAAGGTTCTGCGCGATCGTCTTGTTCAATATTCTCGGGGTCTGAATTGATATAGCAATATTGACGAACTTGCTGTTTTGTCAAGGGGCGGGGCAATACTGAATCGCCGTCTAAGCTGTTCGCCAATCACAACACACTGGGACAGCTAACCAATCACAACACATTTCGTTTTTCGGAAGGCGGGCCTTCATCAAACCCGGAACTAATTGCTGTTTGTGTCAGGCTGGGGAGAAAGGTATTGTAATAATGTAAATTATGTGAAAAATAATGCGATTTTCGAACCACCAAGCATGAGAGCATGTTCTAGTACACCCCCAAAACAAAATCAAGGCTTTGTAAAAGAGCATAATAGGACCCCTTTAAAAAAAACATGTAAAAAAAAAAAAAAAAAAAAAAAAAGCTAGGAAAAGCACAAAGTCTTAGTTTGTTTATATTAAAAATACTTCTTTTATTTGTATTATTCTTTTCTTTTTTGGGGGGGGGGGGGGGTTGTTTTAAAATTGCAATTTAGTTTTATTATTTGACATAAAATATATTTTTATTTTACAAAGAAATGTGCAGCATTTGAGAAATAAACTTATTTTGTAATTTTTTTTTTTTTTAAATGCTGTTTTTAACAGAAGAATCTTGAAAAATGTAGCACAGGTTTCAAATAACATTGAAGCAGCACAACTGGTTTCAACATTGATAATATAAGCATTTTAGAATGATTTCTGAAGGACAATGTAAATTAACCTTTTCCAAATTAGGCTTTGTATTGCATTGTTTTGATCATAAAATTAATTGAAATGCTTGCAAATGTTATTAAACTTTTATGATCATGCACTTTTAAGAATCTACAAATGATTTTTAAATATGTTATACAGTGATTATTAATGTGCATTTGAATTCTTAGAAATGTCATTAAACTGGTTGTTCATGCACTGATTAAAACGATTTGTAAATTAATAAAAATGGTAGATTGTTGTCTGTGGTATATTTTCACTGCAAAACAACAAAAGAAATTATGCAAATATAACCCTGTGGGACTGTCTTGATGACTGGGACCTTATTTTTCAAAGCAGAAGTAAGCTGTTTACTGTGAATGTCCGAGATTTCCGTTTCATTAGCCGCTGTATAACGGGAAGAATAACAACATGTAAACTGTAAAACTGCCTGTTCTATTAAGACAACACATTAAAATAATACGATAAACACCCGTGTGTAATAAAGGAACAAAACGAGCTGTTTTGAACAGTTAAATAGCAGAACGACCACGCCCAATCTAACGGGGAAAATACTGTAAACAGTGCATTCTCTCTCTACAACTTCATTTACTGTCTTCACTATGTAATGTAAATATTAAATCAATTGTTTTTGTAAATAAACTTAACGTACTCTCACTTTAAGCAAACTAAAGGTGAAAATATAACATTCGATGTGATTCATAATGGATTCGAATTCGCAGTAATGTATATAATTTTATGATAAACGTTAGCCATTCGTAAAACCTCACAATAAACTCGACTTAAGTAGCAAACACAAACAAACACATCTAATATCGTGACATTTATGACAGCATCATATGAGAAGGACATAGGCTACTGGACTCACCGATAAATAAGACAGAAGTTGTAAGCTTTGGTTCACAGAGTTATCACAAACTCAAACCTTTTCCACGATTTCCATGTGTAACCGTTCATAACAAACACCATCCCGACTGTGATTGGTCCATCCTGACGCCAATCGGCTGTGATTGGTCCATCCTGACGCTTAACGGCTGTGATTGGCTCATCCTTCTGAAGTCTCCTTGTATTTTGTGGAGTTGAAATGTAATAAATGCCGCTTGTTTCCAGGAAATAAGTGACTGGATTACGGTCAAACACGGCGGATATAGAGTTGTGCAGGAGTTTCCTGCTGCTAAACAACAAAACCCTGTTCTCTTACACAATCATTACTGGATGGTAATGGCTATTTACTTACTGCTTTGTTCTATATGACACACACAGAGAGAGAGAGAGATGTATAAATATGACACTGGCATTTCAAAGTAATTGTGATAATTCTATTAATAATTATTTAATTAACATGTGCATTTAATACTGAAGTACATTATTTATTTATTTACATTTATTTAAATTATTACATCCTACTTGCTCAAAATGGCAATATAGTAACTTACAAATATAACTTTATATATAGAAAAATAATATTTATGGCACCCAGACAGGTATGTTCCATGCAGTTGTCCTGACAGAAGGAAACAAGATACATCTCTAGTTTCAACATTATTTGTTCTTCAGACATTCCTTTTTAAAAGAAAATAAGTATCATATGTTTGCAAACTGACCCACATTTGGTTTTTGACCACTGAATATGTATACATTTTAACGATTTACTCCTGGAGCCATATTGAAATTCCAATATCTCTGGAACTGAACCATATAGGGCCTTAAAAATAAATATAAGTTACAGCATGCAAACCTTGGAGAAAAAACTTAAAGTGCTGTTTACCCATTTTTGAATGGTCAATTGGCACATAATAGCACATAATGCAACAAAGCTAAAGTTAACATTTTACTAACAGACCTACTAATCTCTGTGTAAAAATACATCTGCCATCTTTCTGAAGTCATTTTTAACCTCTTGTAATTTGGCTCTGAATCTCAGGTGAAAATTGCCATTTTGACCCCCCTCTCCAAAATAGTGGATTACTTAGGCCAAATATTAAATGTCATGGATTAATATTTACTATCATCACTATAAATGTTTATCTTTCTTCAGAAAAAAATATTAGCAAAATCAAAAATTTATGCCAGGGAAATTTCTGAAATTTGGTTGATTTGACATGGAATGACCCAATAATATTTAGTATGATCACTTTTTTTTTTTTTTGTATTTTAATATGTACAGGTATATGTATTGTTTCATTTTTAAAATGATTTTTTTCTCTACATTCATCATATGTAAAGTAAAACATTTCAAAAGTTTTTTGTTTTAATTTAGATGATTAGAGCTTACAGCTCATGAAAGTCAAAAATCAGTATCTCAAAATATTAGAATATTTACATTTGAGTATCAATAAATGACCATCCCTACAGTATAAATTCTGGGTATCTCTTTGTTTTTTGAAACCACAATAATGGAGAAGACTGCTGACTTGGCAATGATCCAGAAGACGAACATTGACACCCTCCACAAAGAGGGTAAGTCACAGAGGGTCATTACTGAAAGGCAGGGGCGCCTTAAGATAACCAGAGGCCCCTGGGCTACAGCATTACGGCAGGCCCCCCTACCTCAGAAAGCTACCTTTTCTTTTTTTTTTAAAGCTTCCTGACAATTATTTGTGTCAAGTTTAGATTTTTTTTCTTGTTAATATGCCAGTTAACAATCACAACACTGTTCTGCGTAAGATGTGAATATAAGTGAATATGTATGGACTTATTTTACTGCCAAATGTCGAGAGCGCGAAAGTAGATTAATATAATGTGCGAGCGCGAATCTCCCCGCTCGCACGCAGATTTCCTTTGCTCTCCCACAAAACTGGACCTGCGTGTGCACGCTCAAACTTTGTCCTGTGCACTCGCACATCTCTCCGTGCTCTTGCGCTAGATATTAATTATTTTCACACCTGGATTAAACGTCAAAAGTTATCAGCCAATCAGATTGTTCTACGACTGACCCAATGAAAATACTAGGCCTACGTGAAGAGGGAACTGATCCTGGAATTTCTTTAAATTTAATAATATTTAGTCATATCAAATGTATATTAGAAATGACTAGGAATCGGGTGCTTGGATGATTTATAAAAAAACAAAACAAAAAAAAAAAACTAGGAATAGTTGGCAGGTGGGGAGAACGCTTGGTTGAGCTCTGCACGTTTCAAAATCAAAACCCGGTGCGGGTGTTTTTATATCACTGTATTTCTGATGGAAACCGACTGTTTTCAGAAAATGTTGGATGTCATTTTAATTTCATCTTGCATGTAATGTTTGTGTACAGCGTTACCGGGGAAACCTCGCTCTCTCCCGCTCCAACAGCGCCTCCTGCTGGCAGAGAATTAATTTGCATATATATGCCGCCACAAATAGTGTAAGTCTGTGGGACTATGGTATAAATAAATTCAACTGTATAACAGTTTCAGTGCAATTCATGTTATAATGTTAGAATAAAAGAACACTAAACATAATACATATTACCTTTGCACTTATCTGTACATAGTCAATGCAGTTATTTTTAAGCTGTTGTTGACATCCCATCTAAAACGTGATTTAGCCAAAAAAAACAACAACAATAACATTACCACTTTAATATGTCTTGCAATTTCCGTGCGTGTAAAGGTTCTGCGCGATCGTCTTGTTCAATATTCTCGGGGTCTGAATTGATATAGCAATATTGACGAACTTGCTGTTTTGTCAAGGGGCGGGGCAATACTGAATCACCGTCTAAGCTGTTCGCCAATCACAACACACTGGGACAGCTAACCAATCACAACACATTTCGTTTTTCGGAAGGCGGGCCTTCATCAAACCCGGAACTAATTGCTGTTTGTGTCAGGCTGGGGAGAAAGGTATTGTAATAATGTAAATTATGTGAAAAATAATGCGATTTTCGAACCACCAAGCATGAGAGCATGTTCTAGTACACCCCCAAAACAAAATCAAGGCTTTGTAAAAGAGCATAATAGGACCCCTTTAAAAAAAAAAAAGCTAGGAAAAGCACAAAGTCTTAGTTTGTTTATATTAAAAATACTTCTCTTATTTGTATTATTCTTTTCTTTTTTTTGTGGGGGGGGGGTTGTTTTAAAATTGCAATTTAGTTTGTTATTTGACATAAAATATATTTTTATTTTACAAAAAAATGTGCAGCATTTGAGAAATAAACTTATTTTGTATTTTTTTTTTTTTTTAAATGCTGTTTTTAACAGAAGAATCTTGAAAAATGTAGCACAGGTTTCAAATAACATTGAAGCAGCACAACTGGTTTCAACATTGATAATATAAGCATTTTAGAATGATTTCTGAAGGACAATGTAAATTAACCTTTTCCAAATTAGGCTTTGTATTGCATTGTTTTGATCATAAAATTAATTGAAATGCTTGCAAATGTTATTAAACTTTTATGATCATGCACTTTTAAGAATCTACAAATGATTTTTAAATATGTTATACAGTGATTATTAATGTGCATTTGAATTCTTAGAAATGTCATTAAACTGGTTGTTCATGCACTGATTAAAACGATTTGTAAATTAATAAAAATGGTAGATTGTTGTCTGTGGTATATTTTCACTGCAAAACAACAAAAGAAATTATGCAAATATAACCCTGTGGGACTGTCTTGATGACTGGGACCTTATTTTTCAAAGCAGAAGTAAGCTGTTTACTGTGAATGTCCGAGATTTCCGTTTCATTAGCCGCTGTATAACGGGAAGAATAACAACATGTAAACTGTAAAACTGCCTGTTCTATTAAGACAACACATTAAAATAATACGATAAACACCCGTGTGTAATAAAGGAACAAAACGAGCTGTTTTGAACAGTTAAATAGCAGAACGACCACGCCCAATCTAACGGGGAAAATACTGTAAACAGTGCATTCTCTCTCTACAACTTCATTTACTGTCTTCACTATGTAATGTAAATATTAAATCAATTGTTTTTGTAAATAAACTTAACGTACTCTCACTTTAAGCAAACTAAAGGTGAAAATAACATTCGATGTGATTCATAATGGATTCGAATTCGCAGTAATGTATATAATGTTATGATAAACGTTAGCCATTCGTAAAACCTCACAATAAACTCGACTTAAGTAGCAAACACACAAACAAACACATCTAATATCGTGACATTTATGACAGCATCATATGAGAAGGACATAGGCTACTGGACTCACCGATAAATAAGACAGAAGTTGTAAGCTTTGGTTCACAGAGTTATCACAGGTCAAACTCTAACCTTTTCCACGATTTCCATGTGTAACCGTTCATAACAAACACCATCCCGACTGTGATTGGTCCATCCTGACGCCAATCGGCTGTGATTGGTCCATCCTGACGCTTAACGGCTGTGATTGGCTCATCCTTCTGAAGTCTCCTTGTATTTTGTGGAGTTGAAATGTAATAAATGCCGCTTGTTTCCAGGAAATAAGTGACTGGATTACGGTCAAACACGGCGGATATAGAGTTGTGCAGGAGTTTCCTGCTGCTAAACAACAAAACCCTGTTCTCTTACACAATCATTACTGGATGGTAATGGCTATTTACTTACTGCTTTGTTCTATATGACACACACAGAGAGAGAGAGAGATGTATAAATATGACACTGGCATTTCAAAGTAATTGTGATAATTCTATTAATAATTATTTAATTAACGTGCATTTAATACTGAAGTACATTATTTATTTATTTACATTTATTTAAATTATTACATCCTACTTGCTCAAAATGGCAATATAGTAACTTACAAATATAACTTTATATATAGAAAAATAATATTTATGGCACCCAGACAGGTATGTTCCATGCAGTTGTCCTGACAGAAGGAAACAAGATACATCTCTAGTTTCAACATTATTTGTTCTTCAGACATTCCTCTTTAAAAGAATATAAGTATCATATGTTTGCAAACTGACCCACATTTGGTTTTTGACCACTGAATATGTATACATTTTAACAATTTACTCCTGGAGCCATATTGAAATTCCAATATCTCTGGAACTGAACCATATAGGGCCTTAAAAATAAATATAAGTTACAGCATGCAAACCTTGGAGAAAAAACTTAAAGTGCTGTTTACCCATTTTTGAATGGTCAATTGGCACATAGCACATAATGCAACAAAGATTGCTAAAGTTAACATTTTACTAACAGACCTACTAATCTCTGTGTAAAAATACATCTGCCATCTTTCTGAAGTCATTTTTAACCTCTTGTAATTTGGCTCAGAATCTCAGGTGAAAATTGCCATTTTGACCCCCCTCTCCAAAATAGTGGATTACTTAGGCCAAATATTAAATGTCATGGATTAATATTTACTATCATCACTATAAATGTTTATCTTTCTTCAGAAAAATATATTAGCAAAATCACAAATTTATGCCAGGGAAATTTCTGAAATTTGGTTGATTTGACATGGAATGACCCAATAATATTTAGTATGATCACTTTTTTTTTTTTTTGTATTTTAATATGTACAGGTACATGTATTGTTTCATTTTTAAAATGATTTTTTTCTCTACATTCATCATATGTAAAGTAAAACATTTCAAAAGTTTTTTGTTTTAATTTAGATGATTAGAGCTTACAGCTCATGAAAGTCAAAAATCAGTATCTCAAAATATTAGAATATTTACATTTGAGTTTCAATTAATGACCATCCCTACAGTATAAATTCTGGGTATCTCTTTGTTTTTTGAAACCACAATAATGGAGAAGACTGCTGACTTGGCAATGATCCAGAAGACGAACATTGACACCCTCCACAAAGAGGGTAAGTCACAGAGGGTCATTACTGAAAGGCAGGGGCGCCTTAAGATAACCAGAGGCCCCTGGGCTACAGCATTACGGCAGGCCCCCCTACCTCAGAAAGCTACCTTTTCTTTTTTTTTTTTTAAAGCTTCCTGACAATTATTTGTGTCAAGTTTAGATTTTTTTTTCTTGTTAATATGCCAGTTAACAATCACAACACTGTTCTGCGTAAGATGTGAATATAAGTGAATATGTATGGACTTATTTTACTGCCAAATGTCGAGAGCGCGAAAGTAGATTAATATAATGTGCGAGCGCGAATCTCCCCGCTCGCACGCAGATTTCCTTTGCTCTCCCACAAAACTGGACCTGCGTGTGCACGCTCAAACTTTGTCCTGTGCACTCGCACATCTCTCCGTGCTCTTGCGCTAGATATTAATTATTTTCACACCTGGATTAAACGTCAAAAGTTATCAGCCAATCAGATTGTTCTACGACTGACCCGATGAAAATACTAGGCCTACGTGAACTGATCCTGGAATTTCTTTAAATTTAATAATATTTAGTCATATCAAATGTATATTAGAAATGACTAGGAATCGGGTGCTTGGATGATTTATAAAAAAACAAAACAAAAAAAAAAAAACTAGTTTTTAATCGTTTGGCCAAACCCCTGTTGTGGCAATTTTAACTTACTCTCATCAGCATAAGAGACAAACTCACTTTTAGTCTTTAAAGGTTTTATTCCTTGCAAAGAAGGTCAACAGTCATACAGAAACACAAGTTGCTGCAGAGTGCGACAAATGGGGAGGGTGCTCCTCCAACTTATATCCGCACACTCAAGGTTACAAGGTCACAATCTTGCAGCTGTACTTTTCCACAGAAGGAGAGGAAGTAAATAGCATTCTACTAAATCATGTTGCACAGCCTTACTCCCTTTACATTTAGGGCCTCAGTAACCTTTCAGGTCACTAACATACATCTGGCCCTTCTCCCACTGGTCCGGTTTTCCGCCCATCACTCTTCTGTGGACCCACCTTGTCGTCCATACATCTTTAGGCTAAAATCCCCAGACCATTCTCCTTCTACACAGTCATACCAAAAAGGTTTTGCACTATATAAACATATGAGAATCAACATAAAATGAATTTTCTTCAACACCCCTCTGAGCGATTTATCTAAACAAACAAACAAAAAAGTATATGATTCTTAAAGTTCATGTGGCCGTACATGTATTGTGTACTTGGGATGAAATATATATAGATGTCATACACTGATCATTCTGCGCAGCGCCTCTTCAAGTCGAACACACTTATTCACTTCATCTGTGATAGAGTATGCAAACACCGCGAGAGCATCACTACGGGAGCAGAAAGAGTCCGACTTCACGTCTCCGCTTTCAATTCCGCCCCTGACTGCAAGCGGCTACTCTCGGCGATAGGTCTTTTTGGCGCTACATGAAGTCGAACACACCTAGTATATCGGTGGAACATACCAACTATACAAACTGTGTGGGGGGAACCTAAACTGAACCATTCACTGTATAGGCAATTACAACCAGGGCGTCGCTGAAAATGAGTGTGTGAGTTTGTTTACAGAATGCTGTTGTCACTGCTGCAAATTCCCATATAAATAATTATTATAAAAATATAATTTCCCTGCAGCCAGTGGGCCCCCTTTCCCTTGTAGGCCCCTGGGCTTCAGCCCCTTGAAGCCCGTGCATTAATGCGCCCCTGCTGAAAGGTGTGGCTGTTTACAGAGTGCTGTATCAAAGCATATTAATAAGCAGCTGAGAAGAGCAGCATGCCCCTTTAAAATTTGTTTGTGAAAAATATGCTTTGGCAAACCTTTGTCAAGTACCACAATACGTAGTTACATCCACAAATGCCAGTTAAAACTGTACTGTGCCAAAAGGAAGCCCTATGTTAACAGTGTCCAGAAGCGCCGTCGACTTCTCTGGGCTCGGAGGCATCTGGGATGGACCATCACACAGTGGAAACGTGTACTGTGGTCAGATGAATCAGTATTTCAGATATTTTTTGGGAGGAATGGACGCCGTGTGCTCCGGACCAAAGAAGAAAAGGATCATCCAGACTGTTACCAGCAACAAGTCCAAAAGCCAGGGTCTGTCATGGTATGGGGTTGTGTCAGTGCCCTTGGCAAATGTAACTTGCACTTCTGTGATGGCACCATTAATGCTGAAAAGTACATAGAGATTTTGGAGAACAATATGCTGCCTTCAAGAAGACATCTTTTCCAGGGACGTCCATGCATATTTCAACAAAACAATGCAAAACCACATTCTGCACACATTACAAAGTCCTGGCTGCGGAGGAAGAGGGTACGGGTACTTGACTGGCCTGCCTGCAGTCCCGACCTGTCTCCAATAGAGAATGTGTGGCGCATTTTGAAGCGCAAAATGCGACAACGAAGACCCCGTACTGTTGCCCACCTTAAGACTCGTTTGCAGGAAGAATGGGACAAAATTACACCTGAAACACTTCATCACTTGGTGTCTTCAGTCCCTAAACGTCTTTTAAGTGTTGTGAAAAGGAATGGCAACATTACAAAGTGGTAAATGCTTTACTGTCCCAACTTTTTTTGGGGTCTGAATGACAGGAAAGGATGTATATTTACAAATGACATGAAGTTGACCAGACAAAACATGAAATATTTTGTTCATATTGTCTGCAATGAAATACAAGTCAAAGTAAATTTAGAAATCACTACTTTCTTTTTTTATTTGCGTTTTCCATACTGTCCCAACTTTTTCTGATTTGGGGTTGTAAATATATAAGGCTTTATTTAATAAACCTAAGACATGTAAACTAATCTAACACGAACACACGCATTCACACGTTGCAGAAAGAGAGAAAGTGAGGAAATGATGAGTTTAAGAGAATGAAAATGTGAAATCCCAAGTTTACAGCAATATGTGCTATTGCATAGACCTGAACCATCAATCACTTAATTAACCCTCACATTGAGTTCCTCAATGAGGCTAAAATTTGTATTAAATGCACCAGCTCAGCAAAAACCTGGAAGTTACTTGCTTGCATTGCCTTTGTGTTAAGGGATTCCCTTTTGTCTTAGTTGTTGCAGAAAGGGGGTTTCCCGAGGTTGCTGATTGGCTGACAGTTCAGTGGTGAAGTCCTGGGCGTTGGCTGAAGATGGTTTCAGAGTCCGCTGTTAGTTGAAGTTTGAAGCGGGTGCAGTCGAACTGGACTTTGTGGCAAACTTAACTTTTGAACACGAAACTCAATGGAAAGAAAAGAAACTAAAGTAAAGGAATAAAATGAGGTAACGAGACTAGGTGGTTTTTCTTCTCATCGTGGTAGCAGCTGGCGAGTTTTTTTTTCCGGCTTTTGGACCCCTCCCAACTGGTGTGTCGACCGATTAGACCTTATCTTAGCTAGGGGTGTTGCTCTGTTTCTCCCAATACATAAATCAAGCATCAGTCACATGGTCTGAATTTTACACGCTCTTGCAAAGTATACTTTTGGATGTGATTTCTATAACCAGAATATGATACATTTGACAAAGAATTAATTGGAAGAAATTTTTAAGCAAGAAGATTCAAACACATACTAAACATGGATATGAACTCTTAGGCCATTCAATTAAAAAGTAGTTTGAGTTTTCCCCCTTTTTCTCACTTTCCATCGGTTTTAAATAGCTTGTAAAAGCTCCGTGCACGTTTTACTTTCACTTTCAAATTAACGTCAATTCGGCATCAAGCAGTTTGTTTTTAGGTCGCTCGAGTTTTCACTCTTTCCCTCACTTTCCTCCACTTTTAAATAGCTTGTAAAAGTACTGTGCTCATTTTACTTTCACTTTTAAATTAGCAGCAATTCGGCATCAATTGAATTGATTTGAATTCAAGCAACAACAAAATAGGCTATACAACATATAACTTTTATTAACAAAACGAATAAAAATACACCATGTTATATGCCTAATATAAAATAACAACTTACAATTTTAAATTGGTAGCCTATACAAAACTGAAAATCAGTAAAGACTGAGGAGCAAATAAATATAAAATGTAGAACGTTTATTAGCAAAATGATTAAGAAAGTTTGGAGGCACGGACTGCATACACCTTGATGTAAAAATCACAGTTTAAATGAAATAAAAATCAGCAAATATGTGGAACCAAATAAATGAGAAACGAATGTTAAAAAAACCTTCCAATATCATCTTAGATAAATGGCAGGTCAACAGGCTTTTCAAAATCCAATTTTGTTTTTAAACAGGCGCTTTTACATTTGGTTTTGAAACTCTTCTGCCATCGTCTAAATGAAATCTGATCTGTGATGTGCGACTGACGTTCGTTCGGTGTGCTGCCGCGTTCAGTTTTAATTGTAGTGTCTGTTCTCTAACTGAACTAAATGATTTTTATTACTATTAAAAAAATCAAAATGACGGTGAGGGACGGTGCCGCGGTGGGCAAGTTAAGCCACAACACCGGTTACGTAACACCGGTATCACCGCCAACACCGTCTATCGCAGCAAGCCTACATGATAGTCTAATGTGTGGGTTACATACATAAAATGGAGTTATGCATAGAAATCATTAGTTGCTCATAAGTCCTTTTAAGATGATTTTAGGTGCATATGGAAAAGACAGTCTCTGTGAAGTTCTGTGTAAGACATAGGGACATGTTCTGAGAACAAAGGAATTTCAGTCTGGTCTGTGTCTTGTGGTTGGTTGAAACCAATCCAAGAAAGTCTGTAGCTCACGATTTCTATCACAGATCTACATGTGCTGGTCACGCAGTGCGGCGCGGTGCAAAATCTCTTTGACCATTAATCTTGATTACTTGCCCCAAATTTGAGGATCTCCTTCCTGCGTTGGACTTATCAATAAGTATTATTTTGTCTTCATGTTGCAAGCTGTTTTGTGAGAGAGGCTTGCTGGTTAGGCTTTCTTCAGACGGGCTGGAGCTAGGAACATGGTTTATGACGTCCTGTTACAGCCATGGGGCCCCTCTGGAATTTCCTCATGTTTCGATGTTCTGATCGAATCTTAAATTTGTCTGATTCGGTCTCTGATATCCTAACCCAGCCTGGATCAGCACTATACCAGCATAAACAAGCCTGGACCAGCACTAACCAGCATCAACCAGCCTGGATCATCACTAGACCAGCATCAACCAGCTTGGACCAGCACTATACCAGCATAAACCAGCCTGGACCAACATGGAGCAGCTTGGAATCCGTGCTGGTTTATGCTGGATTTTTCAGCAGGGTGATCTGTAAGTGTGATGGCAAAAAATGTTTTTAATACATTGACTACAATTGAATGTCTTCTAAAATGAATGTGCAGATGATTGTAGAAATTACTCCTTTATCTAAACTTTGTCACTCTGAGGAAATGGCAATTTCTTCCCAGAATGAGTTTTCAAATGACGCGTCATGTTGCTTTGACTTGTGAAACTCTTCTCACACTGAAGACACTTGTAAGGCTTCTCTCCAGTGTGAACTACCTTGTGAATCTGAAGGCTTCCTTTAGTCCTGAAACTCTTTCCACACTGTTCACAGGTGAAATGTTTCGCTTCAGTGTGAATTCTCAAGTGAACCATGAGGTTTCTTTCATTTGAGCAACTCTTTCCACAGTGATGGCACATGAAAGGCTTTTCTCCAATGTGAATTTTAACATGATTCTTAAGATGTTTCCTGTCTGTGAAACTCCTTTCGCACTGATGACATTTAAAACTCTTCACTCTTGAGTGAATCTTCATGTGATTATTAAGGTTTTCTTTATATCTGTAACTCTTTCCACACTGATCACATGAGAATGGATTCTCTCCAGTGTGACTTCTTATGTGAGTCTTTAGGGTTCCTTTGTGCCTGAAACTCTTTCCACACTGAGGGCAGGTGAAAGGCTTCTCTCCAGTGTGAACTCTCAAGTGGTTATTAAGGGTTTTTTTCTGTAAAAAACACTTTCCACACTGGGAGCATATTAATGACTTCTTTTCAATGTGAATGATCATGTGAGCCTTAAGATTTCCATTTCTTTTGAAACTCTTCTCACACAGTTGGCAGGTGTAGGGTCTCTCTCCAGTGTGAATACTCATGTGGGCTTTAAGATGATATTTCCGTGTAAAACTCTTTCCACACTGAGAGCAGGTGTAGGGTCTCTCTCCAGAGTGAATACTCATGTGAGTCTTAAGGTTTTTTTTTTGTGTAAAACATTTTCCACACTGAGGGCATATTAACGGGTTCTTTTCAATGTGAATTTTCATGTGGACTTTAAGGAATCCTTTTTGATCGAACATTTCTCCACACTGTTGGCAGGTGTAAGGCCTCTCTCCAGTATAAATTCTCATCTGGGAATTAATGTTTTGTGTTTTTTGAGCTTTTTTTGGTGAGGAAGTCTTTTCAGTCAGTGAGCAACTTATTGATTTTTCTTCAGTTTTGAAATCATGATGTTCCTCATTCTGATCTTTCCCTTCTGTTTCATTCAGTTCTTGACTCTCCTCTTTCATTGCCATCAGGTCTGATATGAAAAGAGACACACACAAGTTAACACCAGTTTAATGGCATAAAGCAATAAAGCAACAAACATCAAAACATTTAGACATGAAAAGCATCAATTCCAAACACATATCCTGGATGCTATACCGACTAATCTACTGAAAGAGGTGTAGCCTGTAATCTCAAAACCTCTTGTTGATATTGTTAATCCTTTGCTTTCTTTAGGCATCCCTAATTCTTATCCCTAATCCATCCCCATTCTTTAGGACCTCCGCTCATCTAGATCTTGATGGAGGGATGTACCATTACATTGTTTTCCACAATTTATGGAACGTAATGCATTATATTACTTTTGCATTACTTTTCAAATCTGGGCTGGGCTTGCTTGTTTGTTTTTAATATAAAAAGTATATTTTTTGGCAAATGAAAAAGCCCTTTCACACCAAAAAGTGTAATGAATAAACCTCAGGCTGAAGGAAAAGAAAATTCACGTCTGTACAGCAGAACGCAGGAGAAGAAAGTTCAACACTCTTTAGCTATAAAAAAGAAGCACAAACGTTAGTTTATCTAAAGGAATTTTTGCTTATTAGTATGATTGAATTTGATAATCAAAGCTCAGAAGCAAAGACATTGGTTAATAAAATGGGATTAAATACATAAAGGATATCTGAGTTATTTATAATTTAATCATTGCAGATTTGCATCATATTCTGAGTTTGCATTTCACTGTTCTTTATTCATTTGGAGGAAAACTGAATCTGTTTTTGTGAAAGTGAGATCAGTAAAGCATGTTCACATTTAGCCAAGAACTAACCAAACATGGGGCACACAATGAATGTCTCGGAATTTACTCCTATATTTATGAATGTTTCATGAATGAGGCACAATGAGTGCTCAGTACTTACTCCTGATTTCTCTCAACATGGGGACAGGACAGCTGTCAGTCAGTAAATGGGAAAACAAAGTAACTGACCTTACTTATTTGAAAAAGTAACTCTTGATATTTTCATGTAAATTAAAAAGTAAAAAAGTAATTTCTGACATGATTTTATTGCTTGTTGTAATGAACATTTACTGCGAGTTACATTCAGGTATGTGTATGTTAGTATGGCAGTTTTGGGGACGAGTTGAAAAGACAAAATTTACAGGCAACAAATGTTAAGAATAAAAACTCAAGTTATTCTTAAATACTGTTTTCATTTTTTTATACTCGGAAGTAGATATGTTTAATGTTACACAAAATAATTGTTTTGCCTACTTCTGTAATATTTTCATATCTGTAATTCTGTAGGCCATTTTAATAAGGATCAAATGATGAGTTCAGCTTTGAAAATGAAAACCAACCTGTTTGTTCCTCAGTATCTTCATGTTTGACTCTAAATGTGTCTTCAATCTTCATGTCTTCACTCTCCTCTTTAATAAACACCATCTTTGTAAACGGTGTGTCACGTGGATCTCAGTCGCTTCAGCAGGAGTTTTTCTGTGTTTGGACACTTTCTCCTGTTTAAGATGAGAATAATTAAGAGAAGGAAAAAAAAAGCGTGAACTAAATCTCTGGGTGTGTCTTAATCAGCTCCCTAGTTCAGTAGCCAGTGCACTGGTGAGGGAGTCGGTCAGAGTGAGAGTTCATGGACTTAATAAAACGACACAAATTATACACAACATATTTGTATTGAGATTGCTATTGCTGATTTGTAGATTATATTTAATAGATTCATGAAAACATTTGCAGTTGTTTGTAAAAGTTACACATGTTAGTGTTTGTTTTTTTCGTTGCATTTTCACTGTTTTGAGCAGCAGGTGATTCGAGCGATTCAAAACAGTGAATCATTTAGTGAATCAGTTGATTCGGAGCTTCGAAAAGATCCGTTTCTCCATCACTAATGTTACTAGACAATGACAGAACTCGTTTAAGTTAAAATAATTCACTATATACCTTACTAACAATTCTTGGTTCCCAGAACGTTCTGGAAACATTAGTTTTTGGTTCCCAGAACGTTAGTTTTTGGTTCCCAGAACGTTATTTTTTATGGTTTGTTTTTGGTTAGCCAGGAAAGTTTTCTTAACGGAAATAGAACGTTAGTTTTTGGTTTGTAGAACGTTCCCAGAACGTTAGTTTTTGGTTTGTAGAACGTTCCCAGAACGTTAGTTTTTGGTTTGTAGAACGTTATTATAACGTTCCCAGAACGTTAGTTTTTGGTTTGTAGAACGTTCCCAGAACGTTAGTTTTTGGTTTGTAGAACGTTATTATAACGTTCCCAGAACGTTAGTTTTTTGTTTAAGAACGTTCCCAGAATGTTAGTTTTTGGTTTGTAGAAAGTTATTATAACGTTCCCAGAACGTTAGTTTTTGGTTTGTAGAACGTTATTATAACATTCCCAGAACGTTAGTTTTTGGTTTGTAGAACGTTATTATAACGTTCCCAGAACGTTAGTTTTTTGTTTAAGAACGTTCCCAGAATGTTAGTTTTTGGTTTGTAGAAAGTTATTATAACGTTCCCAGAACGTTAGTTTTTGGTTTGTAGAATGTTATTATAACGTTCCCAGAACGTTAGTTTTTGGTTTGTAGAACGTTATTATAACATTCCCAGAACGTTAGTTTTTGGTTTGTAGAACGTTCCCAGAACGTTAGTTTTTGGTTTGTAGAACGTTATTTTAACGTTCCCAGAACGTTAGTTTTTTGTTTTAGAACGTTCCCAGAACGTTAGTTTTTGGTTTGTAGAACGTTATTATAACGTTCCCAGAACATTAGTTTTTGGTTTGTAGAACGTTCCCAGAACGTTAGTTTTTGGTTTGTAGAACGTTATTTTAACGTTCCCAGAACGTTAGTTTTTTGTTTTAGAACGTTCCCAGAACGTTAGTTTTTGGTTTGTAGAACGTTATTATAACGTTCCCAGAATGTTCGTTTTTGGTTCCCAGAAAGTTAGTTTTTGATTTGTATAACGTTCCCAGAACGTTAGTTTTTGGTTTGTAGAACGTTCCCAGAACGTTAGTTTTTGGTTTGTATAACGTTCCCAGAACGTTAGTTTTTGGTTTGTAGAACGTTATTATAACGTTCCCAGAACGTTAGTTTTTGGTTTGTAGAACGTTCCCAGAATGTTAGTTTTTGGTTTGTAGAATGTTATTATAACGTTCCCAGAACGTTAGTTTTTGGTTTGTAGAACGTTCCCAGAACGTTAGTTTTTGGTTTGTAGAACGTTATTATAACGTTCCCAGAACGTTAGTTTTTGGTTTGTAGAATGTTATTATAACGTTCCCAGAACGTTAGTTTTTGGTTTGTAGAACGTTATTATAACATTCCCAGAACGTTAGTTTTTGGTTTGTAGAACGTTATTATAACGTTCCCAGAATGTTCGTTTTTGGTTCCCAGAACGTTAGTTTTTGATTTGTATAACGTTCCCAGAATGTTAGTTTTTGGTTTGTAGAATGTTATTATAACGTTCCCAGAACGTTAGTTTTTGGTTTGTAGAACGTTATTACAACATTCCCAGAACGTTAGTTTTTGGTTTGTAGAACGTTATTACAACATTCCCAGAACGTTAGTTTTTGGTTTTTAGAACGTTATTATAACGTTTCCCAGAACGTTAGTTTTTGGTTTTTAGAACGTTATTATAACATTCCCAGAACGTTAGTTTTTGGTTTTTAGAACGTTATTATAACATTCCCAGAACGTTAGTTTTTGGTTTTTAGAACGTTATTATAACGTTTCCCTAACCTATTTACTCCAGAATGCTCACTCCACTGTAGGTCAGTAAATCATCCATCACACTCGACCCAGTATAGTATAAGTGGCATGGAAATGATCTGTATGGACGCCTAATCAGTATTATAAAAACCATATCTTGTTTTTATCTATTGTTTAATTAATAAAAAATAATCTGAGCACATCAACCATCATATGCAAGATTAAATAAGATTAAATCCGTCCATTACGGGGTAGCTAAATTAACAGTTACCCAGATTTTATTTCTTCAGCACCAAATGACTTCACACAATGTATGGTTTATAAAATATGACGTTTATTCACAGAAATTAAAAAATAATAAAAAATTACTTGACAAAGTAGGATATCAGTACATTCATTTCTTACCACTGAAGTGTACAGTTTGTACAGCGGGACACTCCTCTTTTGATCCGTAAACAAAAACGTATCGCTTAACATCATGTTCTCTTCAGTTAGGCATGTCAAATCCCTCCGAAATCATATTTACTGTCATAACTATATTAATTTTAAGTAATCATTCAATAAAAAGATCGATAAACGAGCGAGTACGAGTAAACAAGTAAAACGAAATGACCGTTAATTTTTAAATTCCGCGAGGCGCGCGGCTCTCGGGTGAAAGCGCGTGCTGGAGCTGCGCGTGCAGATCAGAGGCGCGCACGCAGTACATGAAGATGAAACAAACCCACGAAGTTTATCACTCCCTGCTTAATCCTGGCTTAATATTACAAGTTAAAACTTGTTTTGATTGATATAATTTCTGTATTTTAATAAATGCTGCATTACACGAATTTCATGGCTCTGTATAGGTCATTACACAAAAAACATCTGCAACGTTTTCATTGGAAAGATAGTTTTACAGGGTTATAAAAAGAACCTAAAACTAACCATTAGGGAACGTTCTCTATAAGTTATTTTTAGGTTATTTAATCATAACCACCATGCAACGTTCTGGGAACGTTATTTTATGGTTACAAAAAAAATAACCTAAAAAGAACGTTTCCCTAACGTTAGTATTTGGTTCCCCAAAAAATAACCAAACGGGAACCAAAAACTAACGTTAGGGAAACTGGTGTTTGCTGGGTAGGGACTGCAATGTCACTAGATAAAGCATTAAAGTGTTACATTGGCTTACAATTCATTTCACTGTTTTATATACAATTATCTAAACGAGTTGTATTGATTTAAACACTTTAAATGATTAAAAGCACACACCGTTCTTCAGCTGAATCACAGACGCGGGAGCGCGGCGCATCCTGATGACGTCACATCGCCAGACCAAAATAAAAGTCTTGTCGCTAAAATCATATCATTTTCTTCTTGAAATTTATTGGCGGTTGACAAACAACAAAATGGTGTATTTCCGCCACCAACTGGTATGGAGTGTGGATCAAAATGACTTACTTGGTAATATTTAATAATTATTTATTTTCTATGGGCGGACATGCACTAGTTGAACCTAATTTATGTCCTCATATGCCCAAACTAATTTAAAGGCTGTTTCAACAGCTGTGAATGATGAATACAGACTCGAAATTAATTTAATTTATTTATTTTGGAAAATGCACAAATATGAACAGTAAAATACACCCAAATTATTAATAAAAACATAGGATATACATGCTCAGCATCATTATAAACAGATATGGTAGCGTAACATTTGCTAGCAAACATTTCAGATAATTAAGGAAAGATACCATAATCACATCATATTAACAAAAGTACTTTAAGTAGACGGTATAAACATTTTTCAAAATAATAAATCTTTAAAATATTGAAAATGTTTATAAAACAGAACAATGACCAATTATAACCACATTAGAACATATTTCACCCACAAATGTTAATTCTGTCATTAATTAGGCTACTTACCCTCATGTCGCTCCAAACCCATAAGACCCTTTTGTGCAGAACACAAATTAAGATATTTTTAACAGATGCCTTGTGTACGCAAAAAACAGCAACTATAAAAATAGTATGTCTTTATTTACAAATTATGTATATCCAACGCATTTTCACAAAAGCAGCATGAGATGGCCAGTTCTCACGCCAACGCAACACCAAACTCGTGAACATGTTAGTTTGTAAATAAAAATGCAATGTTTTTTGTGCACACAAAACATTCACATCACTTCATAAATTGAGGTTAAACAACCGGGGCCTGTACCATGATGGTGGCTTAACAAACTCAGGGTTACAGGATAAGTTTTGAGTTGACAAAACCAAACCAGTCCAATCCGGCTTTGTTAGTACCATGAAGCTGATCATCAACTTTCTCTGTCAACTCAGGCTTGATCCCGAGTTAATGGAGCGCGTGCACATGAATGTGTGACATCAGTAATGAGCAGCCAATCACATGCCTTGAAACTGTGATTCACTTCTCGTGAGAGAGTCAGTGTGATTCACTACCAAAGATTAAAAGATTGAACAATATGAAGAATTTAAACACATTTACACTGCAAGATGAAACAATCTATCCATTAAAGAGGACATAAGTGCAAGTAAACGTTGTAAAGTTTATAATATTTATAGATGTAACAACACTTAAAAATCTAAACTCATATGTAGTCCTGTTTACAGCTGTTGATTCTAAAACGTATATTGCATATTATCTATATGTTTATATTAATTTAAAATAAAAGCTTAATAATTACTATTAAACTAAGCTGGCTTATGTAATGGATTAAAGGTATAGTAATTATATAAATAATAAAACTGAAACACAAACTTCTCTGACTGAATCACACAAAGCAAGAGAGCTCCTTTTATAATAACTGAAGTTGTTGGTCAGTTTCATATAATACTACAGAAGAATAATGGTACATTTAATAAGAGTAGAATATGTTAATTTTCTATATAAAACTTACATTTTGCACGTTACTGTTGTTAATAAAAGTATTTTAGAAGTATAAAAAATGTTGTGCTTCCTAACTCAAGCTCAGTGCTTTACTATCAAATGTGCATTACCAATAAATAAATGTGTACTATTACTAGTAACTACACTTATTAATGCAAAACTATAATAATTTTATGATTTTATTTATAAAATGGGGCCATTCAAAACCTTTATAAAGTCCTCCTTCCTCTGTAAGCTGTCTTCTAATGTCTGACACAACACATGCAGGTAAGGGCTGCTCAGAACACCTTAGACCCTGCGGACAACTTACCTGTATGCTGTCAATATTGGTTGTGTTATACCAATGGCATCAAAAATTGTGGCTTACAGGTAGTTGTGACCTACCTAAATATAGGCAACTTGTAATTGAAAAAACAAAATGATTCAGATGGTTTTCAAATCTTTAATATACTATGTATTTATACATACAAGTATTTAGCTCAGAGTAATAAATGATCTCTGCCCTAAACACACTCATGTCTGCTGGCCTGGAGAGGTCTATGCTCCTGTCTGAAGAGCATATAGGCTATCTGTAGCACATATGGGTTCAGACAGCAAGCCTCAAAGCCTGGGTGCAGAGTCAGACACTGCACATCAAGTGTGGGGGTCACATTCTCCACTAAAGCTCAGATACCCCTTTTCCACCAAGGCAGTTCCAGTGCTGGTTCGGAGCCAGAGCCTAGTTTCAAACCGGTTCTTTGTCTTTCGACATCCAAAGCACCAGCTCCGAACCAGCAAAAGCGGTTCGTAAGTAGCACCAAAACATTGCTGGGCTAGAAGGAAGAACCGCTTGCGTCAGGGGCTGGGGTTACCGTGAACAACAAGACGAACAGAAACTGTGGACCGCCATATTTGAAATAGCAGCTAAACACGGACACGTTGGATTCGCCGTGTTTGGATGCCGATGTAGATTCGCAAAGCCATGAACGTCAATAACAACACAACGTCCGCCATTGTTGATAGTTTGTTTAGGCTTGTTCGGGATGGATCGGCGCTACGCGGACCGTTCGGTGCGAGGCATCGGGGTGCTGCGGGAGCGACTGGAAAGCAGACGGCTCTTTATGCTTTTGGATCGCTCTCGCGGTGCTTTAGTGTGTTGTGTGCCGATCGATCTGCGTGGCGCGATGCACCTCGAACAAGTCTGTTGTGTTTGGCGCAGCCGCGCTAGTGAAACGAAACATGAAACGTATTCAGTGACGTAAGTCCTGGCTCTGTATTGGCTCTCTAGCCTGTGGAAAAGCAACCGGTTCTTAAAGGGCTCGCCAGTCGAACCAACTAAGAACTGGCAGTAGCACTGGCTCTGAACTAGCACCTGGTTCCTGCTGGTGGAAAGAGGGTAAGTGTGCATCCAACTCCCTGCAGCACTCACTTTCCTCAGCTGTGACCATAGCCTCGCATTTACCACACAAACACATAATGAAACAAAAATGTGTTTATCTCTCTCTCTCTCCTGCGGTGATAAGAAACCGATATATCACGTAACGTTAGTGTGACACGCCTGATCAACGCTTATACTTACCAGTAACAGAAACTAATCAGTACTCATAGATGACCAATACTAGCTTTGCTATTGCCTGATTACATATCGTTATACGTGTGTATATCTGTAAGCTAACACTGGTCTCTCACCAAGACACCTGCCCTGTTCTCCTCACATCAACTCAATTTGTCTCCTCTGACCGTTCTTCGGTCTAATCCTGGCCTGTCCCTGCTCTCTTGGCCGAATAGCAGGCTCATAATTTTATCTGTAGTCCGTCATACGAGTGTAAATAAACATTTAAAACTTCCTCAGCATCCGAAATGTCATTGCGATCCATTGTTTTCCTATGGTTAAAATGGACCGCTCTCCCTCTCGTTACGTCACTTCCGGTTTTAAAGGTTTTCAGATGCGGAAATAAAATGATCTCACAAAAACGACTCCAGAAGCCTTAATAGCGGATTTTAAAGAGAATCTAGTTCCTACTTTAGTTTTCTATACATCAACTCACTGGGGTCTCTAACCTGGAATATGCCCTTTAATCATCAAGGATGATTGCACATGTTGGAAGTCCAGCCAGAAGAGCAGCCCAGAAATGACGAGGGCCTGGACGAGAAGCTGTGTTGCATGCTCTGTTAGGAAGAGTCTGATCTTCCTGATGAACCTGCAGTATTGTGCTGTATGATCTTTAAAACCCAGCTGATCATCAGGATCACCCCAAGATTCCTGGCCGAACACGATACTGTAAATGCACTTAACAACATTAATGTTACATTATACTGCAGGCTCGGAATTAATAAATTAATACTTGAACTACAGTTTATTAGAAATATTTAATTCTCTTTTGTTGTTGCCTGGATGAGAAGCTGCTGTAATTCTTGAATCCAGAGTTAACTGTAGTATTAATAAGATCAGACTAAACTTATTCTCCTCATTACCATGGCTTTATGGTTTCCACAACAAGACTAATAATAATAATAAATTATAGTGTTTGTAATGAAAAATATATTAAATATTTGAAACTAAAACAATGTCTATAAAAGTGACTTACTTCCTTTATAGTACCCCAGTATTTAATATAAATAGCTTATAAGAACAGTGACATTAATAATAAATACCATAATGCCATATTTCTGCAGTGTTGGTAAGTAACTGTATACCTTATATATTATATTATATATATATATACCTTGTATACTCGTATACCTTTTGTTCTTTAATATTTTTAACTGTTTTTAGCTTTATTTTTTGTTTTTCATTTAAATGTTAAGTTTTGAAATTTTGTTGTATGCATTTGTCATTTTTATTTAATTTCTTTATTTTTAAAATGTAGTATTTATAAAGTTTTATCTTTTAGTTTTGGATCTGTTTTTAGTTGTTTTAATACTTCAGTTGATTGCTTCTGTCCTCATTTGTAAGTCGCTTTGGATAAAAGCATCTGCTAAATGACTAAATAAAATAAAACTGTATGGTGAGTAGAAACTAAGATTTTGGGGGGACGTTATTAAGGGCTTTGGGAATCTGTGATTCATTCCTTGAGTTAATCCTTTATCTTATCATTTTTAATGTGTTTCTTTGAATTTCTATAATCGTGTGGACAAGACTTTTATTTTGGTTTGACGTCATGACGTCACAAGGCTGCGCGCGCTCCGTGCGTCTGTGACTCTCGGCTGAAGAGAGGTTTGTGTTTTTAATCATCTCAAGAGTTTAAATGATTACAACCAGGTTATTTGATAGAAAACTGTGAAATTAACAAACTATTATTGAATATAACGCCGTAATACTTTACCTAACGTTAAAAACATTACTTTGTGTAAGTTAAGCGCATCTGTGGACGAGTAACAGTAAAGTTGTGTCGAGAATCACTTGATAGTAAACATGAACTCGCTCCCTAACAAGTAGTGATGGAGAAACAGCTCTTTAACAGTAAACGTGAACTCGCTCCCTAACAAGTAGTGATGAGAACAGCTCTTTAACAGTAAACGTGAACTCGCTCCTAACAAGTAGTGATGGAGAAAAACAGCTCTTTAACAGTAAACGTGAACTCGCTCCCTAACAAGTAGTGATGGAGAAACAGCTCTTTAACAGTAAACGTGAACTCGCTCCCTAACAAGTAGTGATGAGAAACAGCTCTTTAACAGTAAACGTGAACTCGCTCCCTAACAAGTAGTGATGAGAAACAGCTCTTTAACAGTAAACGTGAACTCGCTCCCTAACAAGTAGTGATGAGAAACAGCTCTTTAACAGTAAACATGAACTCGCTCCCTAACAAGTAGTGATGGAGAAACAGCTCTTTAACAGTAAACGTGAACTCGCTCCCTAACAAGTAGTGATGAGAAACAGCTCTTTAACAGTAAACGTGAACTCGCTCCCTAACAAGTAGTGATGAGAAACAGCTCTTTAACAGTAAACGTGAACTCGCTCCCTAACAAGTAGTGATGAGAAAACAGCTCTTTAACAGTAAACGTGAACTCGCTCCCTAACAAGTAGTGATGAGAAACAGCTCTTTAACAGTAAACGTGAACTCGCTCCCTAACAAGTAGTGGAGAAACAGCTCTTTAACAGTAAACATGAACTCGCTCCCTAACAAGTAGTGATGAGAAACAGCTCTTTAACAGTAAACGTGAACTCGCTCCCTAACAAGTAGTGATGAGAAACAGCTCTTTAACAGTAAACGTGAACTCGCTCCCTAACAAGTAGTGAGAGAAACAGCTCTTTAACAGTAAACGTGAACTCGCTCCCTAACAAGTAGTGATGAGAAACAGCTCTTTAACAGTAAACGTGAACTCGCTCCCTAACAAGTAGTGATGAGAAACAGCTCTTTAACAGTAAACGTGAACTCGCTCCCTAACAAGTAGTGATGAGAAACAGCTCTTTAACAGTAAACGTGAACTCGCTCCCTAACAAGTAGTGATGAGAAACAGCTCTTTAACAGTAAACGTGAACTCGCTCCCTAACAAGTAGTGATGAGAAACAGCTCTTTAACAGTAAACGTGAACTCGCTCCCTAACAAGTAGTGATGAGAAACAGCTCTTTAACAGTAAACGTGAACTCGCTCCCTAACAAGTAGTGATGAGAAACAGCTCTTTAACAGTAAACGTGAACTCGCTCCCTAACAAGTAGTGATGAGAAACAGCTCTTTAACAGTAAACGTGAACTCGCTCCCTAACAAGTAGTGATGAGAAACAGCTCTTTAACAGTAAACGTGAACTCGCCCTAACAAGTAGTGATGAGAAACAGCTCTTTAACAGTAAACCTGAACTCGCTCCCTAACAAGTAGTGATGAGAAACAGCTCTTTAACAGTAAACGTGAACTCGCTCCCTAACAAGTAGTGATGAGAAGACAGCTCTTTAACAGTAAACGTGAACTCGCTCCTAACAAGTAGTGATGAGAAACAGCTCTTTAACAGTAAACGTGAACTCGCTCCCTAACAAGTAGTGATGAGAAACAGCTCTTTAACAGTAAACGTGAACTCGCTCCCTAACAAGTAGTGATGAGAAACAGCTCTTTAACAGTAAACATGAACTCGCTCCCTAACAAGTAGTGATGAGAAACAGAGCTCTTTAACAGTAAACATGAACTCGCTCCCTAACAAGTAGTGATGGAGAAACAGCTCTTTAACAGTAAACATGAACTCGCTCCCTAACAAGTAGTGATGAGAAACAGCTCTTTAACAGTAAACGTGAACTCGCTCCCTAACAAGTAGTGATGAGAAACAGCTCTTTAACAGTAAACGTGAACTCGCTCCCTAACAAGTAGTGATGAGAAACAGCTCTTTAACAGTAAACATGAACTCGCTCCCTAACAAGTAGTGATGGAGAAACTAAAACTAAACCGAGTCTATTTTGCAGCAAAATGCTTCTGTTTCGATTGAATCAGCGCTGAACAACACAAACATGTAGAAAACAAACCCTGCAAGAGTTTATATGATCATACAATAACTATTATAAATCATGTTATTATATATAACTTGTGTTCTTTGGTTTTGTGAAGCTTGTTTTGAGCGGTTTGCTCTGATTACTTGTCTAAGGAGATGTAGTTTTGATTTGTTTTTCTTTGTTAATTATTCTCATCTTAATCATGACAGAAACATGGCGTTTATTAAAGAAGAGACTCAAGACTTCAGGATTGAAGAAGTTTTCAGTCTCAAACAAGAAGATTTCGAGGAACAAACAGGTTGGTTTTCATTTTCAATGCATTTGATTCTTATTAAAATTAGCATGAGATTGTTATGATTGGATTTACAGGAAAGTCTAGTAGTGTATGATCCTCAGTCATTTAGTGTATGATCCTCAGTCATTTAGTGTGTGATCTTCAGTCATTTAGTGTGTGATCTTCAGTCATTTAGTGTGTGATCCTCAGTCATTTAGTGTGTGATCTTCAGTCATTTAGTGTATGATCCTCAGTCATTTAGTGTGTGATCCTCAGTCATTTAGTGTGTGATCTTCAGTCATTTAGTGTGTGATCTTCAGTCATTTAGTGTGTGATCCTCAGTCATTTAGTGTGTGATCCTCAGTCATTTAGTGTGTGATCCTCAGTCATTTAGTGTGTGATCCTCAGTCATTTAGTGTGTGATCCTCAGTCATTTAGTGTATGATCCTCAGTCATTTAGTGTGTGATCCTCAGTCATTTAGTGTGTGATCCTCAGTCATTTAGTGTGTGATCCTCAGTCATTTAGTGTGTGATCTTCAGTCATTTAGTGTGTGATCTTCAGTCATTTAGTGTGTGATCTTCAGTCATTTAGTGTGTGATCTTCAGTCATTTAGTGTGTGATCTTCAGTCATTTAGTGTGTGATCTTCAGTCATTTAGTGTGTGATCTTCAGTCATTTAGTGTGTGATCCTCAGTCATTTAGTGTGTGATGTCATTTAGTGTGTGATCCTCAGTCATTTAGTGTGTGATCCTCAGTCATTTAGTGTGTGATCCTCAGTCATTTAGTGTGTGATCCTCAGTCATTTAGTGTGTGATCTTCAGTCATTTAGTGTGTGATCCTCAGTCATTTAGTGTGTGATCTTCAGTCATTTAGTGTGTGATCCTCAGTCATTTAGTGTGTGATCCTCAGTCATTTAGTGTGTGATATTCAGTCATTTTAGTGTGTGATCCTCAGTCATTTAGTGTGTGATCCTCAGTCATTTAGTGTGTGATCTTCAGTCATTTAGTGTGTGATCCTCAGTCATTTAGTGTGTGATCCTCAGTCATTTAGTGTGTGATATTCAGTCATTTAGTGTGTGATCCTCAGTCATTTAGTGTGTGATCCTCAGTCATTTAGTGTGTGATATTCAGTCATTTAGTGTGTGATCCTCAGTCATTTAGTGTGTGATCCTCAGTCATTTAGTGTGTGATCTTCAGTCATTTAGTGTGTGATCCTCAGTCATTTAGTGTGTGATCCTCAGTCATTTAGTGTGTGATCTTCAGTCATTTAGTGTGTGATCTTCAGTCATTTAGTGTGTGATCTTCAGTCATTTAGTGTGTGATCTTCAGTCATTTAGTGTGTGATCCTCAGTCATTTAGTGTGTGATCTTCAGTCATTTAGTGTGTGATCCTCAGTCATTTAGTGTGTGATCCTCAGTCATTTAGTGTGTGATCCTCAGTCATTTAGTGTGTGATCCTCAGTCATTTAGTGTGTGATATTCAGTCATTGAGTGTGGATCCTCAGTCATTTAGTGTGTGTGATCCTAGTCATTTAGTGTGTGATCTTCAGTCATTTAGTGTGTGATCTTCAGTCATTTAGTGTGTGATCCTCAGTCATTTAGTGTGTGATCCTCAGTCGTTTAGTGTGTGATCCTCAGTCATTTAGTGTGTGATCCTCAGTCATTTAGTGTGTGATCCTCAGTCATTTAGTGTGTGATCCTCAGTCATTTAGTGTGTGATCCTCAGTCATTTAGTGTGTGATCCTCAGTCATTTAGTGTGTGATCTTCAGTCATTTAGTGTGTGATCCTCAGTCATTTAGTGTGTGATCCTCAGTCATTTAGTGTGTGATCCTCAGTCATTTAGTGTGTGATCCTCAGTCATTTCATTTAGTGTGTGATCCTCAGTCATTTAGTGTGTGATATTCAGTCATTTAGTGTGTTGATCTTCAGTCATTTAGTGTGTGATCCTCAGTCATTTAGTGTGTGATATTCAGTCATTTAGTGTGTGATCTATCAGTCATTAGTGTGTGATATTCAGTCATTTAGTGTGTGATCCTCAGTCATTTAGTGTGTGATCTTCAGTTTTAGTGTGTGATCTTCAGTCATTTAGTGTGTGATCCTCAGTCATTTAGTGTGTGATCCTCAGTCATTTAGTGGTGTGATTTCAGTCATTTAGTGTGTGATCCTCAGTCATTTAGTGTGTGATCCTCAGTCATTTAGTGTGTGATCCTCAGTCATTTAGTGTGTGATCTTCAGTCATTTAGTGTGTGATCCTCAGTCATTTAGTGTGTGATCCTCAGTCATTTAGTGTGTGATCCTCAGTCATTTAGTGTGTGATCCTCAGTCATTTAGTGTGTGATCTTCTTCATATTTAGTGTGTGATCTCAGTCATTTAGTGTGTGATATTCAGTCATTTAGTGTGTGATCCTCAGTCATTTAGTGTGTGATCCTCAGTCATTTAGTGTGTGATCTTCAGTCATTTAGTGTGATCCTCAGTCATTTAGTGTGTGATCCTCAGTCATTTAGTGTGTGATATTCAGTCATTTAGTGTGTGATCCTCAGTCATTTAGTGTGTGATCTTCAGTCATTTAGTGTGTGATCCTCAGTCATTTAGTGTGTGATCCTCAGTCATTTAGTGTGTGATATTCAGTCATTTAGTGTGTGATCCTCAGTCATTTAGTGTGTGATCCTCAGTCATTTAGTGTGTGATCTTCAGTCATTTAGTGTGATCCTCAGTCATTTAGTGTGTGATATTCAGTCATTTAGTGTGTGATCCTCAGTCATTTAGTGTGTGATATTCAGTCATTTAGTGTGTGATCCTCAGTCATTTAGTGTGTGATCTTCAGTCATTTAGTGTGTGATCTTCAGTCATTTAGTGTGTGATCCTCAGTCATTTAGTGTGTGATCCTCAGTCATTTAGTGTGTGATCCTCAGTCATTTAGTGTGTGATCCTCAGTCATTTAGTGTGTGATCCTCAGTCATTTAGTGTGTGATCCTCAGTCATTTAGTGTGTGATCTTCAGTCATTTAGTGTGTGATCTTCAGTCATTTAGTGTGATCCTCAGTCATTTAGTGTGTGATCTTCAGTCATTTAGTGTGTGATATTCAGTCATTTAGTGTGTGATCTTCAGTCATTTAGTGTGATCCTCAGTCATTTAGTGTGATCCTCAGTCATTTAGTGTGTGATCCTCAGTCATTTAGTGTGTGATCTTCAGTCATTTAGTGTGTGATCTTCAGTCATTTAGTGTGTGATCCTCAGTCATTTAGTGTGTGATCCTCAGTCATTTAGTGTGTGATCTTCAGTCATTTAGTGTGTGATTCTCATATTTAGTGTGTGATCTTCAGTCATTTAGTGTTACCTCCTTTAGTGTGTGAGATCAGTCATTTAGGTGTGTCTCTTCAGTCATTTAGTGTGTGATCTTCAGTCATTTAGTGTGTGATCCTCAGTCATTTAGTGTGTGATCTTCAGTCATTTAGTGTGTGATCTTCAGTCATTTAGTGTGTGATCTTCAGTCATTTAGTGTGATCCTCAGTCATTTAGTGTGTGATCCTCAGTCATTTAGTGTGTGATCTTCAGTCATTTAGTGTGTGATCTTCAGTCATTTAGTGTGTGATCCTCAGTCATTTAGTGTGTGATCTTCAGTCATTTAGTGTGTGATCTTCAGTCATTTAGTGTGTGATCTTCAGTCATTTAGTGTGTGATCTTCAGTCGTTTAGTGTGTGATCCTCAGTCGTTTAGTGTGTGATCCTCAGTCGTTTAGTGTGTGATCCTCAGTCGTTTAGTGTGTGATCCTCAGTCGTTTAGTGTGCGATCCTCAGTCGTTTAGTGTGCGATCCTCAGTCGTTTAGTGTGCGATCCTCAGTCGTTTAGTGTGCGATCCTCAGTCGTTTAGTGTGCGATCCTCAGTCATTTAGTGTGCGATCCTCAGTCATTTAGTGTGCGATCCTCAGTCATTTAGTGTGTGATCCTCAGTCATTTAGTGTGTGATCCTCAGTCATTTAGTGTGTGATCCTCAGTCATTTAGTGTGTGATCTTCAGTCATTTAGTGTGTGATCCTCAGTCATTTAGTGTGTGATCTTCAGTCATTTAGTGTGTGATCTTCAGTCATTTAGTGTGCGATCCTCAGTCATTTAGTGTGTGATCTTCAGTCATTTAGTGTGTGATCTTCAGTCATTTAGTGTGCGATCCTCAGTCATTTAGTGTGCGATCCTCAGTCATTTAGTGTGTGATCCTCAGTCATTTAGTGTGTGATCTTCAGTCATTTATGTGTGTGATCCTCAGTCATTTAGTGTGTGATCCTCAGTCATTTAGTGTGTGATCTTCAGTCATTTAGTGTGTGATCCTCAGTCATTTAGTGTCTGATCCTCAGTCATTTAGTGTGTGATCCTCAGTCACCAAACACCAATGACTTGTACATATGGGTTCAGTCATTTTAGACACTTCCAAAACTGTTGCAACAGAGATGGAAATACAATTTTTAAATACATGAATTATGTTCCCATCGTTGTTGCCACAGATTTAGAAGTGCATTTTTCTGTTCTAAAGAAGGGGGTGTCCCAATACTTTTGTCTATATAGTGTATATACAAGTCATTGGTGTTTGGTGATGAGTTTTTGGCTCAAGGTCTGAATTTACAGTCACACCAGAGGTGTTAAACTGGGATTAGGACTTGATTTTATGCAGACCAGTCAAGTTCTTCCACACTGACTGAATCAATCATTTTCTTTTTGAACCTTGTCTTATACAGAGACATTGTCATGTTAGAATAGAAAAGAGTCCAACTGTTGCTATATAATATTAGAAGCACAATTTCCTAGAATATCATTATATGCTTTAACATTTAGATTTGTACTCATAGAAAATACTAAGTAGTCAAACCTCAACCTCCATTAGAAGGGGCGACCCAATACTTTTGGCAATATTGTGTATGTTTATTATTATTGAAACCATAGTCAACATAAAGCATGAAGAGTAGACATGTTTCAAAGGTCATAGATGTTTTTCAAAGAACTTGTTCATGTCTATTAGACACATGAAAAAATAAATTCCAGGTTCCCATTACTTCTCTTTCTTTGCACTGAGCAATTTACTGACACAAACCTGTTTACATTTTTGCACACAGGGCAGCTCTTCTTCTGAAAATGCAAAATGTACATTTATTATTTATTATTACATTTGTTTCCCTATCTTTGCCCACATACTGTATTTTGATGAAGCTAAATTCTCAATAAAACTGGTATATTTTACTGTTTCTGTTGTCAGACAATGGAATGAATATGAAATAGTGACTGAAACGCGACCCATTAAGACTACATAACCAGCTCTCCCGTCCAAGATGTTAATCTGCACAAAAAAATCATAATAATCACACCGTCGTCTGATGAAATCAAATACACATAAGATAAAGACAATAGCTGTGCTGTGATTTCGGCTATACTTGCATGTAAAATTAGAGAAGCAACATAATATCTGTGTTTAACTGAATTAAAGCGCTGCTCCTCTCTCTGCCGCGCGCTGAGCAGACACAGAGAGAGAGAGAGAGAGAGAGAAAGAAAGAGAGAGAGGTGCGCGCGCGCTGAACAGAGCAGACGCAGAGAGAGAGAGAGAGGTGTGTGCGCGCGCTGGGAGAGCAAGACCTCGGCTCGCACTCGCGCGGCAGTCCCAGTGATTCTCAGAAACTAGGTTTGGGCGCTTTTTTGAAGGGAAAAAGGTCGCTAAAGGGGTCTGCAATGTTGCTAAGTTGGCAACACTGTGCATCTCCATTTCTCAACTACGGGTTGGGCCACGGGTCAAACCGGAAATACGCGCTGTTAATCGCGCGTTAAAAAAATTAGTGCCGTTAAAATGAATTTGCATTAACTTTGACAGCACTAAAATAAATAAATAAAATTGCGACCAAATGATGTGCTTGTGTGAATGAGTCTAGAGCCCTGGGAAGGGTGGGGTCTCAAAATTAAAGATGAAAGATGCAACATAACGCCAGCAGGGGTCAGTCATGCTTCATTAAATAAATAGCAAACAGTTAATTCTCTCGAAATACATAATACATTAAACAGTTTTGATGTTATTGATTGTTTATGTTGCTAAGGGTGTTGCTCAGTGATACACAGAACGGTTGGGTGAAGCGGTCATAGCCGTGCTGTATCGTGAATAAAACACAGCTGCTGACCAATCAGAATCCAGGAATGGAACTAACCGTTTTATATATATAAATATATATATATATATATATATATATGGGTCATTGACGTATAAGGATTTTTGACAGGCAAATTTTAAAATACAAAAAATAATAATACATTTTGTAGTTGTTCAAACTTTAAGAAGGTTGTGTACACATAAATTCATATTAAATTTTAAATTAAGTGATTTTAGTGTTTTTTCATCTAGAGTCAGCCGTATCCCTAAAAAATGTCATGTGGTGGGACCATGATTTATATTAAAATTAATTAATTTCCTTAACATGCTTAACATTTTTTTTAGATGTTCTTAGTAATTAAAGTGTTCAGAAACAAATTATTTGCATTTCTTTTGAGTTTTTGTACATAATGATCTCATATTTTTGTTCTATAATTTCAGAGTTGCTGCCTTAATTGTAGTTAGCAGTCTTATTTTTTCTGTAAATTGCATAAAACTGATAAAAAATATTTTTTAAATACCATTCACTAAAGCATACTATAGCAGTGATTCATATTTCAGCCACAGAAATTAGATAAATTATTTTTAAATTAATACAGTTATTGCTATTATTGGTCGCACCACATGATGAGTGGTCGCTCCAAATGACACAAAGACCTTATTCATATAAAAAATCTATTTAAATAAACATGTGAAAAGTTCAGCATATGGCTTTCACTGCAGTCACTTTTTTAGAGCCAGTTATTTCTAAACTTTGCCAACCTTGGCTGCTCAATTGACCCTTCGCCGGGCTTTTGATTAACAGTCAAATCTGAGCAATCATAATGCTAAAATCTGCCATTTTTGTCCTACAAACAAACCAGACAGGACGTAGATTAACGTTTGTGGACTTGAATTGGAAAATAGTTTTTATTGACATCTTTTCACAGTTTGAAACAAGATACCTTTGATGTTTCATTCAGGTTTATTTTGTGCTATAACTAGTAAGAGATGATCGGTCACATGCCGCTTGAACTGAGGTGCTACAGCAATCTGTCATGACACATTAAAGAGCCACAAAACAGTATTTGTTGTTTGAATTTCTTACAAAATTATAAGATTTGAACTCTGAGACTTTGTTTATTACCGAAGTAACCTGCTCTGTCTTGTATGTTGGCGTGTTTTCAGTGTCTTCTTTGCTCCGTGATGTATTTTTTCACTGCATGAGAACATGATGTTTGGCATAAAAGTGCCATAGTTTGTGGGATGGTTTGTCTGAAGCAACAGTAACTAAGGGGGGTCTTTGCTAAGAGTCAATTTAGAGTTGCTAGGCTCGTCTGAGATGAAATCATAAACATCTTTTTACAGCAGAAAATTACATCTGGGTTTGTGCTTGACTGCAGGGTCAAGAATTAACATGCTACCTATGGTGAGCATTTATTTTACTTTGGTTGGCAATGAAATCTGGTAAAATATGATTAAAAATAGTTATTATAATAAATTATATATAATAAATTACTAATAAATGAATAATTACCAAACTAAAATTAGATGCTCTAAATTCTTATTTTTTGCATTTTTTCTCATATTGTACAAATATTACACACAAACCGCTCAAAATGACCCAAACGGCATAAAAATCTATTCCAAATGATATTAAAATAAAGTAGTTTGTGTATATAAACCATTAATTGAATATAAAAGCACAGAAAATGAATCTGGGACATATATCTATATGGAAAAGGAAAACACTGCAGCGGTCGCACCACATGATATTTTCAAATTCAGTCAAAATTTACAAGCACAGAATTAGCCACCTAAACAAAACAAGCTAGCTTCCCATTAAAGGTCACTATGAAATTTATAATAAAAAAAATGCTTGTAGAAATAACTTAATATTCATTGTTTTTTTTGAGGTCATACCACATGATATCCAAATGTGGTAACTACATACCAGCCAATAAAAAGGTTATTTTTTTCCAAATTTGAAAGAAAGTTACAAACCTGCTTGATGCTTCTATGGGTCCTTGGCAAATTGTTATATGATGCAACGTCCTATCTTTGAATGGATTTCAACATAACAGTACCAAAATGGTAGTTTCTTGATGGTCGTACCACATGATATTTCATAAAATGGAGATCATCGGACAAAGTTTGTTTGAATATTATGATAGAAATATAAATACAAATGCTTTGCAATTTTATACAGGATTACAAAACACTTTGGAAATCATGCCAGATAGTGCAGAAAATTAATCAGAATAAATTTAGGATAATTTCAAAGATGTTTCCAAAACAACAGTTATGGCCGGACGGTCGCACCACATGATGTTTTGACACTTTGAATAACTACACAATGAAAAATTACAAGTAACTAATGTTTTTTGAAAAATTAAAGTTGGTACATATGTGGGAGAGGTACTTTTTATATATGGCATATTTTTTTAAGCATTTAAACCGATTTTTAACTGAAAAAATGTAATTGGACAGAAAATTTCAGCGTCACGTCATTGACCCATAATATATATATATATACAGTATATGGGTCAATGACGTGACGCTGAAATTTTCTGTATATATATATGCATCATAGTGACGGAGCAGGACTTGAATTTCGGCACGGGTTTGCGGCTATTAATAATAATTCTACTCATTCCCGCAGGTTCCGCGCTTATAACGCGATGACAGATGACGCAATGTATCATTTGCACGTGCTTTTGAGTCTTGCTCATTTAAAGTGAAAGAGAACTCTCGCGCGCTCTCTATTTTCTGTGAGCCGACAGATCGCAATAAACTGAGAGTGACCGCTTTTAAAGATTATTAAGGAGTTTGGAAATGTGATATTGATTTAATACAACAGATAAATAAACAAGTTAATATTAAGTGACTTACGTTGTCTGAATATAACACTACTGCCTGATTTTGTGCCATTTCATCAAGGAAAATAGGTCATGATTACCCATTCATAAACACTTGCTTCATTCCTGAATGAATCAGCCGCTTGAACGATTCAGTGATAAAATCAGTGACATACCGCCACCTGCTGGCGGTTTCAGTTTAATATTTAAAGTATAATTTCAGTTATTTAAATCATTTAATATTTCTATATTCAACATTTTATATTTAAAACATTAATCTCAACATGAATTTAATTGCACTCATGCCACCTCTGAGCCTCATTAAACGT
This sequence comes from Schizothorax lantsangensis, assembly GCA_027422415.1. NCBI lineage: Eukaryota > Metazoa > Chordata > Actinopteri > Cypriniformes > Cyprinidae > Schizothorax > Schizothorax lantsangensis. Next base: position 3,061,274 of record CM049852.1, on the reverse strand, counting down.
ACCTACAAGCCACTTTTATGTCCTTCTGTGCCACCTCTGTAGTACAAATTAATTTTTTATTAATACTAATTTCATATGATTGCTGACTTATTTGTCTTATTCTACTTCTTATTATATTGTTTAAATTAGAAATTCTAAAAAGCTTAGAAATTTTAATTTTTGAATGTGACATAGATGACATACTTTATATTATAATTATAATACATAATATTAGAAAAATGCCAAAGGTAAAAAGAAAATGCCCCTGTAAGTCACTCTGAGTCGTCAAATATCACCTCGTATTAGGAAGGTTAATTTTTTATCAGAATTTTTGATAATTGATCAGAAGGTGCTCCTACATTTTTTAAATTAGAAGGACAAGCGCTCCTAAAAAGAAAAGTAAGCATAGAGCCCTGTGTAACAGTATTTTAGATCCCTGCATGAGGTCTTAAAGAGACAGCAGCCTAAATAAACCTGCTGCTGTCTGTCATTACTGTCTATTTATACAGTGAAGACAATCCAGTGTTATTTTACAGTTGAATAGATTATTACAAATTTAATTTGTATCTTGTTTTTGTTTGTGCTATTGATTGTCATTAATTTGTTCGTTCATACTTTATTATTTACTTGTCTTTTTTAGTTATAATAAATTCAATTCTGAGTGCATGTGATTCTTGGGTGGGGAGGGGGCGTGGCCCATGGGAAATAGTCCTGCCACCACAGCTGGAAAAAATCCTAGAGAAACACTGTATATATATATATAGTAGGGGTGTCAACGTTAACGCGTTAACGCATGTGATTAATCTAAAAACTTTTAACGCGTTAATATTTTTTTAACGCAAATTAATCGTTTGATAAGGTTTGACCCCAACTTCTTCCCGTCATCGCAGCGCGGAAGGTTATCTATCAGTGTGTGATGAGGGTACAGCGAACAGTGTTGCCAGGGTAGCGGCTGTGGGCTATTTTGAAAATCCAGTCGCGGGAAAAATTACAGAGCCGAGGGTTGCGTTTTTTTGGGCTACTTTTATAATCTACCACGGCCGCCCAAAGTTTATATAGACAAATAAAAATTAAAATAGATCCTTTTACTAATGTTTATCATACTTGGAATGTACACCTGGCAACTTCAGAACGGAGAGGTGGTTGTAACATCACAAACAACGTGAGTTTCAGCCAGAACATACAACACAGCAGAAATAAACATGACAACAGCCACTATACATTATATAAGATAACAAACACACGATTACAATAGGATATGGTTTCTATGTGATTTTCTTGAGATGAATATGTAACTTACATCTGAAATGCTCATTTTTGCAGTGATATAAAAGACCTATAAATAGCATATTTTAACAACAGTAAACGACCAAAGTCCACATGTGATCGCAAAAGGACATTATTACAAACACTCGGTGGTGGTTTGAAGTGAGTTCTGAGTAAAAGTGTACTATTAATCTCATAAATTGTCTTATGAAGCATGATGCTAATATTAGCTCTAATGCACCTGTAGAACAGGTCCGATTCTTCTTCATAATGCATTTTGTCATAATACTTCACGTAAGGTCGCAAGAAAATGTTTTGTTGTATTTATTTAGAAATACTTTTGATAATAGTTGGGTAAATGTATCCTGGGATTGAAGTGATGTGGCTTGGTAAACGTTTTATTGCCAGTATAAAGACTGATAATGGCTGAATAAAAACAAAAGAATAATAAGGATTATGTCTCATACCTGGCGAAGGTGTGAAAGGTTATGTTTCCTTAAACTAGTTTGTCATGCATTTCTTTATTTCAACACATTTACAGGTAAATCCTAGTATTTTAAATTTGTGATTAATCATGATTAATCACAGTCCATGACTGTGATTAACGCGATTAAATTTTTTAATCGATTGACAGCACTAATATATATATATATATATATATATATATATAAATGGAGTAATGTGGTGGATGCTCTTCAATTGCATCCAGGAGGGCTGAATTACAGTTTTGCACTACAGCACCACACTGGTCAAACCACATTATTGCATATATTATATACTGTATGTGAGACATGAGAGAGCCGGTCCCTAAGAATATTTTCAAAGTGAAACCGGTTTGTGGTGTAAAAAAGGTAGGAGAACCCGGTTTTAACTAATTGCAAAGGCTAAATAATCAGTCAAATTCGACTGATTAATCAGTGAAATAATCAGTGATTTGTTGATTAATCACTCTAATAATCATTAGATTAATCAATTATGAAAATAATCAATTGTTGCAGCCCTAGTACACAAATGTTTTTCTTTTTCCAAATGTACCAATTGATTCTCATTTATTCATTTTAGGCCTGATGAAAGTGAAAGAAGAAAGACAAGATCTGAATGAGGTGGAGGAGAAACATCAGGATCAGAAAGATCATGTGACCGGAGAAAAATCAGTGAGCTGCAGCATTAAAATAACAGACGTCAAAAAGCCTTTCAGCTGCTCTCAGTGTGGAAACACTTACAAACATAAAGGAAGCCTTACGAAACACATGTTAATTCATAGTGAGGAAAAGCCTTTCAGCTGCTCTCTGTGCGGAAACACTTTCACGTGTAACAGAAGCCTTAGGGATCACATGTTAATTCATGCTGGAATAAAGCCTTTTACCTGCTCTCAGTGTGGAAAGAGTTTTACCAGGAAAATGCATCTTAAGGATCATTTGCATATTCACTCTTCAGAAAAGCCTTTCAGCTGCTCTCAGTGTGGAAACACTTTCACGTGTAACAAAAGCCTTAAGAGGCACATGTTAATTCATGCTGGGATAAAGCCTTTCAGGTGTTCTGAGTGTGGAAACGCTTTCACGTGTAACAAAAGCCTTAAGGATCACATGTTAATTCATGCTGGAATAAAGCCTTTTTCCTGCTCTCAGTGTGGAAAGAGTTTTACCAGGAAAAGGCAACTTAAGGATCATTTGGTAACTCACTCCTCAAAAAAGCCTTTCAGCTGTTTTCAGTGCGGAAACACTTTCATGTTTAACAAAAGCCTTAAGGATCACATGTTAATTCATGCTGGAATAAAGCCTTTTTCCTGCTCTCAGTGTGGAAAGAGTTTTACCAGGAAAATGCAACTTAAGGATCATTTGCATATTCACTCTTCAGAAAAGCCTTTCAGCTGCTCTCAGTGCGGAAACACTTTCACGTGTAACAAAAGCCTTAAGAGGCACATGTTAATTCATACTGGGATAAAGCCTTTCAGCTGCTCTCAGTGTGGAAAGAGTTTTACACAGAAAGGACACCTTAAGAATCATTTGGTAATGCACACTTCAGGAAAGCCTTTCAGCTGCTCTCAGTGTGGAAACACTTTCACGTGTAACAAAAGCCTTAAGAAGCACATGTTAATTCATGCTGGGATAAAGCCTTTCAGCTGCTCTCAGTGTGGAAAGACTTTTACACAGAAAGGAATCCTTATGAAACACATGAGAACTCATAGTGGGGAAAAGGCTTAGCTGTTTTCAGTGAGGAAACTCTTTCACGTGTAATGAAAACCTTAAGAATCACATGTTAATTCATACATTCACATTTATTCATTTAGCAGATGCTTTTATCCAAAGTGACTTACAATTGGGGAATACATCAAGCAGCTCATCTCAAAGAGGTAAAACATACACAGAAAGTGCTCGTAAAATCAAATTTCATTGTTCAAATAAGTACAAGCTAGACGGGGAAAGAGAAAGTTTTTTTTTTTTTTTTAAATAGTGATGAAAAAGATGAGTTTTCAGCCATCGCTTGAAAATAGTTAGGGAATCAGCATTCCTGATAGGGGTGGGAAGATCATTCTACCAGCCAGGAACAGTGAACGAAAATGTTCTGGAAAGTGATTTTGAGCCTCTCTGTGATGGTACCACGAGGCGTCGCTCACTAGCAGATCTCAGACTTCTGGAGGGGATGTAGATTCGTAATAGTGAGTGGAAGTAGGCAGGTGCTGAGCCTGTGGCTTTTCTATATGCAAGCATCAATGTCTTGAACTTGATGCGAGCTGCAACCGGTAGCTAGTGCAAGGAGATAAAGAGAGGTGTAGCATGGGCTCTTTTGGGCTCGTTGAAGACCAGTCGTGCCGCTGCATTCTGAATCATTTGTAAAGGTTTGATTGTGTTTGATAGAAGTCCAGCTAGAAGAGCATTGCAGTAGTCCAGCCTAGAAATGACAAGGGCCTGGACAAGAAGTTGTGCAGCATGCTCTGTCTGATGCTGTTTCACCTGTAAACGAGGATTTGATCATCACATGAGAATTCACACTAAAGAGCTGCCTCACAAGAAAATTCATACAAATGAAAAGCCTCACATCTTTCCTGTTCGTGGCAGGAAATTTCTACGGGTTTTAAAAGCGTGGAAAATTGTGTGCGGTGTAGGGATGGATATTGTTATGGTTTTAAAGGGGTCATCGGATGCCCATTTTCCACAAGTTGATATGATTCTTTAATGAAAAGTCTGTAACATAGTTTGGTTAAAGGGGTGGTTGACTGGTTTTTCTCTAGGCTTGATTGTGTTTATGGGGTGCAGTCTAGCATGTGTTCATGCTTGTTTTTTTTAAAAACGCATTATTTTTCACATAATTTACCTTTATTCCATACCTCTCTGTCCCTTCTCTGACAAACGCCTCGATTTATTTCCTGGTTTTATGAAGCCCCTCCCTCGATGGGCTGAGATTGGTTAGCTGGCTCAGTGTGTTGTGATTGGCTAAACCGCCTCTAGAGCACATCTAAACGTCCCGCCCCTCTCCTCAGCGGCATGCGCTCCGGTTGAATTGTAAACAGTGGCGTTGTCTATAATGCTTATCAATTTGAGCCCGATTGAGACCCAGAGGATATTAGTGAAGAGGATCGTGCAGAACCTGTGCAAGCATGGCTCTTAATGGTATGTTTGGTTGTTGTTGTCTCATACTTTTTAATACGCTGCTATGTGTAAGTGCTACTGCTTCTGTTAGCTTTTAATATACGGTTTTATCCTGATTAAAGCTTTAATACAGCACAGCAACCGCACGCGTGTCCATTTATAATGCTTCTCATTGCTGTGTGAAAATAAGTCTATAATTGGAACAGTTTGTTGGAGCTTATTTGACGATCTGAATGGGAGAGAGAGAGAGAGAGAGAGAGAGAGAGATGCAGAGCAGGGCGACACGAGTAACGGTATTAAGAACCGTTGCTTTAATGATTTTGAAACTTGTGAATCCATTAGAATCGTTAGAAGACAGAATCGCGATTCATATGAATAGATTTTTATGTGCACCCCTAGTTTTCTCTTGCAGCATGGCCTCGCCCCCTTTGCTGCGTGTTCCCGGGGGCGGGGTTTATCTGGGTCTGTGATGTATCAAACCTGGGAAGTAACTCGTTGTAGTCCCTTACCTGTCGTTTTTGTAGGCATTAAACTGCCAGAATTTTAAAAGCTCAAACAGCAACATTACACACTAACTAATGTTAAAAAAGTGAAATGGCAATCAACCACCCCTTTAAAATTTCTCTGGTAGTGTAAAACAACACCGTTTTTACCCTGTCAAAAACAGCTCTATTCAGAGCAAGCCGTTTTGTTGCATGTTGCTTTAAATGCAAATGAGCTCTGCTGACCCCGCCCCTCTCTTCCAATCTGCTCTCTGAGAGACATAAACTTTAGCCGCAGCCATCGTTAAACTTGCTAACTAGCACATTATTAAGAAAGGCCATTTGCAAAGATTCATTAAAAAACGTACTCACTTCTTCTCGAGAAGAGATCAAGATTTTTTTATTTGTCACATACACAATTATACCGTGTATAACCAGCAGTGAAATGTTTAGTCAGGTCTGCTCCATGGACAGTGCAATTATATGGAATACAAACTCAAAGAATATACATAAATGTAAAAAAATTAATGAAGTAGAAAATAAAAAATTTAAAGAATAGAATATAAAATAAAATAAAATGTGCAAAAAAAAAAAAAAGTGTGCAGGACAGTATACTGTAGACTTAATAAATAATAATATAAGAAGGAATGTGCAAGAAGATGTGCAAACAGGTTGTACAGGGTATTTACATAGCAGCAATGCGAATGGTAGAAAAATTATTAATAACTTACTGATTATTAGTGATTATTAAATGTTGATGTTATGTGACCGAGTTTGACTTTAGGAGTTTAGGAGCGTGATGGCCTGGGGGAAGAAGCTCCTCCTAAGACTCTCAGTTTTTGCCATCAGGCTATGGTAGCGCTTACCAGATGGTAGCAAAATGAAGAGACGGTTACCAGGGTGATTTGAGTCCTTGATGATTTTGACAGCTCTGCTTTTGCAGCGTTTGAGGTAGATGTCCTGCAGGGAGGGGAGAGAAGACCCTGAGATACGCTCAGCTAAGCGCACAACTTTCTGCAGGACTTTACAGTCCTGATTGGAGCCGTTTCCATACCACACTGAGTCAAAACACTTTCTATGGTCCCTGTATAGAAAGTTTTCAGGATTGCTGGTGAGACCCTAAATTTCCTCAGCTGTCGCAGATGGTACAGTCTTTGCCTGGCTTTCTTGACCTATGTTTGAATGTGTGTAGTCCAAGTCAGGTCCTCTGGGATGTTTACACCGAGGTACTTGAAGCTGCTCACCCTCTCCACAGGGGTCCCACTGATCATAAGAGGAGTGTAGGGCCGCTGCTGACTCTTTCTGAAGTCCACAAACAGCTCTTTAGTTTTGCTCACATTCAGAGAGAGACAGTTGTCCTGGCAACATGATGTAAGTCTCTCTACCTCATCCAAGTATATGCGGTCTCATCATTGTTGGAAATGAGGCCCAGAACCACAGTATAATCAGCGAATTTGATAATAGATGTGGAGCTGTGAGAGGACATGCAGTCGTGTGTGTAGAGAGAGTAGAGCAGGGGACTCAGGACACAGCCCTGTGGGGCTCCTACGTTCAGGGACAGATCCGGCTTCTGGAGGTGAAGCTGGATCTGTGTGACGTCACACAGACAGGCATCTGAGATCGTCTCTATTTGAGAAAGGGGAAATGATTTAACGAGATTAAAAAAAAACACTGGGTGGATCTTTATCATTATAGGGTGGTTGTGTACACACACTGCCAACACACATTTCAGTTCAAACAGCTTGTAAAAGTGCATGTGCATCCGATGACCCCTTTAAAGGTATTACTGCTCTTACTGTTACTGCTGATCCATTTGGTATTTTTATCGGTTGTTTTTGTTATTTAAAAACAAAATCCTTTGAGTCCCTTTGGCTCAATTCTCAGGATGTGAACTTTTTCTCTCGAAACTATGAAATATGTTCAAGCTCTCTGAACAATTATTTTCTTGTTCTGTTTACATGTAACACACTGCTACACAAATAAATGTACTGTATACATTCAAATGTGCATATTCTTTTTCTGTGTATGATAATATAGACTTTTCCCAGTAAACTTTTACCTACCATTGAAATCAACCTGTGAACACATCCATGTTGGGCCCAAATTAGTTGCACCTAGGGCCCGGTCAATTTTGTCCCATAAAAGAACACATCATCTTCTGAGAATCTTTTATTAATTGTTCAAAAAACATGCTGAAAACAATGAATCAAACACATCAGGGTTATGTTTAGTAGTATCAAGGCAATCCCATCAATAACTCGTTACAGAATAAGAAGACAGGGCTGGATCTTCCTGTTGTGTGGCCATCCCTTCAGTATTTGCATTCAAAGCAAACTCAGCTCAGGACAGGATTCAGAAGCTGTTGTGAAGTCCTCCATGTACAGAGTTGTTGATCCCAGAATAACTGCAGAGAGCATTTCCGGTTTCCGGTTTGGTAAGGGCGTTCTTTATAAGCAATCCGCGGCTGAGTTTTGAGCTCCAGGGCCGTTCACACCGGCTGTGTCTGAAATGGCATACTCAATGAGTAGGCACTTAATTTCAATAAGTACTTACTTAACTAGCGCTAAAAGAGTACTCTACAGCCAAATCTCGTTGAGTATGAATGAGATCCGGACATCATCTGCCATGTTTACGCTATCATGTGATCTACAAGCGTATAACAAGCACAACAACTTAAGATATGAGTGACAAATTTAATTCATCTATCTGTAAATATTTTGATGTTGATAATTTGCTCATTTTGTGGTCTTGGTGAAGAAACGGCTGCCCTTTTATTGTGACTGTACTATAACCAATAAATTTGGGGTTGACTTAAGTTTTTATATTTTTAACTCTACTAATATGACCTACAGTTTAATCCTTAAAGATATATATATTTTTATTATGTTCAACACGCGTGGTGATCGTGTACTGGAACACGCGTGGTGATCGTGTACTGGACCATTGCTACTCCCCCTTCCGGGATGCTTACAAATCCCTCCCCCGCCCACCTTTCGGCAAATCGGATCATTCTTCCGTTCTGCTCCTGCCTGCTTATAGGCAGAAACTGAAACGTGAAGCACCCGCCCTCAGGACAATTCAATGCTGGTCGGACCAATCGGACGCTATACTACAGGACTGTTTTAATCACGTGGACTGGGACATGTTCCGGGCAGCATCTGATGACGACATAGAGGCGTACTCAGATTCTGTAACGTGTTTCATACGGAAGTGTATAGAGGATGTAATTCCGACCAAAACAATACGCATCTACCCCAACCAAAAACCGTGGATTAACAGCGATGTTTGATCAGCCTTGTCAGCGCGGACATCTGCCTTTAAATCCGGAAACACTGACGATCGGAAACAAGCCAGTTACGATCTCAGGAGATCCATCAAAGCAGTCAAACGACAATATAAAAACAAAGTTGAAGAACAATTCAACAACCCAAGAAGCATGTGGCAGGGCATCAACAACATCACAGGTTTTAAAGGGAATAAACCAGCTACTGTGAACATTGCGGCCTCTCTACCGGATGAGCTGAATACCTTTTATGCTCGTTTCGAGGTTCATAACACCGCCCACACAGAGTGCGCTCCCACGGCTGCTGCAGAAGAGGTGAGTCCACTCTCCCTTTCTGTCGTGGATGTAACTCGATCCTTCAAACGGGTGAACATCCGCAAAGCTGTGGGCCCGGATGGCATCCCAGGTCGTGTGCTCAAAGCATGCGCTTACCAACTAGCCGGGGTTTTTACAGACATCTTCAATCTGTCCCTCTCTCTGTCTGTGGTTCCCTCATGCTTCAAAGAATCCACCATTGTGCCCATACCTAAGAAAAATAAAATCACATGCTTGAATGACTGGAGGCCCATTGCTCTGACACCCATCTTCAGCAAGTGTTTTGAGAAGCTCATCAGAGACCACATCTGCTCTGTGCTGCCTGCCTCACTGGACCCACTAAAATTTGCATACCGCAGAAACCGTTCCACAGACGACACTATTGCCTTCACCCTGCACACTGATCTCTCCCACCTGGAAAATAAGAACACCTATGTGAGGATGCTGTTCGTGGATTATAGTTCAGCATTTAACACCATAGTGCCTGGCACACTGGTTGAGAAGCTCCAGACTCTGGGACTGAACAGATCTCTGTGCAGCTGGATCCTGGACTTCCTGACAGGCAGAAGTCAGGTGGTCAGAATGGGCAACAACACCTCATCTCCCCTGATCCTCAACACTGGTGCCCCGCAGGGCTGCGTCCTCAGCCCACTCCTGTACTCCCTGTACACACACGACTGTACAGCTACACACAGCTCCAACGTCATCGTCAAATTTGCCGATGACACAACGGTGATAGGCCTGATCACCGACAACGATGAGACGGCCTACAGAGAGGAGGTGAGTACCCTGACTAAATGGTGCCAGGAGAACCACCTCTCACTCAACATCGACAAGACCAAGGAGCTGGTGGTGGATTTCAGGAGACAGAGCAGAGAACACACACCCATCTCCATCGACAAGACACCTGTGGAGCGGGTAAACAGCTTTAAGTTCCTCGGCGTTCACATCACCGAGGATCTCACATGGTCTGCTCACACAGACGCAGTGCTGAAGAAGGCACATCAGCGCCTCTTCTTCCTGAGACAGCTGAGGAAGTTTGGAATGATCCCCAGCATCCTCAGATCCTTCTACACCTGCACTGTGGAGAGCATCCTGACCGGCTGCATCACCGCCTGATTTGGAAACAGCACCGCTGGCAACCGCAAAGCTCTGAAAAGGGTCGTGCGAACTGCCCGCCACATTGTTGGAGGTGAGCTTCCCTCCCTCCAGGACATCTACACCAGGCGGTGTATAAGGAAAGCCAGGAGGATCATCAAGGACTCCAGCCATCCATCCCACAGACTGCTCTCTCTGCTGCCCTCAGGGAGACGTCTCCGCAGCATCCGATCCCGCACTAGCCGACTGAGGGACAGCTTTTTCCCTCAGGCTATCAGGCTAATGAATAGTCAAAACTAATTCACCCTACATCACACTCCCACTCACACAACATGCCATGCACTGCACTTTAACACCGTTCTACTGGACTACACGCACACTGCAATAATACAACCTATCTGCTATCACTGGATACCATACAATGCACATTCACGACATTGCATATGTATAATCTGTTGCACCTTCACATATTACTATGTATAGATGTGTACATAATGTAGAATGTGTACATGCGGTGTATTGGTAACTAAATATGTCTTTATAGTACACTGTGTGTATTGAGTATGTGTATGTGTATTTTGCATATTGTCTTCTGTACAGTCTGTAAATATGTACTGTCTATATGTAAATTGTTTTGTTTTTTTTGCACTGTCTGGAGCACGCTCTCAAGAATTTCACTCACCAAGGCACTTGTGCTGTGGTGATGTGACAATAAAAGTGATTTGATTTGATTTACAAAACCCAAAATCGTTATCTCTTGAATGTTATTAATTTCTTATTTCATGTGCAAAATAGTTCATCCACATGCAAAACTGCCTTAAATCTCCTTTGTTTTCCTCTTTTTCTTGTTGAATTTCTCTTTTGTTTCATCTCTCATGCTTCTAAATAACAAAAACAACAACAAATGCATATTTTGATGCATTATGATTATATGAATATTATGATTATTCAAAGATATTTAATCCTTATGTTGTGTATATAATCTCATACTGTGATGTAGGCAAACCCATTATATTTGTTTTCTGTTTTTTTGTCATAATGATTGTTCATTGTTAAAGATTCAACCATCTTTCCCTGAGCTTGTATGTAATTATAAGTTCTGCAGTAATAGTAATAAAAAGAAGATAAGAGTGACAGGTGCACAAACACCTCATAGCATAATTAACTTGACAACCCTACCTAGTACAGTTTTCCTCCATGTTTGCAATATCTGCACAAAGGAGACGTTGATCAGCTGCTCCGAGATCTCACTTTTGGAGATTACTGTTGATTTTACACTCGAAAAATTAAGAAATTAATATTACTCCAGAAAGCATTGCTAGCCCACCCCAACACTTATGAACAATAATAATGATAAATGCTGACCAATAATTAATTATATTATATTTTTTAGTAAAACAAGCAATCATATGCCATAGCTATGCATGACTACACACTAGACAAACACAGCCAAGGTGAATACATCTCAATTTTCAGTCAAGTAATGAATTAATGTATCTCTGCAGGCGTCACCACCAGTGTGTCCTTCAGCAGGGCTCTTTTCTCCAGGTTGCTGCAGGGGGATTGGGGTCCCTGTAATAAGAGCACTGTAAGTCGCTTTGCATGAAAGCAAATGCATAAATGTAAATGTGATTTTTGTAAATCCCTTTTTGTTTCTAGGGCACAAACGCTCAAAAAAGCAGCTTATTTGGATCACGTGACCCTTCGACAGCGATGCACGTGTAGTCTTTCACTTTGCCACATATTGTATAATCCTGTCAGTAAATCTTGAACCACTCTGCATTGGACCCATCATGAGTGCTTCGGCAGACAAAGGCAATCGGAAAAGAGAGATTGAGCAATCGCCAATGAAGAAAAAATTCAAAGATTCCACCGTCACCAGAGAAAGCCTCAACGATGCTATTGCTAACAGCATTAAGCTAGCACATAAAGAGCAGCAAAGCACTTTGGATTCGGTTGTGACTTCAGCAGTAAGAGATGCGGTGGACTCTGTGCTGATTCCAGCATTGCGTGAACTGCGAGCGGACATACAAGCAACTAACAATTTTGTTAAAGAGCTGAGAGCGGAGCTTGAGGCGATAGTTACCGCGGCGAAGCAGACACGTGACCAGGTTGATTCCGTTCAAGCAGCTGCATGTGAGGATTGGAGGACAGTCACGGACTTAGGAAATCAGCTGGAACGACAAAGCCACAGACATCACAACATTTTTTTTACATTTAAAGAATCAAAATCAACATAGATAATCGAAACCAAATATATGTACAACAGATCCCATATTTAGTAGATTCAAGATTCAAAACATTTATTGTCATGTGCACAGTGAGGAAAGACAAATTTCCCTGTACAATTAAATTATTTCTTTGCTGTTCACAGTGAATGCAAAAACTATATAAAAAAAATAATAATAATTAAGAATTACGAAACGCACATATATACATTAGGGGAAACAAATATTTGATCCCCTGCTGATTTTGTACGTTTGCCCACTGGCAATGAAATGATCAGTCTATAATTTTAATGGTTAACTCTCTCTTAAAGGGAGTGCTCCTAATCTCAGCTTGTTACCTGTATAAAAGACACCTGTCCACAGAAGCAATCAATCAATCAGATTCCAAACTCTCCACCATGGCCAAGACCAAAGAGCTGTCCAAGGATGTCAGGGACAAGATTGTAGACCTACACAAGGCTGGAATGGGCTACAAGACCATCGCCAAGCAGCTTGGTGAGAAGGTGACAACAGTTGGTGCCATTATTCACAAATGGAAGAAACAAAAAATAACTGTCAATCTCCCTCGGACTGGGGCTCCATGCAAGATCTCACCTCGTGGAGTTTCAATGATCATGAGAAAGGCGAGGAATCAGCCAAAAACTACACGGGAGGATCTTGTCAATGATCTCAAGGCAGCAGGGACCATAATCACCAGGAAAACAATTGGTAACATACTACACCGTGAAGGAATTAAATCCTGCAGCGCCCACAAGGTCCCCCTGCTCAAGAAAGCACATGTACAGGCCCGTCTGAAGTTTGCCAATGATTCAGAGCAGAACTGGGTGAAAGTGTTGTGGTCAGATGAGACCAAACTCCAGCTCTTTGGCATGAACTCAACTTGTGTGTTCAGAAAAGGAGGAATGCTGCCTATGACCCCAAAGAACACCATCCCCACCGTCAAACATGGAGGTGGAAACATGATGCTTTGGGGGTGTTTTTCTGCTAAGGGGACAGGACATCTGCACCGCATCAAAGGGACGATGGACCGTCATGTACCGCCAGGGCATTGAAAATGGGTCGTGGATGGGTATTCCAGCTTGACAATGACCCAAAACACACGGCCAAGGCAACAAAGGAGTGGCTCAAGAAGAAGCACATTAAGGTCCTGGAGTGGCCTAGCCAGTCTCCAGACCTTAATCCCATAGAAAATCTGTGGAGGGAGCTGAAGGTTCGAGTTGCCAAACGTCAGCCTCGAAACCTTAATGACTTGGAGAGGATCTGCAAAGAGGAGTGGGACAAAATCCCTCCTGAGATGTGTGCAAACCTGGTGGCCAACTACAAGAAACGTCTGACCTCTGTGATTGCCAACAAGGGTTTTGCCACCAAGTACTAAGTCATTATTTGTGAAGGAGTCAAATATTTATTTAGATTCATTAAAATGCAAATCAATTTATAACTTTTTTTAAATGTTTTTATGGATTTTTTGTTGTTGTTATACTGTCTCTCACTGTTAAAATAAACCTACCATTAAAATTATAGACTGATCATTTCTTTGTCATTGGGCACATGTACAAAATCAGCAGGGGATCAAATATTTTTTTTACCCCACTGTACACACACACAAACATAAAAAATAAAACTATGCCATAGGATTAGAACTATGTAAATATAAAAATATAGACTTTGTATGTATGTGATGTGTACAATGTTGACTTATGTTGCAATATTGACGTATGTGCAAAAACAATAGTACAGTAACATGTTCAAATTGAATGCAACTGTAGGTAATACCAGCAGCAGTAACATTAATAATGTGCAAATTGAGATGCAGCTACTTGATAATAATAGCAGTAGTAACATTACTGCTTATGTTGAAATATTGACCTTTGTACAAAACAATAGCACAGTAGAGTGCAAATTAAATGCAACTGTATGATAATGATAGCAGCAGCAGTAACAATAGCAATGTGCAAATAGAGATGCAGCTATTGACAGTGTTTCCCCTAGGTTTGTGGCTTGGGGGGGGGGTGTTGGCGAGGGTGTGTTCCGTTTATTTCCGGCATAAAAACATTAATTTATCTTTTAATTAATGAAAATTGAACATCTTATTTTTTTTGGAAAATAAAGGGGATTTAATATTACAATTAAAACATTGAAGACATATTTTATGACTATTCCTTAAAAATAATGTTTTAATAATTTTAGTAGGCTATTACGTACATTCTACTGAACAATAATATATTTCTGCCGCAGTTCTGGATATGTTCTGTATTTACGTCCTCATTTAGGGAGATGACAGATGTAAATATCACCGCAAGCCTCGCGCGTGCTTCTGTATGAGTAGCAAACAAATCCGCGCGTCTGCGCCATACATTAACACAGAGACAGGCAGAAGTCATATTTAAATTGTCGTTTTGTGGCTTAATATTTACAAATACTAGTGGGAGTGGGCTCACTTGTGTGTGCGCGTACGTTTGTGTGTGTGTGTGTGGCGGAACTCCGCTGTGCGCGAATGTAATGTAACGTTAGAGACAGAACTAACATGCCGTCGTGTAAATAAGACAAATTAAGGCTATTTAGTTTGTTTAATAAAATAACAAAGTATAGACCTGTTCTATTGGAAAGGCAACTTTAAATGACTTCTGTTGTGATCTGGCGCTATAGAGAAAATAAAATTAAATAAAATGAACTTGAGCTTCAAGGGGGGCGGGCCGTCCTCCCAAGGCGTCCCTCCCAAGATAATGGCAGGGGAAACACTGATTGATGATAATAGCAGCAGTAACATTAACAAATGTTTAAAATAAGGAGCAGGGGGCTGTTTCATAAAAGATACTAAGAAAAGAGGGGATTAAAGTCCAAAACCTGACTTGAAATAACCTAACAAATCAATCGGGTCTAAAGCGATTTAATAAGCAATAATCTAAGTTCATGCAATCTCACTAATTCGATCCAGGTTCAATGAGTCAAGATAATTTGATGTGCATGCTTATTCTTAAACAGCCCTTAATGGCGATCATGGATCAAATCGATCCACCATGGCAAACAGCGAATATTTGTGCTGTTTAATGCATTTGAGACGTTGTGTTTTCCTCGGTGCATAACTGACACTTCACAGGTACATTTTTCATCTGTAAATGTTAGAAAGTCATGCAAATAGGCTATATATCCATTTTGCTGTCAGGAGTGGGCGAGGCTTACGTGAGGGAACGAACGCTTCTGCGCGCGCATACACGCTACACAGACGGAGCCAAATAGAATAATAGTGCAATAATTCTGAAGAAAATAAACATTCTGCTAAAATATTTGTTGTTGGAGATTAAATGAAGCAGTAACTGTAAATCAAATGTAAGCTAGTTAATACAGCCCTACTATCTCAAATGAGTTAAATGTGTATTCCTCTTATCAGTTAAAATGTAGTCTGATTTGTATTATTTTCATTTTTAATTCAGTGATTTTAACTTTTAACTTTTAAATAGCAATTTTAGATTGTAATAATGTTCTAATAATAACCATAAAAAGTAAAGCTGTCATAAAACCCTGAGAGAAAGGCTGCATGGCTTGAAACTGCTGATCAACTGAATGTGCAAGTAGCAACTTTGTTGAAATGTTTTCATATATCTTTAAAAAAAAAGGGCCATTACATTTTGGGCACAATACATTAAATACAGTTGGTTGTAGCCTATTTTTCATTTATTTGATTATTTAAGTTGCATTTTCTGTATACTTTTAATTTTGGACTAATTTATAATGAACCAGTACTACTAAATTCTGAAAAAATTATCAGGGCCAAAAACTTGTGCAATAGGCCCTTAGATTACGGCAGTTATGTGGAGCTTTGACGTGTCTCCCGTGTCTCTCAAGTTTAATGGTATGTGAATTATGTACTACACAGTGCCATGTTAAATGAAGCAAATTTTCATGGTTCACACTAGAGACACGATTGGGGCTGCCCAAAAGGAAATGCTTGACAAGTTGCAAATTCCATAGAGAAAAATTCATGTTATACTGAGGAACTATACCATCAACATAAGAAAATATGGAGTCAATTTAAAGGTGCAGTGTGTAGATTTTAGCGGCATCTAGCGGTTGAGGTTGTGAATTGCAACCAACGATTGTCCCCCACTCACCCCTCCCTTTAGAGAAGCTACGGTGGCCGATACAGGGGTAAGATGCCGTCGTCTGAGACCGCAGAGAGCAATGAGGTTTCCTTACAAAGGTTAATTAAGGAATTATATTTACTTAATTATTCAATATACCGATGTCATTGCGAATATTACTGTACTTGTTCATCATTGTGTCAGTGTTTTATCGCGAGAACAACAGTGACGATACGCGCTCTGTAGAGCAGTTTGTCCGTTTAGGGCTACTGTAGAAACATGATGACGACTTCCATGTGAGGGGACCCACGGTATATGTAGTTATAAATCGCTCATTCTAAGGCAATAAAAACATAATGGTTCATTGTGTAAGGTCTTTATACTCCTCTGAAAACATAGTTATGTATATTATATTGCATCTCTGTCTATAGTTTAATGTCACATATATATGCAAAAGAATAATGTTTTGCAAAACGAAAATCAAGGATTGAGCAAAAAAAGTTTTACAAACAAAAATAAAGATCGCAAAATAAAAATAAAGTATTGAGGGAAACAATTAAGTTTTGCAAACAGAAATAAAGAGTTGCAAAAGATATAATTCATTGCAAAACTCAATGACAGTAGTAAAATATTTTTTTTCTGTTTTATCTCTGCACCACATATTTTCCATGCTCACACCTACTAATTCATTTGCAATGCTCAATTTATTTTGCGTTTCAGTCAAACGTGAGCTTGCGATACTGTTTTCCATTTGCGCTTCACTTCATGGCACTGTTTTGACGTGGGGGGTGGAGTCAAGAAACTGGGTAGTGTTCAGCAGGCCTGGGCACGCCCCCCGTGAAGCCACGTCATGAGACGCAGATCGCAACAGGTTCGAAAGTCAGCATGGCAGAGCGGAGGCCTGTGGGTGGATTCCAGGTATGTGAAGAAAACAGGTAGAGGCAAGGATCTATGTGCAGATATTTAATGGAAAAACTAGAACAGACAAGAAGCCAAAATCCAAAGGGAACAAAGAACAGAATGGCAGGCAAACAGACAACCACTACATTCAACAACTCACAAAGAACTAAAGAAACACTAGGGCTGTATATATACACTGCAGGCTAACAAGCGGAACAAGATAAGATACAAACTGACTACAAACACCACGGGAGACAGGAAGTGACAAAAGTCCAAGACAAGGCACAGAAAACGCAACAAAAACAAGAAAGAGCTGATTTTTGAGGAGAGTAATCATGCTTATTTTCTGAACACCTCAAAATTGCAAAAACAAAACAGCAATATCCTTCAAAAAGGTCTCTTTCATAGATAAAATAATGTTAAGTACAAGTAAAAAGTCAAAGTCTTCTTGCACTGGATGTGCTGGTTTCGGCTGGAGTCATGTCCTCATCTCATATATAAAACAACTGTGATGCAACTACTTGTTAAGGAACTCACATTCACGTAAAGTAGCCTTGTTGACAAGTTTGGGTAAGGGCAAAATGCACAAGATATAGTACTTTCAGTGCCCTGTAGTTGGCGATATCACGCCTTTTAGCAGAAATAAACTGCTTCAGAAAGCTAGATGTCATGCAAAATGTAATTTGTAACTGCAACACTCATTTCAAATGTAGTGGAGTAAAGAGTACAGATACTCATTCAAAAATGTAGTGAAGTAAAGAGTAAAAGTTGCGAATATCTTTGGTACTCAGTACAACTACAAAGTATCCGAAAAGATACTTAAGTACAGTAATTAGTTACATTTACTCAAGTACTTTACACCTCTGCAGTAAGCATACTTTTCGTTTTAGGAGCGCTTGTCCTCCTAATTAAAAAAAAAATTAGGAGCACCTTCTGATCAATAATCAAAAATTCTGATCAAAAATTAGCCTTCCTAATACGAGGTGATATTTGACTCAGTGATTTACAGGGGCATTTACTTTTTACCTTTGGCATTTTTCTAATTTCATTAAAAGTAGGCCTATGTCATCTATGTCAAATTCAAATTTTTTAATTTATAAGCTTTTTTGAATTTCTAATTTAAACAATATAATAAGAAGTAGAATAAGACAAATAAGTTAGCAATCATATGAAATTAGTATTAATAAAATAATAGTTTGCACTACAGAGGTGGCACAGAAGAACACAAAAGTGGCTTGTAGGTATGTTTAATGAGGCTCAGAGGTGGCATGAGTGCAGTTAAATTCATAAATTCATATTGAGATTAATGTTTTAAATATAAAATGTTGAATATAGAAATATTTAATGATTTAAATCAGTGGTTCCCAACCTGGGGGGGCGCTTCACAGCGGGGGCGCGGGAGCAGATATACTTTGAGGTAGGGCTGGGCGATAAAACGATAACTATAATTATATAGTGATATAATTTCAAGTTCGATAAATATTCAATTTAATGTGTATGCGGCAAAAGCGGAACAAAACAGCGCTACTCATTTGAACCGCGCCACACGGACCATATCCGCTCGGTTCAAACAGCGGCGCAGAGCAGAGCAGATGTGTTTACTCTCCGATCACGTGTCACTAAACAGCGCTGTGAGATCCAATGAGAAGCGCTTGAATTCAGCCAAGAACACAAATGACTGGTAGAAACTAGTATCAGTCGATATCAGTCAACTGATATAAACTAGTTTAAATCCAGATAAAAAGCAGAAAAACACTGTGTGCAACGATACAGTCAGAAGGCTTTTCAATCTACAAATCACCATCGTTTACCATGGGTTTACTGTAGTAACACTAACTGCAACATGGTTTTGTGGCAGAAATGTGGGGTATTTATATCAAATTTATTATATTAATGTAGACGTGTATTAAAGGAGTAATGGAATGTAATTACAGTATATTTGTGATTAAGCTATAGCTAGCGTTTGTGCATTTATAATAAATGTATTTAGACTACTGTTTTTCATATAAATAGGCTAACTAGAAACCATATAGTTGCATTTTTACCACAGTATTGAGGTGCTATATGTGTGGTTTTTAACTCTGGTTATCATGATGTAAATGTATGCTACTATGGAAGAACAATGATTTATTTTAATAAAACTCAAAAAACAGTCAGAAAAATTAAATTTCACCATATAAGAAAGGAGGTTGTTGCAATTTTTACAGATGTTACTGATTTTGATAATGAACATAAATTTACATCCGCATCCTAACTCAAACTACTACTGTCAACTCAATGTCAAATGTGCATTTCTAAGAGACAAGAACATGTACATTATTATTGCATATATATATATAT
This sequence comes from Schizothorax lantsangensis, assembly GCA_027422415.1. Taxonomy (NCBI): domain Eukaryota; kingdom Metazoa; phylum Chordata; class Actinopteri; order Cypriniformes; family Cyprinidae; genus Schizothorax; species Schizothorax lantsangensis. The sequence goes on along the minus strand of CM049852.1, from coordinate 3,041,714 downwards.
ATATATATATATATATATATATATATGGGCATGTATAAATATAATACGGGGGGGGGCCTCAGATTACCATATGTGTACGTAGGGGGGGCCCATGAAAAAAAGGTTGGGAACCACTGCTCTATAGCACCAGATCACAACAGAAGTAATTTAAAGTTACCTTTGCTATAGAACATTGCTCTGTTATTAAACAAACTAAATAGCCTTATGTTATTTATCTTATTTACACGGCAGCATGTAATTTCTCTCTCTACATGGCATGGCAGAGATCCGCCCCGATATTCCTATATAGCTACATTATTACCTGAAGCTACTTGATGGCTCATGTCAAAATTATAATTCCACAATGTGCAAAATGCAATATTTAAAGCTTTGTAAGCCTAATGTAACATTACCACAAACAGTCATTAAAGATGAATGAAGAATAAACACCAACCTTCTGGTTCCTCGTGTTTTATTCTGCAGGGTTCTGGTTCCTCTTGATTTATTCTACCGGGTTCTGGTTCCTCCTGTTTTATTCTGCAGGGTTCTGGTTCCTCCTGTTTTATTCTGCAGGGTTCTGGTTCCTCTTGATTTATTCTACCGGGTTCTGGTTCCTCCTGTTTTATTCTGCAGGGTTCTGGTTCCTCTTGATTTATTCTGCAGGGTTCTGGTTCCTCTTGATTTATTCTACCGGGTTCTGGTTCCTCCTGTTTTATTTTGCAGGGTTCTGGTTCCTCGTGTTTTATTCTGCAGGGTTCTGGTTCCTCCTGTTTTATTCTGCAGGGTTCTGGTTCCTCCTGTTTTATTCTGCAGGGTTCTGGTTCCTCTTGATTTATTCTACCGGGTTCTGGTTCCTCCTGTTTTATTTTGCAGGGTTCTGGTTCCTCGTGTTTTATTTTGCAGGTTTCTGGTTCCTCGTGTTTTATTCTGCAGGGTTCTGGTTCACTCGTGTTCTCCTCTTTAACAAACACCATCTTCACAGCAGCAGATCTCAGTTCAGATGATACTCCTCCATGTATGTGTGTGACCCTGGACCACAAAACCAGTCTTAAGTCGCTGGGGTATATTTGTAGCAATAGCCAAAAGTACACTGCATGGGTCAAAATTATAGATTTTTCTTTTATGCCAAAAAATCATTAGGATATTAAATAAAGATCATGTTCCATTAAGATATTTAGTAAATTTCTTACCGTAAATATATCAAAACTTCATTTTTGATAAGTAATATGCATTGCTAAGAACTTCATTTGGACAACTTTAAAGGCGATTTTCTCAATATTTTGATTTTTTTGCCCCCTCAGATTCCAGATATTAACTATATATTCAGAATTACAACCATATATTCAGATTTACTTCCATATATTCAGACTTAAAACTATATATTCAGATTTACTTCTATATATTCACAATTTACATTTATATATTCAGACTTACAACTATATATTAAAATTTACATTTATATATTCAGGCTTATAACTATATGTTCAGATTTACATTTACATTTAGTCATTTAGCAGACGCTTTTATCCAAAGCGACTTACAAATGAGGACATTACAACCCCAAATCAGAAAAAGTTGGGACAGTATGGAAAACGCAAATAAAAAAAGAAAGTAGTGATTTCTAAATTTACTTTGACTTGTATTTCATTGCAGACAATATGAACACACAAAATATTTCATGTTTTGTCTGGTCAACTTCATGTCATTTGTAAATATACATCCTTTCCTGTCATTCAGACCTGCAACACATTCCAAAAAAAGTTGGGACAGTAAAGCATTTACCACTTTGTAATGTTGCCATTCCTTTTCACAACACTTAAAACACTTTTCACAACAGCTTTTTATTGAATATTTACCTTACTTTCACTGTCTGTTGTTTAAAGTAATAATATATAACTTAATTCCCACCATATTTCTGGTATTATCTATCAAACTAATCTGATCGTTCGTTTTTAAAACTGCGAGTGCAGCGCGTTAGCATTCGCTAGCCGGTTAGCTTGTCACTCGCGGTTCCATTCGCATTGCTATTCGCGCCTATTATTGTTTTCTTTTTAATCGCTCCGTTTTCATTTCTCTCTCGCTCCGTTTTTCACGAGTTCATCAAACAACAGTGGTAAGTGGTAGGTGGTAAGTGGTAAGTTAAGTTGGTATCATTCATCAATCACGGTGAGTAATGGCTTCTTCTCCTGCTATTGTTATTTGCACAGTTTGCCACATGTATAGTTTATCTCTCTCTGTCAGCGATGAGGGATTCACATGTGATAAATATAGGGAAATAGTTAGGCTGACAGAGAAGGTTTTAGAACTAGAGACACGCATCCAAACTTTAGTTGAGGACAGTAAGAATGTGAGGGCTGTAGATACTGCTTTGGATGTGATTAGCTCAGGGACTCCTGTACATTGTTCGGTTCCGGTAACGTTAGCGCCCCCGCAGCAGGGCAACTGGGTGACAGTGAGGCGGCCTAGTCGCGGGTCAAAACACCGCTCTTCCGTTCTGATCAGAACATCAAACAGGTTCTCCCCACTCAGTGACGCACCCACTGAGAAACCTGGTGAAAGTGCTCTAGTTATTGGCGATTCTATTGTACGGAACGTGAAAATAGATACACCAGCCACCATAGTCCATTGTTTACCTGGAGCCAGAGCGCCTGACATCTTGGCAAATTTAAAAGTGCTGGCTAATGCTAAACGTAAATTCAGTAAGATTGTTATCCACGCCGGCGCTAATGATGTTCGACTTCGCCAGTCGGAGATCATTAAAATAATGTTAAAGAGGTGTGTGAACTTGCAAGTACGATGTCAGACACTGTAATATGCTCTGGCCCCCTCCCTGCTTACCGGGGTGATGAGATTCATAGCAGACTGTCATCACTCAATGGCTGGATGTCTAAGTGGTGCCCGCAGAATAGCATAGGTTTTATAGACAATTGGACGAGTTTTTGGGGCAGACCTGACCTGTTGAAAAGAGATGGTGTTCATCCCTCCTGGGGTGGTGCCGCTCTTCTCTCTAGAAATTTGGCACATAGTCTTAGAGTTCATACTTGACTAACTGGGGCCCAGGTCAGGAAGCAGACAGACTGGCTAAACCGACCGTCTGCTAGCCGCCTCACGTCACAGAAGTCAGTTAATTCTCAGCACATAGAGACTCCTTCACCTAGATATCACACTATAGAGACTGTGTCTGTTCCCCGAACTAGAAAATACAGAAAACGTCCAAACCAATTTATGAGTAACCATTTAATTGATGTTCAACAAATAAAAAATGTTTACAACACACAGAAACAATTTATAAAACTTGGCTTACTGAATATCAGGTCCCTTTCTACAAAATCACTTTTTGTAAATGATTTGATTAATGATCATAACCTAGATTTGCTCTGTTTGACAGAAACATGGCTAAAACCAGATGAATACATTACTTTAAATGAGTCCACCCCCCAAGATTACAGCTATAAGAATGAGCCGCGTCCAAAAGGCAAAGGGGGAGGTGTTTCTACAATTTATAGCAATATTCTCAGTATTTCTCAGAGGGCAGGCTTTAAGTATAACTCATTTGAAGTTATGGTGCTGCGTATAACATTATCTAGAGAAACACATGTTCGTGATAAATCCCCTGTGATGTTTGTATTGGCTAATGTATACAGGCCACCAGGGCACCATACAGACTTTATTAAAGAATTTGCTGATTTTCTATCCGAGTTAGTACTGGCTGCAGTTAAAGTCTTAATTGTTGGCGATTTTAATATCCATGTCGATAATGAAAAAGATGCATTAGGATCAGCATTCATAGACATTCTGAACTCTATTGGGGTTAGACAACACGTTTCAGGACCTACTCATTGTCGAAATCATACTCTAGATTTAATACTGTCACATGGAATTGATGTTAGTGGTGTTGAAATTCTGCAGCAAAGCGATGATATTTCAGATCATTATCTAGTCTTGTGTAAACTCCATATAGCTAAAACTGTAAATTCTACTCCTTGTTACAAGTATGGTAGAACCATCACTTCTAGCACAAAAGATTGCTTTGTAAGTAATCTTCCTGATTTATCTCAATTCCTCAGCATATCCAACAGCTCAGAACAGCTTGATGATGTAACAGAGACTATGGACTCTCTCTTTTCCAGCACTTTAGATACAGTTGCTCCTTTACGCTTAAGGAAGATTAAGGAAAAGAGTCCAACACCGTGGTATAATGAGCACACTCGCACTCTAAAGAGAGCAGCCCGGAAAATGGAGCACAGCTGGAGGAAAACAAAACTAGAGGTATTTCGTATAGCTTGGCGGGAAAGTATCCTATCCTACAGAAAAGCATTAAAAACTGCTAGATCTGATTACTTTTCGTCTCTTCTAGAAGAAAACAAACATAATATTCAATACAGTCACTAAATTAACGAAAAATAAAGCATCAACAGGTGTTGGCATTTCCCAAGAGCACAGCAGTAATGATTTTATGAACTACTTTACTTCCAAGATCGATACTATCAGAGATAAAATTGTAACCATGCAGTCGTCAGCTACAGTATCGCATCAAATAGTGCACTATAGATCCCCCGAGGAACAATTCCACTCATTCTCTACTATAGGAGAGGAAGAATTGTATAAACTTGTTAAATCATCTAAACCAACAACATGTATGTTAGACCCTATTCCATCTAAACTAATAAAAGAGCTGCTTCCAGAAGTCATAGATCCTCTTTTGGCTATTATTAATTCATCATTGTCATTAGGATATGTCCCCAAAACCTTCAAATTGGCTGTTATTAAGCCTCTCATTAAAAAACCACAACTTGACCCCAAAGATCTAGTTAATTACAGACCGATCTCAAATCTTCCTTTTCTGCCAAAGATACTAGAAAAGGTAGTATCCTCACAATTATATTCCTTCTTAGAGAAAAATGATATCTGTGAGGATTTCCAGTCAGGATTTAGACCGTATCATAGTACTGAGACTGCTCTCATTAGAGTTACTAATGATCTGCTTCTATCATCTGATCGTGGTTGTATCTCTTTATTAGTTCTACTGGATCTTAGCGCTGCGTTCGACACCATCGACCACAACATTCTTTTAAATAGACTAGAAAACTTTGTTGGCATTAGTGGAAGTGCCTTAGCATGGTTCAAATCGTACTTATCTGACCGCCATCAGTTCGTAGCAGTGAATGACGAGGTATCATATCGATCACAAGTGCAGTATGGAGTACCTCAAGGCTCAGTACTAGGGCCGTTACTTTTCACGCTTTACATGTTACCCTTGGGAGATATTATCAGGAGACATGGTGTTAGCTTTCACTGTTATGCTGATGATACTCAGCTCTATATTTCTTCACGGCCCGGTGAAACACACCAAATTGAGAAACTAACGGAATGCATAGTCGATATAAAAAACTGGATGACGAGTAATTTCCTACTGCTAAATTCTGAAAAAACAGAGGTGTTAATTATCGGACCTAAAAACCCCACATGTAATAACTTAGAACACTATCTAACACTTGACGGCTGCTCTGTCAATTCTTCTTCTTCATCAGTCAGGAACCTAGGTGTGCTGTTTGATAGCAATCTTTCTTTTGAAAGCCATGTTTCTAGCATCTGTAAAACTGCGTTCTTCCATCTCAAAAACATATCCAAACTGCGACCTATGCTCTCAACGTCAAATGCAGAAATATTAATTCATGCGTTTATGACCTCAAGGTTAGATTATTGTAATGCTTTACTGGGTGGTTGCTCTGCACGTTTAATAAACAAACTACAATTAGTCCAAAATGCAGCAGCTAGAGTTCTTACTAGAACCAGGAAGTATGACCACATTAGCCCAGTTCTGTCATCACTGCACTGGCTCCCTACTAAACATCATATAGATTTTAAAATCTTGTTAATGACTTATAAAGCCCTGAATGGTTTAGCTCCTCAGTACTTGAGTGAGCTCTTATCGCATTATAGTCCTCCACGGCCGCTGCGTTCTCAAAACTCTGGCCGTTTGATAATACCTAGAATATCAAAATCAACTGCGGGCAGCAGATCGTTTTCCTTTTTAGCACCAAAACTCTGGAACAATCTACCAAACACTGTTCGGGAGGCAGACACACTCTGTCAGTTTAAATCTAGATTAAAGACCCATCTCTTTAACCTGGCGTACACATAACACACTACTACACTTCTATTATTCAAATCCGTTAAAGGATTGTTAGGCTGCATTAATTAGATCATCCGGAACCGGGAACACTTCCCATAACACACGATGTACTCGTTACATCGTAAGAAGATTGGCATCTACGCTAATAGTTGTTTCTTTCTTATTCTGTTTCTCAGTCCGTGTCCGGATCAGATGGTGGATCGGCGCCGGGAGATGATGTCTGCGGCCCTGATCGTCAGCGATGAGCCCCAGAGACATATCCCCAGTGAAGACCTCGACTAAAATACAATAAAACTAAAACTAAAAAAATAATTAAAAATGTAATAATAAAATACCTAACTACATAATACTATTATTGTTAGAAATTGCATCAATATAAAAATAGAAATATAATACATTTATACATTTAAAAATTTAATTAAAACAATAAGTAAACAATGAATAAACAATAATATCCTGGCCAGAGGAGAACTGGCCCCCCGACTGAGCCTGGTTTCTCCCAAGGTTTTTTTCTCCATTCTGTCACAGAGGGAGTTTTGGTTCCTTGCCGCTGTCGCCTCTGGCTTGCTCAGTTGGGGACACTTAATTTCTAGCGATTATCGTAAATTTGATTTCACAGATACTATTTAAACTAAACTTAGCTAGACAATGACATCTCCGAATTCAATAATGAAATGCCCTTAACTGAAAATTGAGTGTTTAATCTTATTATTATACATTACTGACACTCTATCCTCCAACTTGATACTGTTAAGTGCTTTGACACAATCTGTATTGTTAAAAGCGCTATTTAAATAAAGGTGACTTGACTTGACTTAAAAGACATTTAGGGACTGAAGACACCAAGTGATGAAGTGTTTCAGGTGTAATTTTGTCCCATTCTTCCTGCAAACAAGTCTTAAGGTGGGCAACAGTACGGGGTCTTCGTTGTCACATTTTGCGCTTCAAAATGCGTCACACATTCTCTATTGGAGACAGGTCGGGACTGCAGGCAGGCCAGTCAAGTACCCATACCCTCTTCCTCCGCAGCCAGGACTTTATAATGTGTGCAGAATGTGGTTTTGCATTGTCTTGTTGAAATATGCATGGACGTCCCTGGAAAAGATGTCTTCTTGAAGGCAGCATATTGTGCTCCAAAATCTCTATGTACTTTTCAGCATTAATGGTGCCATCACAGAAGTGCAAGTTACCTTTGCCAAGGGCACTGACACAACCCCATACCATGACAGACCCTGGCTTTTGGACTTGTTGCTGGTAACAGTCTGGATGATCCTTTTCTTTTTTGGTCCGGAGCACACGGCGTCCATTCCTCCCAAAAAATACCTGAAATACTGATTCATCTGACCACAGTACATGTTTCCACTGTGTGATGGTCCATCCCAGATGCCTCCGAGCCCAGAGAAGTCGACGGCGCTTCTGGACACTGTTAACATAGGGCTTCCTTTTGGCACAGTACAGTTTTAACTGGCATTTGTGGATGTAACTGCGTATTGTGGTACTTGACAAAGGTTTGCCAAAGTAGTCCTGAGCCCATGTGGTGATATCGCTTATAGATGAATGAGGATTCTTGATGCAGTGCCGCCTGAGGGATCGGAGATCACGGTTGTTCAGCTTAGGCTTGCGCCCTTGTCCTTTACGCACTGAAATTCCTCCAGATTCCTTGAATCTTTTAATTATGTTATGCACTGTTGAAGGTGAAATATCCAAATCTCTTCCTATCTTTCTTTGAGGAACATTGTTTTTAAACATTTCAATAATTTTCTCACGTATTTGTTGGCAAACTGGCGATCCTCGGCCCATCTTTGCTCCTAAATGACTAGACCTTTCTTGGATGCTGCTTTTGTACCAAATCATAATTACAATCACCTGTTGACATCACCTGTTTCAAATCACATTATTTAACCAATTTACCTCATTACTAGCCCTAAATTGCTCCTGTCCCATCTTTTTTTGGAATGTGTTGCAGGTCTGAATGACAGGAAAGGATGTATATTTACAAATGCCATGAAGTTGACCAGACAAAACATGAAATATTTTGTGTTCATATTGTCTGCAATGAAATACAAGTCAAAGTAAATTTAGAAATCACTACTTTCTTTTTTATTTGCGTTTTCCATACTGTCCCAACTTTTTCTGATTTGGGGTTGTAGAAGCAATCAATATCAACAAAAGAGCAACAACATGCAAGTGATATTACAAGTCTTGGTTAGCCTAACGCAGTACATATAAAAATGTTATTTATTTATTTTTAAGAAAACAAGTAGATAGGATATAGAAGAAAGAAAGCTAGTGTTAGATTTACAAGAAAAGCTAGCAGTTACAGAATAAATATTCAGTTGATAGAGGGTCAAGTGTGTGTTTTTTTTAATAAAAAGAAGACAGATAGATAAAATAGAATTAGAATAGAGAGTGCTAGAGTTAGAGGGTCAAATAAAGATGGAAGAGATGTGTTTTTAGCCGTTTCTTGAAGATGACTAAGGATTCAGCTGCTCGGATTGAGTTGGGCAGGTCATTCCACCAGGTGGGAACAGTTAATGAAAAAGTCTGTGAAAGTGATTTTGTGCCTTTTTGGGATGGCACAATAATGCGTCGTTCACTTGCGGAACGTAAGCTTCTAGAGGACACATAGGTCTGAAGTATTGAATTTAGGTAAAGAGGTGCAGAGCCAGAGGTGGTTTTGTAGGCAAACATCAATGCCTTGAATTTTATGCGAGCAGCTATTGGTAGCCAGTGCAAATTAATTAACAGAGGTGTGACATGAGTTCTTTTCAGCTCATTAAAGATTAACATTGCAGCGGCATTTTGGATTAATTGTAGATTTACTTCTATATATTCAGACTTATAACCATATATTCAGATTTACATTTATATATTCAGATTTACTTCTATATATATTCAGACATAACTATATATTCAGATTTACTTCTATATATTCAGACAAAACAATATATTCAGACTTATAACTATATATTCACAATTTACATTTATATATTCAGATTTACATCTATATATTCAGATTTTTATATAATTATTTCCTGTTTGGCACCTCATAACACACATACACACACACACATTATATCAGTGGCGTTCCGTAAGCTGCGAATGCGCCACATACCAAGGCTGTCTGAGAGAATGAGTTCACGGGCTAATTAATATAAACATGATTATAAGTTGATATCTTATCATTTGAGATGTGACTTAAAGCTTAATAAAGCGTTGGGAATAAGTACGTAAAATTATTTATGAAAAACAGAGGTAATTTTCTGTAAATCTACGTCAGTGACGCAAGCTTCCGGGTGAGCGGATTCTCCGCAGCTTTGGCGCCTCCGCTCTGTTGCTATGACTCCTCAGGATTGTAGCATGTTCTCAGTGAAGAAACATCATGCCAGCAGGTGAAGCTGGTAAAAAGGGTCTGTGCAGAGGGCTTGTCTGGTTCTCGTAGTCTTTGCTGAGGATCTGTGTTGGGGCCATCAATGAGGTATTCACAGGGATCCGTCATTTAGTTGACATGGTCTCCGCTGACATTCAGGGATGTGTTGTGGTCATTCCTGGGTGCAGGTCCACCGTCTGGTCTGGATACCGACTGGATCAGCTGATTACTGTAACCTAGGGATAAGGGTGAGACAGTATAAGCGACTAATATAAACATTGATGTTATTCTTCTTACAAATTAACAAGTACATTAGATATTATGGATGGGACTTTTCCTCTCTTTAACACTCCGGAAAAGTTTTAAGACTGTATCCTTATCAACATTTACACTATTTTGCTCAAAGGAAACATTTTTAAAAGCTGCCAATTCCTGACTAAAATTATGAACATTAAAACAATTATAAAAAAACATTCAAATCATTAGCAAGATCAAAATCAAGCTTCCCGTCAAAAGAAATATTACATTTCTTAGAATGCATCCCCATCATGGACTTCACCCCCTCCCATACAGAACGAGAATTTCCAGTGCTAAACATATACTCCACTTTATCCTTGTAATTAAGCCTTGCCAATTTAAGTTCCTTCTTAACCTGTTTTTGTAATACCTTATACTGAGTCACGTCACCTTGATTAAAACAAATGTTCCTCTGAATAATTATGTTTTTTACAGATTTAGTGACCCACAGTTTATTGTTTGGATAAATGCGAATTTCTTTCTTGGGGATAACAAGGTCCTCACAGAATGTAACAAGCTGACACAGTCTCTGTAAGTTCATCTAAATCAACACAAGCATTTATAAACACATCCCAATTTGTACAGCTAAAACAGTCCTGGAGAGAGTTAATAGATTCCTCCGACCACACTGGAACTAAACGGCATTCCGGCTTAGTTTTTTTAAGGACCGATATATATAACGGAACCAAGTACACAACATTGTGATCTGACATACCCAAGGGAGCTCTACAAAAAGATGTATACGCTCCCTTCACAGATCCATAACATAAATCAAGACATTTCTTATAACGTGTAAAACAGGTTACATGCTGATAAAATCCACTCAAGGACTTCCCCATTTTACAATGATTAAAATCACCCATAATGAAGTTCGGTGCATCTGGCGTCAGCCTTTGAAGTCTTTGCACAGTTTTTGCGACAATTCGAGTTGCCGTATCAACATTAGCCTTCGGGTGAATATAAACAAGCGTAACAAACAGCTGCGGGAACTCTCTTGGTAAATAATAGGGTCGTAGGGAAACAGATAAAAGTTCAATGTCAGGTGTACACAAGGTCTCCCTAACGACTACCGTATTACACCAGTTTTTGTTCACATAAAGACATAATCCTCCACCAAGTGATTTACCCATCACAGCTGAGTCTCTGTCAGAGATAGGGTTCCCCAAAGCCATCAATTTCCAAATCGGAATGAGAATCTTACTTAAGCCATGTTTCCGTAAAAGCAAGAAGGCATGCACTGCTATACTCCTTAAAGGGGTGGTTGACTGTTTTTTTTCTAGGCTTGATTGTGTTTATGGGGTGCAGTCTAGCATGTGTTCATGCTTGGTTTTTTTAAAAACGCATTATTTTTCACATAATTTACCTTTATTCCACACCTATCTGCCCCTTCTCTGACAAACGCCTCGATTTATTTCCTGGTTTTATGAAGCTCCTCCTTCAGAAATACGCGATGGGCTCAGATTGGTTAGCTGGCTCAGTGTGTTGTGATTCGCTAAACCGCCTCTACTGCACGTCTGAACGTCCCGCCCCTCACCTCAGTGGCATGTGCTCCGGTTGAATTGTAAACAGCGGCGTTGTCTATAATGCTTATCAATTTGAGCCCGATTGAGACCCAGAGGATATTAGTGAAGAGGATCGTGCAGAACCTGTGCAAGCAAGGCTCTTAATGGTATGTTTGGTTGTTGTTGTCTCATACTTTTAAATACGCTGCTATTTGTAAGTGCTACTGCTTCTGTTAGCTTTTAATATACGGTTTTATCCTGATTAAAGCTTTAATACAGCACAGCAACCGCACGCGTGTCCATTTATAATGCTTCTCATTGCTGTGTGAAAATAAGTGCATAATTGGAACAGTTTGTTGGAGCTTATCTGACGATCTGAATGACAGAGAGAGAGAGAGATGCAGAGCAGGGGGACAGAGTAACAGTATTAAAAACCGTTGCTTTAATGATTTTGAAACTTGAGAATCCATTAGAATCTTAGAAGACAGAATCGTGATTCATATGAATAGATTTTTACGTGCACCCCTAGTTTTCGCTTCCTCTTCTCTAAAGCAGCGCAGCATGGCCTTGCCCCCTTTGCTGCGTGTTCCCAGGGGCGGGGTTTATCTGGGTCTGTGACGTATCAGACCCGGGAAGTAACTCGTTGTAGTCCCTTACCTGTCGTTTTTGTAGGCATTAAACTGCTAGAATTTTAAAAGACGATATCTCCGTTTGCATTGAACTTTCAGCGCCGCAAGTCTGCAGATATTGTTTATGCTCAAACAGCAACATTACACACTAACTAATGTTAAAAAAGTGAAATCGCAATCAACCACCCCTTTAAGGAACTTAACATTTGCCCCTTTCCAGAATAGAGCTGCACCATTTCAGCTCATACCTGCTAAAAACATCTGTTTTGGTCCTGATTATCATGTTTATCGCGCTGAAATCATGCGTTTTAAACCATATTAGTTTAAACTTCTGATATATGGTTTTCTGAGCGCACACATCCGAAGCACATGGACAGAAAGCGTATGAAAGCATGTGAGTACTAAACTAAGTTCTTATTCACACACAAGTTTACATTAAAAACACACACGAGTTACAAAAACAGTCAGTTATGTCTGTGAAGGTAAACAGCTGGGAAATAAATGGCATGATTATTTTAGATCTGTGTGGCAGCAGCAATATACAGTAAATAAATCAATAAATCCACTGCTCTGTTGTCTCCTCTGAGGCTGGGACTCTAAACAGTGTTCAGTGCTCGTCTGCAGCCAAAGACAGAACAGTTAGCATGTTTTGCTCAAACTTTCACCATGGCATTAGAACTGCTACACCATTGTCGCTTGCGAAATCAAAATGATGGCGCAGCGGCTGGAAATTTACAGATTAAGGGGCGGTAATATTATAATGAGATCCATTTGCAACATCACTAGGGGAGCGAAATCAGACGCGCTCGTTTTTTCAGACGCTTGCAGAAAAAGGCTTACCAAAACAAAGTTACTGGGTTAATCTTTTTCACGTTTCCTTGGTTGGTAGATGCACTGGGGACCTGATTATAGCACTTAAAACCTGGAAAAGTCAGATTTTCATGATATGTCACCTTTAAGTGTCCCCAACTAAGCAAGCCAAAAGGCTTCCGTGGCAAGGAGTCACTGGAACTCACCTGTGAATTGGGGTAGTGTTAGTAGCTTCCAAATGGGACACATGTAGTGTATGAATTGTCAGAAATGGAAAAGTCAGATTCAGTTTCATATCAAATTGTTCACAATGACATTTCAGATGTATCTGTGGGTGTGATGAATCAATTTTTCACTACAGTGATCACAGTGATCCACAGTGAATATGCAGGTAATTTCTGAAACTGATGTACTTCATAAACCTTATGCCTCAATGAGGAACAGTACAACTTTATTTCAGAACAAGTCAGAAAATGACATTTCAAGTCTGTTTGACATGCAAACCCTTTTCACACTGAAGGTATGTGAAAGGCCTCTCTACAGTGCGAGGTCTCGTGTGAATGTAATATTTGCATTAAGTGTGAATCTTATTCCACACTAAGGCCAGATAAAAGACTTCTGTCTAGTGTGAACTCTCAAGTGAGCCTCAAGGATTGATTTGTTTATGCAAGTCTTTCCACGGTGATGGCACATGAAAAGCCTATATCTAATGTGAATTTTTTTCATGATTCTTAAGCTGATTCCTGTCTCTGAAACCCCTTCCACACTTATGACATTTAAGACAATTCTCTGTTGAGTGAATTCTCATGTGGTTATTCAGGGTAAATTTATATCTGAAACTCTTTCCACACTGAACGCATATAAAATGCTGCTCTCCAGTGTGAACTCTCATATGGACTTCGAGGCCTCTTTTCCGAGTAAAAGTTTTTCCACACTGTTGACAGGTGAAAGGGCTCTCTCCGCTGTGAACTCTCATGTGAACGTTTAGATTTCCTTTTAGGTTGAAACGCTTTCCACACTGATCACACACAAATGACTTCCCTCCAGTGTGAATTATCATGTGGTTTTTAAGATTTCCTTTTCGGCTAAAACTTTTTCCACACTGTTGGCAGTTAAAAGAGCTCTCTCCATTGTGAATTCTCATGTGACTTTTAAAGTTACCAGATTGATTGAAACTTTTTCCACACTGTTGGCAAGTGTAAGGCTTCACTCCAGTGTGAATTCCCATGTGATCTTTAAGATTTCCTTTCCAGCCAAAACTCTTTCCACATTGAGGGCAAGTGTAAGGCATCTCTCCCGTGTGAATTCTCATGTGATCTTTAAGGTTTCCTTTTTTGCTAAATCTTTTTCCACACTGCAGGCATGTGGAAGAGCTCTCTTCAGTATGAGCTCTCATGTGGAATATAAAGTTAGCTTTTCTGTTAAAATATTTTCCACACTGTTGGCAGGTGAAAGAGCTCTCTCCATTGTGAACTCTCATGTGGACTTTAAGTTGTGCTTTTCGAGTAAAACACTTTCCACACTCTTGGCAGGTGAAAGGTTTCTCTCCAGTATGAATTTTCAGATGGGCTGTAAAGGTTTCCATGTTGATTGAAACGCTTTCCACAATGAAAGCAGATTATTGGAGGCAGAGGCCGTAACTTTGGGCCTCTCTTTTTAGTCTGTGAGCAACATTTTTCTACAGGTATAGAATCATGATGCTTCTCAAACTGATCCGTCTCTTCCATTTCATTCAGTAAATTATACTCCTCTTTCAGCAGCATCAGATCTAAGGTGCAAAAAGACAAATAAAAGCCATTAAACATGTTACATTCTGCTTGTCTGTAAACAGTATGCTTTACTAATAAGGGGTATATCTGCACTTGTTCCTCTGAACTGTTTTAAGTCTATTAATTTTAGAATGTCCCACATAGGCCTACTCTTAACAATTCATTAGACCACTAGCTTGTCGTGTCAAACCAATATAAAGTCGATAAGTCATAATTTAGATTTTTAAATTCATAATTTCGACTTGTGTCATAAGTTTCAACATTTTTCCTCATACTTATGACTTAAAGGGGTGGTTGGCTGCATTTTTTCTAGGCTTGATTGTGTTTATGGGCTGCAGTCAAACATGCTTCGTTTAAAAAAAAAAACACATTATTTTTCACATAATTTACCTTTATTTTACACCGCACTGTCCCTTCTCTCATGAACGTTATGATGATTTCCTGGTTTTATGAAGCCCCTCAGAAATACGCAATGGGTTCACTAAATCGCCCAGTGCACTTCCAGAAACATCACACCCCTCACCTCAGTGGCATGTGCTCCGTTGTTGTATTGTAAACAATGGCGTCGTCAATATTGCTTATCAATTTGAGCCCGAATGCAGGGTTGCCAGGTTTTCACAACAAAACCCGCCCAATTGCTACTCAAAACTAGCCCAAAAATAGCCCAATCGCGTTTCGAGGGGGGTTCCCCATAAAAATCGCATTCCGGGGGGTAAAATACACGTTTTTCGGCGGGGATAAATATCACGTTATTGGGGTCGCTTCAACCCGCGGACATGAAAAACAACGCGGGAAACGCGGACTTGGCAACACTGCTCGAATGAGACGCAGAGGATATTCACGAGTTCACACTTACATATAATAAATAGAATAAAGTTTATGCGTATTTGGCGTGCTGTCCGAGGGGAGGGCTCCGAGCTTGGAATTTTGGCCCGAACCCAGAGTACCCCCCTACAGATTAGGACAGGAATAGTTGTAAGTGCGGAGAAGGGGTGGCGGAGGGATGCTGGAAAACTGCCAATGAACAGAGGTAAGTCTGCTGTGTATATATACACACCTCTTATCTTGTTAACTGGGTTGATTACTGATTGTTCTCCTCTCGTGTTAATTAGGTTAATTATCTGAATGTGCTTCTCCCGAACTTTGTTAATAAAACATCATTTAGTGAAGAGGATTGTGCATAACCTGTGCAAAAACACTATAAAAGTGGACGTGGTGCGCTGAGGAGTGGAGGGGGGAAGAGGGGAAACAGACAACTTTGGTTTCAGACAGTTTCATTTTGCTCCCATCGAGTTAACCCTTTCCGGTTCCTGTAAAATTAGCCTAAAACGCCTAAAAAAAGGCATACCCAAAGTAAATTGCATGCTGTTCTTGAACCATTTGGATTATATGCATCGTTTTGGTCTCTTTTGAAAGGTGACACTCTGAGAATCACTGTAAGTCTTACTGATATTGAGTAATAGAACTTTGAACACACTGAAAAAGTAAAAAAAAAAAATCCGTCTACATTTTTTTTGTAAACAAAAGCCTGCAGATGACTATAGCTGGGAGCTATGAGCTGGAAAATACAATGGGATCACAGAATGAAGCCTTACCAAGCCACATTTCAAATTTGATAACAATACCTTAGAGAATGAGTGTTTTACACATGTTTATCTAAGTTTATGTCTAGGCGCTTCCCAAAAAAGGACACTCGGAGACTCCAAATGACCCTTTGTAACCAACGACACATAAAAAGCTGTAATACTTGAATGCTTTAATGTACAGTCATAATTTTGGGCTCTAATGAAAGGTTACACTTAGATCTATTCAATTTCACATCCAGACTGTCAATAATTGCTGACACATAGTAACTTAAGCATAAACACATTATAGTGACATTTATACACAGAATCCAAAATTCGTACACCACACACCACGAGGAGGAGGCCACATGATGGACGAGGGGAAAGTAAGTTTATTCATCGCTCTCCATATAATATTGTGCTGTTTATCTAACTTAACTATTGTTTAGACATATATCGTAACATAAATAGTGACGTCATTTTATTTCTGTACGTTATCGCTTTTCACAATCAGCATAAACTTAATGCAACTTGGCAGAAAGTATAGATTAATGTACCAAAATGACAATAATATATCAATTAGGGCTGTAGATTTGTATGTCTTAAGATCATGTTTTTAGGCCACAGTTAGAATCGCATGGTTAACGTGCGTTTTAGCGTTAATCCACTTATAAACTTAAATTACTTTAAAATGTTGTCTTAATGCTATTTCTGAAGGACATATTTTCACCAAAATGTTGAAAATAATATCTTAACCGATATGTTTAGTTGATGTTCGGTAACATTAATGTAAGATAGTCAGGTGTTGCAGCTGATTAGAGGCCTGCACGTGCAGAGCCATGTGGGGGGTCTGAGGCTGGATTCATGACTGTTTCCTACAAAAAACACGACGATTATGTTTAAAATATGCAAGAGACAAGGACAATAAATACAGAAAAAGTTTTTTCTTCTTCTGTAATGCAGGTTTCTAGACTAGAAAATGCCATTTTCTGTCAAATTGTTCTGAAAATATCTAGCCTTAATTCACAATATTAAATACTTCAATATATTGACTAATTACACTATTGCAGCTTAAAGTACAGTGTAATGTCATGTTAGATCGTGATGTTTGACTGACTGTCACACTTGTGCTTGCAGGAAGATGAAGGGGGAGGGGGGAGCAAACGAACTCAGGTTCGGACCAGGCAATCGAACCAAGTGTGAAAGCACCCTAAGTTTCCCCAAACAAAGGTGACTTTGTTCTTTCAGACGAATCCAGTCGGAGTTATATTAAACAATGCTTTTGATCTTCCAAGCCTTAGAATGAACCATACGGCTGTTATTCCAAAGGAAGTGAAAAATCCATCATCCATGAATGAAGGCCTTCTGTAGCGATCCCATGCGTTGTTGTTAGGGGTGTGCGATATGACGATTTTTGATTGTGGTTTTCACAATGCTGTCAAATGTACATCTGCATCCCAACTCAAGCTCCTGCTCTAATGTGCATTTCTAAGAGACAAAACTTGTAATATTACATGTTCAGTGCTACCAAATCAGGTGCTGGTGCCACTGCTCTCCAATGTTAGTCTGAAGCCCTGATCATATAAATTGTACTGTAAAATGTTACGGTAATTTGACATTTTGTCTGTTTAATTGTAAATGATATATATAGCTTTAGTAGATCATTTTTTCTTTTTTTTTCTTTTAGTTTTAGTATAACATTATTATACTATGCATAATTTACCTTTTTTTGTTTAAAGAAGAAACCAAACCAATGTATAGTTGACATTCGAGGGTTAGGGTCCGCTCCGGCGCACTCCGGTTTCCGGTTTGACCGTTTGAGGCATACGTCTATGTAGTGTTGCTTTCGTCAACGAAAATTATGATGAAATATCGTCGTCAACGAACCTTTATCATGTGACGAAAACGAGACGAGACGCAACGTAAATGCTGGTCATGTGACGATGACGATAATTAAATGTATAATGCAATATCGTTGACGAATAAAAACGAGACTAAATGTGGTTTACAAAATAAAAACTATGCTAAAATGTCTCTTAATTTTCGTTGACCAAAACGAGACGAAACGAAATGTTATAACGTTATTTCGTCTCGTTTAGTCGCGTTATTATTTTGCAGTATTTCTGTTTCATGTGACTTAACGTTACTTCAGGGGCTGTCAGGGTTGCCAGGTTTTCGCAACAAAACCCGCCCAATTGCTACTCAAAACTAGCCCAATCGCATTTCGAGGGGGGTTCCCCGGTAAAGTTCCAGGGTCTAAATATTTGGGGACTTGGCAACACTCTGCGCAGACGCAGGTGACGTCACTTCCTCAAGCTCCACTCGCGGCATTATTTAGAAGGCGACAACAAACATAGTTAAGTCTGACAGAGAAAGGGACTTCATCTGACTTCAGTTTACAAGCAATACAAGTAACAGACACACACTTTATTTGCACTTTTTAGTATGTTATTGTAGCTCGAGCATTCAAGCACCTTGTTTCTCTTTGTTAAACTTGAATGTAACGTTATATATTTTTTTCTGGCATTGTCGTGATGCTATTTTATTTTATTTATTGTTTTTATTTATTTAAATTTATGTGTGTGTACTTCTAACATGTTTGGTTGGTAAAATAAATGTAAATTCAAATCAGAGTGTCTTTGGATGTATTCTTGAGTCTATAAGGTAACAATAATATAATAAGATAACCTTGTTTGAAATGGGTTTGGCTAAAAGAAAATTTTGGTTTCGTCTGTACTGCTAGGTACTTATACTATATTGACTGGGTTAAATAGAATTGCATTACTAAAAAGAGACTAAAATACAATTTCCATTGACTAAAACTAGACTAAATGTCATCAGTTTTCGTCGACTAAAACTAGACGAAAATAGTCATGGATAATTCTGACTAAAATAAGACTAAAATGCTCAGACTTTTAGTTGACTAAAACTTGACTAGACTAAAAAGAGTATGAACGTGACTAAAACTAATAAAAACTAAAATGACAGCTTCACACAAAGACTAGACTAAAACTAAAATTAAAACAGGCCACCAAAAACAACACTACGTCTATGGTTAGAGGAAGTGTGAGAAAAGTGTTTATAAGTTCTTAAATATGGATATTGTTATTACAACAACGCACGGGATCGCTACAGAAGGCCTTCATTCACCCCCCCCGGAGCCGTGTGAGCCACGTTTTATGATGGATGAAAACATCCTATTTGGTATGGTAGCATTAAACAGTTTAAAAGGACTAGACATATGATTGTTATTGTGAAAAATTACTTTCTAAAATATTACATTTTTATTTTTACATGCATTCATTGTTGGTGAAAATTAACTTCTAGTGGCTTCTCTATAGTTGGGGAGCCAAAGTCTCAAAAGCTCAATAAAATGGGTTGAACCTGACATGGTCTGCCATACTTTTTATTTGTGTTTTTTCTGTTAACTTTGACCCTAAGAAGCAATAATTGGAGGGTCTGCTCTGCCGGAAATATTGCAAAAAAAAATTGTGGCCATTTTAGTGTATGCACCCTTTATTTTTTATTAGAAAAATGTGAAAAATGATTTTTTTCCTCAAATCCTCAGTGGGTTTGGTAGGCTGTCAATAAATGCATTCCAGGTACACAGAACACATGTTCTGACAACATCCACTGAAAAAATAACTCTTAAAACACATTTCTACATGATTTTGCATTAATTTAATGCAAAAAAAAATAGGCGTTTTCTCACTTTTTTCCAATATTTTCATCTTTACTTCACTGGCAATCAACTATTCCCCCAAGTTATGACATCAGTCAATATGTCATTCTTTTCACCAAACAGTATACTCATTCCACAGAAAAAATCATAAAAATCCAACCAAAATCAATGGATCTGTGATGATTTCACTAATAGTTGATCAGCAGGCTCAGAACCTCAATAGAATTTTAGGCTACTCTCAAAATTCCGAAAGACATGCTGGATATTTAACATGGTTTTTAATGTCTACATTATTAAGCATCATGGCCTAGGCATCTTTTTAATTTCAACATAACCCTGTTCTCCCAATGGAAATGTGTCACACAAGAAATCTAATACAGCAAAATGACTTTCATTATTTTATTGCCTCAGATGACAACTAATACAACTTTAACGGAACAAAATAATTTAACATAACTTAATTAAGTAGGTGCAGGTCCCTGTGAGGTGGGATAATCAGGAGGGTGGCACACTGCAGATACTGCTCTGGGGACAGACCTTCACCCTCACCACCTGAGGAGACGCATACACACACACACGCGGCCTGCTTACGTGTCCCTGTCTTCAAGCGCAAGTTCAATCCTTGAACATCTGTTGGGGTCCCCAGTGCAGAGACATGCAATGCCACATTTCACATTGGCTCTTGCACAGGAGCATCCTCGGGCACACATGCTTTTCTTGCAGCGGCAGTATTGGCTGTGTTTGAATTCAGAAGGTTTTGCCTCTTTCAGCATCATGGTTGCCACCAATTTGCCATTGACAAGTTGTCTCCCAAAATCAGTGGCAGCTGGGTAGGTTGGCTGAACCATGTGTGCCCGCTTACACACAGCCAACTGATGCAGGGCTCGGCGAAGGTGTAATTGGAAGGCATCTTCAGTTGGTGGAAGGCAACGCATGTCTCCTTTGATGCTCACAAAGAGATGGGCTCGCAGTGCATCTAGAGTACCACCAAAGTCACTCCTGTCATAGAGTGACACCATGTATTGCCGTGCTGCTGTTATAACCTCTTCCTGAACATCCAGGCTTTCCTCAGGGTCACCGTACCTGCACAGCGGCAGAAGGTCTGTCAGGTGTTTAATAGCAGTTGTGTAGGCCCCGCCTTTTTCCTCTTCTGTACAGATAGCTCACTGTGTCACATCCGGTAAGTATGTAGGTGCTGAGGAGAAGGAATGTAAGATCTGAAGCTGCAACATCATACTTCCCCGCCAGAACTTCTGTGATGGCATGAACAGGTAGAAAGATATCCATCGTCTTCACCCACAGCTCCTGCAGCCCATCCATGTGTGTGATGTAGTACATGCACATCATGATCACATCTGTGTCAGTTGCTACCACTACAGCCCGTTTGTGGTGTAGAATTTGTACAGAGTATGCAATGTGAGCAAACATTCTGGTATCTGCCTCATGTTTCTCACAGGAAAGTTCTGGAAGCTCAACCTGACAATCCACTGACAAGAGGACAGTGCGACCAGGATCACAAAAGATTCCTCCAAGAATAAGTGTGCATCCTGCAGGAAGTGACTTGTTCTGAGCTGCCCATGCTTCCCCCATGTAGTTCAACAGATTAGCTTTATTCAGTGGATTGTGAATGAAGCCTTTCCATTCAGGTATAGGGAGAGTATCATGTGGCTTGTACTCCTTCATTTTGCTGGGGCAGGTCTTCATCCTCTTCTCTCGTTCCTCACCTTTCAGACTTTCAGCAGGGGAGACATCATATCGATCACCAACAAAGTGGATGCAGTCACACTTGTCTGGGAGGATTCCAAGGAGCTGCCTCAGGTACTTTCCTTGCAGTTCATGGAAGGTGCTGCTCCCAAGATGTTGGTAACGTTGAATGAACGCCATGGCATCTACTACCATTACAACAGACTTGTCAGACGGCGGTAGTTTGTCCACTTCCCCCCATGAGCTACCAAGGGCTGTCTTGATTGCAGCAAGGTAGTCTGCCTTGTTTCCTTTACGCATTGCATAACTTTGGTCAAGGGATGGATCTGGCTCAAACAGGGAGGCTGGGCAACTTGTCCATTCATGGCCAAACACTTCCACCTTCCTGTCTTCCTCTAAGTCCTGAACAAAGTATAGGTTCCGCACAACTGCACTCTCCTCCTCATAGACCTTTTTTGCTTTGAATGCCATGGACATTGACTTCTTTGGCTTTGCTGCAAAGTTTGAAAGTTTAATTTGGGCTACTTTCTCACTGTCTGTTCTTCTTGCTGCAGCCAGTGCCTCCAGTCCTTTTTCACGAGCACAGATCAAGTCAGCAGATGTGGCTTTGTGGCCTGTTGAAATGTTGATCAGCTCCTGTTCTTCACATCTGAAAGGATTGATCATCTGGTTGTTGATGACATCTGTTATTTTCCTTACACCTTCTGCCTCCTTTGCACCTTGACTGTCCTTGTCCTTGTGGTGTTTGGTGTCATCTGCATCCAGGTGTGCCATAGCCTTTGTCTGCTCTGACACAGCTGTCAGAACTGGAAGAGCTTTCAAGTATTTCTCCATGGCCGCTGGATGCTGACTGATGCCAGTGAAGAGTTTTGTTTTGGCATCACGGTTGTAGGTTTTCTCAAGTGCCATGTCTGTCCAGACACCATTGAACTGTCCTTCTGTTTGACGTACAGTGAACTTTCCATCCTTAAATTCCCTATAGATGTTTGGAGCCAGTGTAGGCAAGCTTCTCATAGCTTCTAGGTAGTGGGGAAGGCAGGATACATACTTGTAGTGGCCAGCAGCTACAAGGTATGGTAACATCTTTTCCACTTCAGCCAGGTGTTCCTCCCACAGACCTGCACGCTCAGCATGGATCATCACCAGTTATAATCATCAAAATTAAAAGAAATAAACACACGCAGAAGTTCAAATATATCAGTCTGTGTGGTCCTTCTCTTCAATAACCATCTGAATGTATACATTATACAAGTTTCACTTTTTCTTTCCCACTGAATGGAATTAGTGAAATAAATCAACTCCAAGGAAATTTTGAAGCCACCCATGATATTCTAATCAGAACCACCTATATGACCAGCACCTGTGTATATATATATATATATATATATATATATATATATATATATATATATATTAGGGATGTCAATTTTCAATAATTTCCATAATCGATAGTCGTTTAAATTAACGATCAATTAATCGTTAACCATAACTACTGCAAAATGCGTCTATTGCAGTGGCATAGTCACCGGCATGACAGGATGTGCAAATGCCACTCAAAACACCAGCTTCCTCACCCGAATGAAAAGGGTTTTTAGTCTAAATAAAAGGCTAGTGGCAGGTTGGTAAAATGAATAGATGTGATTACGATCATTTGATAAAAGGAAGAGAGCTCGCTGTAGTTATGCACGGGATCATTATACTTTGTGTGCTGTTTCATATCCTGTCACGGAGACCGCTGAATGCGCCTTTTTAAATGGTTTCATGGTGCTCGTTTTTTTATTTTTAAAACATCATAGCAATGTTTGCAATTGACATTATCGGGATTTAAAATAAAATGATCCCAAACGCAAGTACAGCGCGTGGGGCTGTGATGCGCGGTCAGTGATCCGCTTCCAGAACCACCGGCGTTGCTACAAACACACTGTTACCCATCTGAAACATTTTAATGTGAGTATTATGACACAAGTGAGGTACAAAGCTTTGTTAATACGAGAAATAATTGGTTAGCAGGCAAATGTTACATCGCGACCATGCTTTTTGATTCATGCCGAGCGCATGCATTTAAATCAAGTCATATGCTGCTTTGTGTTCTGTTTTTCCGGATGGTCACGAATTTAATAATATTTATTGTTTCTTTTCCCAAATCCTCACTGTCTCACCCTCTAGATTCACAGGTTTATTTTATTGTTGTTCACTTTTAATCACTGTTTTCGCATCTCTTACTGTGGTAAACGCGTGGGGGGAAATGAAAGATTTCGTGTCCATGAATTAATAATTCGTTACTATGACTTAAATTGTTCCCGCATTTAAGTTAAATCATGGGTTTTCTAGGGCAGGGGTTTTCACTTGGCGGCAGCTAAATGACACACACACACAACACACACACAGTTCCTAGGGCTGGACGATATACAAAGATTAATTACGAATTGCGATATTGCTCAGTGCGATTTTCGAATCGCAAAGGCCGGGATTTAAAACATGCGTTGCGTGTTTTGAAGCGCGGACGCGCACGA
This sequence comes from Schizothorax lantsangensis, assembly GCA_027422415.1. NCBI lineage: Eukaryota > Metazoa > Chordata > Actinopteri > Cypriniformes > Cyprinidae > Schizothorax > Schizothorax lantsangensis. The sequence continues at coordinate 3,017,758 of CM049852.1, read as the reverse complement.
GTTGTAATAATAGTGAGGTCTCAGAGCGACGGTTCATTATTAAAATGCTCGGTCCGCATTATTAATGAGAAGAAACTCTCTCACTTCACTGTGCTGTGTTCTGCATGAGATTGCATACACCGGAAAATTCAAATGTTGCGAAAACTGTATCAGGTAGGCTGTTCATTAATTTCTATCATCTGTTTGAACTCTGCACTGTATCTTTCCCAGAGATGTAAAGAGTTTGTTGTTTTCGTTCCTTCATATGCATTTAATCCATAAACTCGCATTTCACATGTACGGGTTGAGCGGGGCAAATGCCGGGTTAATTGTAACACTATACAAACATTTCCACATGCTAGCATAACAGAATTTACAAAATGTCCTATTATTTCCTTGCCATATCATCACTATATAGAGAAAAAAATGTAAAAAAAATCTTTTGAAGATATAGCTGAACATTTATTTATCCATTGCAAAAGTAAATTTCTGGCTGAAGTAAATTTGTCTTCTCGGTTTTTAGTGTTTATTTAAAATGAGACGCATATGTTTATTATTTTTACAATTATTTCAGAATTATTTTAATCTCTAAACTGTTTGAGAATTCTGCTTTGCTTCTTATGCTTTGCTAAAATAAAATAAAAAAGTGTTGGGTTGTGAGGGCACATTTTTTTTATAGCACTCGCAGCGCGGATTACAGTTCATAGCCGCACCGGAGTGAGCGCGTTTCCAGGACATATTTCTAGACTCATTAACGTCTGTAAATTAAGAAATTAAAACGTAAATATTAGTAGTGAATGTTTACAGTGGTACTAGCCTATAAAATAAAATGGTTATTTTTCTTAAATACTTAATTTCTGCCATATTATGCTTTTAATTATGATTAAGCTTATAGTAATGTCAATTGTTTTTTTATCTCAAATATTTTGGTGGGTCTTGAAATAGATTATACTTGTCTAGGTGGGTCGTGAAATGGAAAAGTTTGGGAACCCCTGTTCTAGGGAACAAATTAATGAAACATGGACAGCTGCCACAAATTAATATGTCATAGGAACAAATTAACAAGTTGTATGAATGAATAGACTGTCCTGCTCGCGTGCGCAGCCCTGTCAAAGCGAAGTGCCCGATATGCAATAATTATCTAGGGAAATTATGATTGAACATGACTTATTACTACATTTCAATACAAAATAACTTTGTACTGTATCTCTTTTAATGTACTTTTAAAGTTTGTATCATATTAAAATAATTATTTTCTTGTAAGATCCAGCCCCTTCACCGTCACTCACAGCCGTTTGCACGTGTTTTGCGCACGAGCCGCACGCACCCCAAAATTAAACTGCTTAATCGACCATCGATAGCTTTTATCGATTACGTCTCTTATCGACAATTAATCGATCGTCGATTAATCGTTGACATCCCTAATATATATATATTTATTTATTTATAAACATGAATACACAAGTAAATATTTAAATGTACACGTGTGTGTATTTATATATACATATAAATATTCACAGTACACACATTATATAAACTAAATTTTAGATTTCCACTTTTTTTTCCCCCACTAATTTTTGTTATGCAAATTTAAAGTCCTCATCTTATACACATAAAGAGGAAGAAAAATATTTTGATATTTTTTTGAAGTTATATTTATAAAATATTGCTTTAAAATAGTTTCTCAATGCCACATAATAAGCACTTTGCAACTGACAAAATATAGCTACTGTAAACACCTGGCAAATAAATGTTGTAATAAAACTTGCTTTAAAAAAAAAGCATAAATCAATGAAGATCCTAACATAAATAAATGTAAAGAGAGTGTGTAGTTAAGGTTAATACTCATTTTGTATACTTACTCTATCCCTTTGATTGCAGCATTATTCTTTCCAGTGAAGAGGGCTTCATTAGCCTCTCTCTCTCCTGGATGAGAACACGGTTCATCAGTCCCTGTAACATCAACATTACTGATCATTCCTGATCAATCTAGCAATGCTACAATGACAAGCTGAGGCACTTATTAACAGTATTTTGCTATGTATCCAACACATTTCTCTCAAAATATCAGCACTGGTAAAAGAGAAATAAAATTGCTTTAATTCCTTTAAGTTTTGTAACTTTATCTCATTAAATTACTAAACTAACTGTCTGTTCAAGGAAAGCAGCGTTAACAAGCTGATGTACTGATGTACTGCATTGGTTAAACAACTTTTAACAGCAATTCACAAAATCGTATCATCTGTTTACATTGTTTAAACCTTCAACAAGTAAGCCGTTCACTTTGTATGATTTTAAACAAGTACAATTTAACCACAATGAACGTTTTTCCTTGAGGTACTTACACTTGAAAACAGCCGCGTCGCCGCCTTCCGCCATTTTCGAATATGACGCCTCCTCTCCCGCGGCATCATGGGATAGTAAAGTGTCCATCGTATGCCTACTACAGAATTCGGGCGGAAGTAGTAGGTCATCCGGGTATTCTCGCCTACTGTTTTTCGAATACTATGAATTCGGACATACTACTCGCCTCGCATACTGTTTTTTACATACTATATAGTAGGGAAGTATGCGATTTCGGACGCACCCTAAGATCATGTGTGTGTGCGTAAGTGTGCCATGATGTTAAATATCCAGCATGTCTTTCGGAATTTTGAGAGTAGCCTAAAATTCTATTGAGGTTCTGAGCCTGCTGATCAACTATTAGTGAAATCATCACAGATCCATTGATTTTGGTTGGATTTTTATGATTTTTTCTGTGGAATGAGTATACTGTTTGGTGAAAAGAATGACATATTGACTGATGTCATAACTTGGGGGAATAGTTGATTGCCAGTGAAGTAAAGATGAAAATATTGGAAAAAAGTGAGAAAACGCCTAATTTTTTTGCATTAAATTAATGCAAAATCATGTAGAAATGTGTTTTAAGAGTTATTTTTTCAGTGGATGTTGTCAGAACATGTGTTCTGTGTACCTGGAATGCATTTATTGACAGCCTACCAAACCCACTGAGGATTTGAGGAAAAAAATCATTTTTCACATTTTTCTAATAAAAAATAAAGGGTGCATACACTAAAATGGCCACAATTTTTTTTCGCAATATTTCCGGCAGAGCAGACCCTCCAATTATAGGTTCTTAGGGTCAAAATTAACAGAAAAAACACAAATAAAAAGTATGACAGACCATGTCAGGTTCAACCCATTTTTGAGACTTTGGCTCCCCGACTACTAATATTTTACTAAAGTTTGAACAGCCTCAAGTTGGCATTGTTCTTTGTGAACCTAAACAACATTTTTGTCTTCTGTGAATTCCATTACAGTGGATGATGTGACGGATGGTCCTGAAAAGAAGACAAAGTTAGGCAGCCACTAGTGATTATTCAACACCTAAACTCTCCCAAGCATTACAAACCAGTCTGCACCAGCAAGCATGCAGAAGTTTGTGTCAGGCAACCACCTGAACCCTACAGTCAAACACAGTTGTGTTGCAGGATACTGTATCCATAACGAAGGCATTTCTAATTTGACTCTTAACACGTTGTTTAGTGTAATATAGGGAATCTCCCGTGGCTCACCTGTGTGTCTGCTGTCAACAATAAGTCCTTATTTAAAGATTCAGTTCTGAAGGTTGCATAAATAGCAAAAGAAAAGCTTCCAAAAAAACTTTAAAACGTAGTTTTTTTGTCTTGTAGTTTCAGAGCCATCACTTGAGTCGCCTCCAGAAACTTGGAGCGCATCACAATGCTTGTGAAGAACGATACATGAAGGCGCACACAAAAACTGTAAATGATGAAGGGGAGAAGACTTTATATTTATATCAGAGTATGAAAACAAAGGTTAGTTGTATTAAGTCTTCTGTATGGCTTCATTTGCTAGGTCAGTCTTATGTTTGTTAAAAAGTTAATTGAGTTATTTTTTGAGTTATCATAACATCAAACTTGTCGTTTTCAGTTAACAGGTCTCTCTAGTCAGCGGTTGGCCCACAAATTGGTAACGTGTTAGCTTGCAGTAGAGGGCCTGTGTTAGATTCAGACATAGTAGGCACCCTAGACGGTGAGCCACGGGATGCTCAAAATAAAGCTTTAATAGGCTGCCTGGTGATTTTTACACTTTTAGTTGTTCTGATTAAAAGAATGTTGGGGAGTTCTGGTAACCATCTGCTTTCAAGGATGTTGACACGATCTGTGTTGTGCAAGGCAGGGCTCTAGACTCATTCTTCCCACTAGTCGCGACTTTCTCAGTTGGTCGCACGAGCACATCATTTGGTCGCAATTTTAATATTTATTTATTTGATACAACATTTGATTAATCAATGCATGCTGATGAACTTTTATCATAGTTTATAGTTATACGATAATGAAAGTGTTCAACATTCAACCCGTTCTTTTTCATTTATGCATTTACATTTATGCATTTAGCAGACGCTTTTATCCAAAGCGACTTACATTACATTCAAGTTACAGTTTTACATTTGACCAGCTCTTGCTTTCCCTGGGAATCGAACCCATGATCTTGGCGTTGCTAGCGCCATGCTCTACCAGTTGAGCTACTTTTTCATCAGTATTATTTGTGATTTAAATTGTGACAGGAATTCCTCTTTTTGCTTTCACTTTCAAATTCATGATCTTGGTGTCACGCTTTACAAGAAAAGATAATTGTCTGTTTTGCTTATATCTATACACCTTTCACTTTTTAAGACTAAAACAAAAGATGGATTCGTTGTTATTCTTAATTAAAAAGCACAACAACAATAAAACAGTAGGTTACAATGACAAACTAGCATAACATTTATTAACAAAAACGAATAAGACGAGGTATGGCATAGGACACATCACATGCTGTATTATACCGACTAATACATCACAGAATGTTTAGCAAACACTGAGGAATCAAATAATAATAATAATATAAAGAAAATAAGGAAAGCCTCCATAGTGTAATGTGAGGTAAACAGCAAAGAAAACAAGCTTTTCAAAACGAAAACAAAAAGAAAAGTAAAGCTAAACTGGCTGTCGCTGACAGGACTTTTACTTTAGTTTGAAAACCAAATCCTCAGTTGCGCTCCGTCCGCGGCGTGCACCTTCGCGCTCGAGCTGACGCGGCGAGTATAAACCAGGCTCTACTGAAGCGCTCGTGCTGATGCAGCGAGTATAAACCAGGCTCTACTGAAGCGCTCGTGCTGACGCGTCGAGTATAAACCAGGCTCTACTGAAGCGCTCGTGCTGACGCGGCGAGTATAAACCAGGCTCTACTGAAGCGCTCGTGCTGACGCGGCGAGTATAAACCAGGCTATACTGAAGCGCTCGTGCTGACGCAGCGAGTATAAACCAGGCTCTACTGAAGCGCTCGTGCTGACGCGGCGAGTATAAACCAGGCTCTACTGAAGCGCTCGTGCTGACGCAGCGAGTATAAACCAGGCTCTACTGAAGCGCTCGTGCTGACGCGGCGAGTATAAACCAGGCTCTACTGAAGCGCTCAAGCTGACGCGGCGAGTATAAACCATGCTCTACACCTTCGCGCTCGAGCTGACGCGGCGAGTATAAACCAGGCTCTACTGAAGCGCTCGTGCTGACGCAGCGAGTATAAACCAGGCTCTACTGAAGCGCTCGTGCTGACGCGGCGAGTATAAACCAGGCTCTACTGAAGCGCTCGTGCTGACGCAGCGAGTATAAACCAGGCTCTACTGAAGCGCTCGTGCTGACGCGGCGAGTATAAACCAGGCTCTACTGAAGCGCTCAAGCTGACGCGGCGAGTATAAACCATGCTCTACACCTTCGCGCTCGAGCTGACGCGGCGAGTATAAACCAGGCTCTACTGAAGCGCTCGTGTTGACGCGGCGAGTATAAACCAAGCTCTACTGAAGCGCTCGCGCTGACGCGGCGAGTATAAACCAGGCTCTACTGAAGCGCTCGTGTTGACGCGGCGAGTATAAACCAGGCTCTACTGAAGCGCTCGTGCTTACGCGGCGAGTATAAACCAGGCTCTACTGAAGCGCTCACGCTGACGCGGCGAGTATAAACCAGGCTCTACTGAAGCGCTCGTGCTGACGCGGCGAGTATAAACCAGGCTCTCTTGAAGCGCTCGCGCTGACGCGGCGAGTATTAACCAGGCTCTACTGAAGCGCTCACGCTGACGCAGCGAGTATAAACCAGGCTCTACACCTGAAGCGCTCACGCTGACGCGGCGAGTATAAACCAGGCTCTACACCTGAAGCGCTCGCGCTGACGCGGCGAGTATAAACCAGACTCTACTGAAGCGCTCGTGCTGACGCGGCGAGTATAAACCAGGCTTTACTGAAGCGCTCGCGCTGACGCGGCGAGTATAAACCAGGCTCTACTGAAGCGCTCGTGCTGACGCAGCGAGTATAAACCAGGCTCTACACCTTCGCGCTCGAGCTGACGCGGCGAGTATAAACCAGGCTCTACTGAAGCGCTCGTGCTGACGCAGCGAGTATAAACCAGGCTCTACTGAAGCGCTCGTGCTGACGCGGCGAGTATAAACCAGGCTCTACTGAAGCGCTCGTGCTGACGCGGCGAGTATAAACCAGGCTCTACTGAAGCGCTCAAGCTGACGCGGCGAGTATAAACCATGCTCTACACCTTCGCGCTCGAGCTGACGCGGCGAGTATAAACCAGGCTCTACTGAAGCGCTCGCGTTGACGCGGCGAGTATAAACCAGTATAAACCAAGCTCTACTGAAGCCAGGGTTCCCACTCTTTCATGAACACCAGATTCAAGGACTTTCAAGGACTTTTTTAAGCACCATTTATTTTATATCAAGCACCTATCAAATTCACAGTGTCATGAAAGACCTTACAGTATTAAACATTTCACTTACACTTATCATTTACATTAAAACTTTCAGAGTAATGTTTTGAATGTGTAAGTTTCATAAATTTAGACCGTTTTGAGCAGTCGTGTTCAAAGGAATTGAATGAAATCCATTTAAATCAATACTGGTAATATTCAAATATTCAAATACAATTTTTAAAATATAGATTAAATATGCATCAAACTAAGTGGTTAAATGTTGTAATAACACGGTAAAACCTGTTAACATTAAAAATTTGCACACTCTCTCAATAGAGACGTTACTCATTAATAAATAAACAAGTCAAAATTATTTTGTAAATCACGTATTATTGTAAATCCCATTTTTTCATCTTTGACCTAGAGCAGGGGTCTGCAACCTTCAACGTCCAAAGAGCCATTTTGGCCCCTTTTCCACCGAATAAAATGAATGTGGAGCCACAAAATATTTGATGCCCAAATAAAGATAACACGACATATAGTTAAAGTTTTATATTCAGTTATGTTACAGAGCATGCAGGGAAGTAGTAATCATTTCAGAAGTGAGAGGGACAGAAATGTCAAATGTAGTAGTAATAATAATAATAATAATAATATTTATTTATCTATGTATAATTGACAAAAAAAAATAAAAAATCTCTTACGTTTAATTGGCTAAGAAATAAAATACACTGCTGGACAATAACCAATAATTTGTCTAATATAATATTTTTGATAAATATTTTACTAATGTCAATTTTATGGTTATGATTGTACAATCAGTATATATATACTACAAACACATTTTTAATTTTTATCACAAAATAAGGCAGAAAATATATTTTATAGCTTCTGTACTGTAATTTATGCTGTCAATTACCACTGTATTATTCATATACAGTATGTGACCCTGGAGCACAAAACCAGTCTTAAAGGGATAGTTCACCCAAAAATGAAAATTCCGTCATCATTTACTCACCCTCAAGTAGTTCTAAACCTGTATGAAATTATTTGTTCTGCCGAACACAAAGGAAGATATGTTGAAGAAAGTATGTAACCAGGCTGTTTGGGGCACCATTGACTTCCATAGTAGGAAAAATAAATTACTATGGAAGTCAATGGTGCCCCAGAACTGCTCTGTTTCCCACATTCTTTAGAATATCTTTCTTTGTGTTCAGCAGAACAAAGACATTCATACAGGGTTGGAACTACTTGAGGGTGAGTAAATGATGACAGAATTTTCATTTTTGGGTGAACTATCCCTTTAAGTAGCACGGGTATATTTGTAGCAATAGCCAACAATACATTGTATGAGTCAAAATTATCCATTTTTCTTTTATGCCAAACATCATTAGGATATTTAGTAAATATCATCTTCCATGAAGATATTTTGTAAATGTATTACTGTAAATATATCAAAACTTCATTTTTGATTATATGCATTGCTAATAACTTCATTTGGACAACTTTAAAGGCGATTTTTTTCAGTATGTAGATTTTTTTGCATCCTCAGATTCCAGATTGTCCATTAGTTGTATCTCGGCCAAATATTGTCTGATCCTAACAAACCATACATAATATATATATATATATAAAGAAAATAAATAAAAAAATAGGACTTTCTATTTGCTTTTAAACTGTAAACAATTTTCACTAAGCTGTTTTTCTTATTTTTCAAGTTCTACATTTTCTCCTTAGCTCCAAGTCGCAGTAAGTTTTGGGAGTTCATTTTTAGTCCATCTCCTATCCTGAAAAGTCTGTCTTGCAGAGATTGACTAAAAATGAGCTCCTAAAACTTACTGCCACATTCTGGAAGATAAATTCTTCAAACAGTGGTGCAAGAGGATGTGGTGCTGGTCCTTGATGAGTCACTCTCAACTTATTTGTCTATAAAGCCTATAAAAAAATTAGTCTTCATGTATTTCACAACGCTTCAGCATGTTATTCTTATTAAGTGAGGGTCATTCTTTAGGATTTTTCACCCAAGCAAAGTCTCTGAGAACCTGACACCTTATAATTCTGGAGACTCCAGGTAGGTTGCAGCTCTGGAAAATGGTGTTGCTGGAGACTAAATAGTTCCCGCTGGTTTTACACCTAATTCTTCACATTAATTCTTAATTATTTTGCAGTTAAGGTGGGTCTTTTCTTCTCCACCTGTTTCTGTCAGACCCCAATGACCCAATGAGAATTTTGCAGACCAATGGTCATACCTTAACTTTGCAATTTCTGTATTGCATTAGTTTTGAATATTTCTCATGTGGATTTAATAATTTTTGACTTTTCAGTTTTCAAAATCTCTTTTTTGGCTCATTTCATCTGTAAAAGAAAACCTGCCTAATAATTCTGCACACCTGAATATATGGAGTTTTTCACTTCCAGCCTTCATGGACAATTATATCTCACTTATAAATGTTTAAATACAAAATTAATTGTAGTCATTAAGATTGATGTGGTTTGGAATTGGTAAAATGTGCTTGAAAAAAAAAAAAAGTATGATCAGAATATAAATGTGCCTAATAATTATGCACGCACTGTTAGATGTGCTCACTTTACACAGAATGCGTGTGATTGCGAAATCGAAAGTGAACTGTGAGCGCTCATTCAAATGTTATTTCAATACCCCACATACTGATAGCGCGAAAATTATATACAATATTAGAATGTTTGCAGGAGCGGGACACACGCGTTGCGGGAGTGGGCAATAATGGTCAGAAACTCCGCGGGAGTGTGCTTAAGAAAACTGTCCCGCGCAGGGCTCTAGGCTGCGCATCAACACACACGCTAAGTTTTTTTTTTCGCGCTACACCATCTCCACCTTCAATCATTAATGCCATTTCCTTCTGTCTTTGGCAGCGCATATGGACAATTTTTGAAATAGCGCCATAAACAAAATTTAATTCAAGCACTTTCAAGGACCTATGTTTGTTTTCAAGTACTTTCCAGGCCTTGAATCCATACGTCTGAAATTCAAGTACTTTCAAGAAGCGTGGGAACCCTGTGAAGCGCTCGCGCTGACGCGGCGAGTATAAACCAGGCTCTACTGAAGCGCTCGTGCTGACGCGGCGAGTATAAACCAGGCTCTATTGAAGCGCTCGCGCTGACGCGGCGAGTATTAACCAGGCTCTACTGAAGCGCTCACGCTGACGCAGCGAGTATAAACCAGGCTCTACACCTGAAGCGCTCACGCTGACGCGGCGAGTATAAACCAGGCTCTACACCTGAAGCGCTCGCGCTGACGCGGCGAGTATAAACCAGACTCTACTGAAGCGCTCGTGCTGACGCGGCGAGTATAAACCAGGCTCTACTGAAGCGCTCGCGCTGACGCGGCGAGTATAAACCAGGTTCTACTGAAGCGCTCGTGCTGAAAGCTCCTCTCTTCACGTGATCAGTGAAATCTGACTCCTGCTACAATGTGTGGCGGCTCTGTAACGCGCGCTGTATGAAGCAGGTGCTTTGGAGCAGCGCAGACCATGCACTCGCACAAGTGCGACCACTTCAAATTTTTACTCGCACACTCTCAAAAAATGGTCGCAAATGCAACCATTTGGACGCAGTCTAGAGCCCTGCAAGGTGAAAGCAGATCATTTTTGGTTAACATTGTGCTAACTGAATATGTTAGACAGTCCAGTTTTAAGCACAACTAAAACAGCTTTCCGAGCTAAAATGAAATGCCATTAAAAATGTGCATTTGAGTGTATTTTTCTGATCATTTTTCAGGAAGTACATCAGTGCTCCGACGGTAGTGATTGTATCGTGACCCTTGATCCCACTCCAGACACGGACACGGACAATGTACTTGAGCTCCTAAGAACTGACAGTGTAATCGTAAGTTTATTTCAACATCTTAACATATTTATATGAAAAGTGTCCCTTTTTCCAGCACATGACACAATAATAATCTATAATAACGGAGTAATAATCAAGGAACTGTGCTGCCATACCATGAGTGCAGCAGGCGTAATGATATCACGCAGCGCAGTGAAAGTAGGCTAACTTCCGTCAACATATCCAACGTGACCAACTGCTTGCACAGGGAGCGTGCCTTGCAAGCTGGGGACTACTTTCAGGCGCTGTGTCATATCACTGCGCCTGCTGCACTCATGGTACGGCAGCAAAGTTCCTTGATTATTACGCTGGAATGAGAGTATAGTTCCTAGCCATATCAGCCTAGAAAATCACAACTTTTAATTTTCCGTCGGTCTTAGTACACGATGTAACTACAGAAGAGTCAAGCTTTAAATAGGAAAAATATTGAAACTCTTTGGTCATTTTTGAGCGAGATGCTAACAGTCTAATCAGATTCAATGATCTATGCTAAGCTAAGCTAAAAGTTCAAAAATATTTTCAAAAATAGTGTCGTGTTCCTTTAATATGTTGTCGGCCATGGCATTTCTGATCAAGACCTCTAACTCGTAGCTTTTATTCACAGCTTAACAGAAAAATGCTTGGAGAATCTCTGTCCAGTTCAGAGCTCAGTGAGGAAGAATCCGAAAGTAACACTTCAGCAGAGGAAGAGAGTAGTTCAGCAAAAAAGAAAGCAAGAAACAAGAAAAGTAAAGGAAAGATAATGTAAAAAAAATCAAGATCTTGACCACTGAAAAGAAGGCGTCTGACACGTTCTTGTTCTTTGGCTAAGAGTGGAACCAAAGAATCCTCTTCATCTGACGAAAATGACTCCGGACAATCTTCATCTGATGAAAACAATACCAGAGAATCCTCCTCATCTGATGAACCTGAAAGCAGGTCCTCTTCACCTCATAAGAAGAAAGAAGACGGAGGCAGACTGTACAACAAGAAGTACTACTGCCTATTTTGCTTCAAACCTTTCAGTAAAATGGCGCATCACTTAGAATCGAAGCACAAAGACATGCCAGAGGTGGCAAGAGCTCTTGCATTTCCAAAAGGCTATAAAGAGCGAAGACTGCAGCGGAGTTTAAAGGGGTGGTTGACTGTTTTTTTTCTAGGCTTGATTGTGTTTATGGGGTGCAGTCTAGCATGTGTTCATGCTTGTTTTTTTTAAAAACGCATTATTTTTCACATAATTTACCTTTATTCCACACCTCTCTGTCCCTTCTCTGACAAACGGCTCGATTTATTTCCTGGTTTTATGAAGCTCCTCCTTCAGAAATACGCGATGGGCTGAGATTGGTTAGCTGGCTCAGTGTGTTGTGATTCGCTAAACCGCCTCTACTGCACGTCTGAACGCCCCTCACCTCAGTGGCATGTGCTCCGGTTGAATTGTAAACAGTGGTGTTGTCTATAATGCTTATCAATTTGAGCCCGATTGAGACCCAGAGGATATTAGTGAAGAGGATCGTGCAGAACCTGTGCAAGCACGACTCTTAATGGTATGTTTGGTTGTTGTTGTCTCATACTTTTAAATACGCTGCTATTTGTAAGTGCTACTGCTTCTGTTAGCTTTTAATATACGGTTTTATCCTGATTAAAGCTTTAATACAGCACAGCAACCGCACGCGTGTCCATTTATAATGCTTCTCATTGCTGTGTGAAAATAAGTGTATAATTGGAACAGTTTGTTGGAGCTGATCTGACGATCTGAATGAGAGAGAGAGAGAGAGAGAGAGATGCAGAGCAGGGCGACAGAGTAACAGTATTAAGAACCGCTGCTTTAATGATTTTGAAACTTGAGAATCCATTAGAATCGTTAGAAGACAGAATCGCGATTCATATGAATAGCTTTTTACGTACATCCCTAGTTTTCTCTTCCTCTTCTCTAAAGCAGCGCCTCACCCCCTTTGCTGCGTGTTCCTGGGGGCAGGGTTTATCTGGGTCTGTGACGTATCAGACCCGGGAAGTAACTCGTTGTAGTCCCTTACCAGTCGTTTTTGTAGGCATTAAACTGCCAGAATTTTAAAAGACGATATCTCCGTTTGCATTGAACTTTCAGCGCCGCAACTCTGCAGATATTGTTTATGCTCAAACAGCAACATTACACACTTACTAATGTTAAAAAAGTGAAATCGCAATCAACCACCCCTTTAAGAAATAAAGGTACCCGTTCTCATAATGCTCAAGTGCTTAAAGAGGGAAACGGAATTGTAAATGCCAAAATTTTCATTTTGGGGTGGAGTAACCCTTTAAGATGGGAGTACTGTCACAGAGATTCCAACTATAAACAAAAACCATAGAAACTCCAATTTTGGTTAAAATGTAAAGTTGTAAAAATGTATTTGCACAGTAGGAGAATTAATTAGGAAAAAAATGTAGATCAAGAATTGTTTTGGAATCGGATCGTGACTCCCAGAATCGGAATCGGATCGGATCGTGAAGTGCCTAAATATTCCCAGCCCTAATTTACACATTTTCCTCCATAGTTTTATTTTGGCAGATGCCAATGTAAAAATAAAGCTGATTGAAAAATCTCAAATACCATGTTACGATCAGCAGGAACACCACTGTCGATTATAGACATTTGTTGAATGTACCTGTTTAAAAAATATTTAGTTTGCTACCTGATTATTTTGTCTATGTGATTGCTGTGTTTTCTAGAGAGAGTCCTGATGGACAGTGATGGATCAGAGTCTGAGAATGAGAAAGAAATGACCGAAAATGATGCTTCGCCTTCACCTTCACCTTCAGATTCAGCAGGTATGTAGTGCGTGTCGTGTCTTCTTTGCTCAGCAGGCAATAATGACCAGTGACGACTTGAATTAAAAACAAAAGAGCTGTTTATTGTGCAGTGTTATAGACCTTTTTCCTGAGTAACCAGTGAGCGGCACCATGACGGATTCTAACTTCCGTTTGGATGCTCTCGTTTTCCGGTCTCCATAGAAATCCGTTAAAACACGGTAAAAAAGATTGACTGAATTGAAACTTTTTATGAGTAAGGCAAGGCAAGGCAAGGCAAGTTTATTTATATAGCACATTTCATACACAGTGGTAATTCAAAGTGCTTTACATAAAAGAAAGTGAAATAGTCATTCACAGCAATAAAAACAAGGAATTAAAAATAATAAAAACAAGGAATTTTAAAAAGTTATAGAAATTGATTTAAAATGAAATTTAAAACAGTTAAATAGAATATGATTATACATAAAATACAGTGCAGTCAGTTCGGACGTAGCACAGTGTTCATTCAACAAATGCACAGCTAAACAGATGAGTTTTCAGTCTGGATTTAAATGTGCCTAATGTTTTAGCACATCTGATCTCTTCTGGAAGCTGGTTCCAACTGCGGGCGGCATAATAGCTAAAAGCGGACTCCCCTTGTTTTGTGTGAACCCTTGGTATTTCTAACTGACTCGATCCTAATGATCTGAGTGGTCTGTTAGGTTTATATTCAGTGAGCATATCTGCAATGTATTTAGGTCCTAGGCCATTGAGTGACTTATAAACGAGTAAAAGTACTTTAAAATCAATCCTAAATGTAACTGGAAGCCAGTGTAAGGACCTGAGGACTGGTGTGATATGCTCAGATTTTCTGGTTCTAGTCAGAATCCTGGCAGCAGCGTTCTGGATGAGCTGCAGCTGTCTAATGGTCTTCTTTGGAAGGCCGGTGAGGAGACCATTACAATAATCCACCCTGCTGGTGATAAAGGCATGAACAAGTTTCTCCAAGTCGTGACTGGAAACAAAACATCTAATTCTTGCAATGTTTTTGAGATGATAGTATGCTGATTTAGTTACTGCTTTGACATGACTACTGAAGCTAAGGTCTGTCTCCAGAATCACCCCAAGATTTCTGACTTGATTTTTAGTTGTTTGACCCCTAGAGTCAAGGTATGCATTCACCTTGAGAACTTCATCTTTGTTTCCAAATGCAATGACTTCAGTTTTCTCCTTGTTTAGATGAAGAAAGTTTTGGCACATCCAACTGTTAATTTCATCAATGCATTGGCAGAGGGAGTCAATGGGGCTATAGTCATTTGGAGATAAGGCCAGGTAGATCTGGGTATCATCAGCATAGCTGTGATAGGCAATTTGGTTTTTCCTCATTATCTGACTTAGTGGGAGCATATACAGGCTAAACAAGAGCGGTGCAAGAATTGAGCCTTGTGGGACTCCGCATGTCATGGACGTCCACTTAGACTTATGCTCTCCTATACTCACATAATAACATCTCCCTTCTAAGTATGACCTGAACCATTTGAGTGCCAACCCAGAAAGCCCGACCCAGTTTTCCAGTCTCTCTAGAAGTATGTTATGATCGACAGTGTCAAACGCAGCACTAAGATCTAGTAGTACCAGCACTGATATTTTGCCAGAATCAGAATTAAAGCGAATATCATTTATTATCTTAATGAGTGCTGTCTCTGTGCTGTGATGCACACGGAAACCAGATTGAAAATTATCCAGGTATTCATTTGAGTTTAAGTAGTTGTTCAGCTGATTAAATCAGTACATCACATAAGATTGTACCACATAACTTGTAGAACCTTTCTGTATCATCAACACAAGGAAGACACAAGTGTAATAAAATAGATTTTATTAACAAACGATAGACAAGAGTAATCAACAACTACTAAATGAACACCATTAATGAGATAGGAATAAAGTAGATAAGATGCATAAAATGCAAGTGATCATGTTAGATGTTGCTATGTCAAAGCTACATTATCTGGAAAGATAAACTGTTGCTACTCTTAAACAAATAAGGTGAAGAACCTTATTATGCATCAAACAAATACGTGGAAGATTATTTGTCATCAACTGCAATCAGCTATATAATATCTAATGTAAATTAGAAAATTCATATACTGATACACAACACTGCCAAGGTCTCTGGAAGAGGTTTGGATAGGTGATAGTTATGTTCTCTGTGGTTGAGTGAGCAGTCCGGTGGCGGTGACTTCATCCACTGGTTGTGCTGGTAATAATGCAGTGGGAAAGAAGCAGGAATCTGTTTCAACAGTCTTGAACATGAAGCGCTGGAGGATGCTGATCTCCTGGAGCACCAAAGGGTCCTAAAATCTGGAACACGCAGATTTGGCTCTGGAGTAGGTGCAGAAGGTCCTTAGCCTGGAACACGCAAGCAAAAGTACCTTGGAGTGAAGGTTTGCTCGCCGGAGCTTAACCTTGTTGCAGATATCTGTGTGTCTTCTGCCTCTCTGGGCCAGAGACCCAGAACTTGGTCGATCCGCTTTGTCTCTCTAGGATGGAGACTCAGGACGTGCTGCATCTGTTGTTGTATCGCTGGACAAAGACTCTGAATGAAGTCTGAACGTAGATTATCTCTTTCCTCACAGGCTGGAGGCTCAGAACGTGGTCGTATCTGTTGCTGCCTCGAAGCTGGAGACTCAGGACTTGGTATCTGTTAGTGTCTCTTCCCTTATGGGACTCAGACTCAGAACATGGATGTTTCTGTTTCTATCTCCTACCCCGCAGGCCGGAGACTCAGATCGGTTGTTTCTGTTGCTGCCTTCCCTGTAACAGGCCGGAGACTCAGAACATGGAGTGTCTTTTGGGAAGGTACCTTTATCTCTTTTTGATGAGGAGGAGATTGCAATCTGGCGCTTCTCCATTTCCAGGCTGTGATTGGCTGTTTCCATCAGAGGCCTTCTTTCCTCCTGTGAAACGTATTTGCATTGTCCAAACACACATTTAGAAAAGTGTCACTAAAGCTTTACCAATGCATTATTCACTTAACAAACCACAACCAGAATACCTTTGGCAATGTTACGAACACATTAAGTCCAAACATGATGGGAGAAGACTGAACTGTCATGCATGCATTCATTAGTCCATTAACAGCTGAGTTTATGCAAGATATTATGCTACACGTCGCTGTCACTGAGAATACTTATTTCTGTGAATAAGTATAAGATGTGTGTGTTGTAGTGTGCATCAGTTCAAGGTTTGAGAACATAGTTATGAATGGATTTGGATGAAGCTTTGTGATCTCAGGCCAAAACCTTAGGAATCAGTCTGTTGGTGGGTGAAGGGCAGAAACTGCATTTTGACCAATAGGAAGTCCTGTCCTTCCCGGGCTTTGTACCAAAGGTCTTCTTCTTGCACTCTCAGAGGTGTCTGGCCATTGTCCTGGCATTTTTATCTGATGGCGTTGGACAGTTTGCTTATGTTAGTCCACCAAGATCCAATCAAAATGTAGCAAACCTTTGTCCACTATTGTGGTCAGAGAGCCCTGGAATGTGCCGTTCACTACACATCTGTTTTCAATGCAGCTATATCCTCGCGTCGCTTCATGTCATCTTCCCACTCATTAAACTATGACAGGTCCTTTACTGCAAAAAGACGGTCACTGCGACACTGTAAAGTGATGAAAAAACGGCGCCACATGATTTTTAAAATCATTTTAATAGGTTTCACGTTATATTATATCGGCTCGGAAAATATGTAAATGCGAGTAGAAAACAGAGACCGGTAATGTAAAGCATGGTTCTAAACGAGCGAGACTTCCACGTTCAGTAAAAGGTCTATACAAGAAGTGCAGTGCACACGCGTCTTTCACTATTCTCATCCTTCCAGCATGCTCTCAGTCTAGCCAAGCATTATGGGCAACATATTCTGAAAGTGTACAGAACAAAAAATGATTATTTAAACCGTTACTGCTGACATTATTGGAGAACAATTAAACATTCTCACTATTACTAATCTAATTTAATTCACAACAGTCTGAAAGGTAACGATGGGAAAGCTAGAAAAGGCTAAATATTACTGGAAGAAAAATATTGAGTGTGCTTGCTGATATTTAGGAGTTGTTATTGAATAATCTTTTATGTGTCCAGACAAATCAAAGAAGTCCTCTGCTGGAGTTGGACAACACAAAAATAAAGAACCACCCAAAGGTAATAAGATTTAAAAGGATTAAGAACACTTTTGATTAGAGCTGGGCGATTTAGAAAATAATTAAAATCTCGATTTTTTAAGAACGTTTGACCGATTCTAGATTTTTTACGATTTTTAACTAGTCAACTTAAAAAATGTAACTACAACATGATTCAAATGTACAAATCTTGTACAAACTTGTTTTATTATGTTCAGATATAATAGGAGGAAAATGCTTTAAAATAAATCTCAAGTCAAGGTAATTCAAATTCAAAATGACTGAAGATAAAACCCCAGTAGATTATTATTATCTTTCAGTCTGTCACCATGATGCAAACATGAAATATCAGACATACAGTAGTTACAGGTTTTTTTATTCACTTGTGCTGCTTTTCCATTGTTTTTTTTTCTGTGTAAACATGGTTGTGTTTAACTGTTGCGCTCGCATCAGCTGCAGCATCACATGCATGAAACAGCATTCTAAAAACACAGCGCTCAACTTAAAAGACATTCACTCCCATATTCTTGCATGTTTTTCCTCTTCCTCTTTATCAACACAAGTGCATTCTATGTGAATGGCGACTTGCGAAATGAGCGCGTCACACATGTTTGGTAATATTTCTATTCAAAAATCATGATTTCTTGATTTCTAAAAAATAAAATTGTGGCAAAACATTAAATTTGAATTAATCGATTAAATGAGAAAAATCGCCCAGCCCTACATATTGTTGCACTTGTAAAAAGTTGCATTCCGTACAGTGCTTTTGTGATTTGCATGCCTTTTACTTGCTTTTATTATTTTTATATCCTGTACATGCTATATTATATTTTTATATCCTGAGAAGAGAAGTGAAAAGTAGTTTTTGTTGTTGTTTCACCTGTTAATCTTTGTTAAATACATGTGTGACACAATTACTGGTACACATTTAGTCAGTATTCTATGCCATTACTGAATATTGCATATATTGAAAGTCTTTTCAGTTGTGCTCATTTGTTTATAACAGGCAAGAATGATAAAAAACTGCAGCCGAAAGGAAAGGACTTTGAGGAACCACACTCAACAAAGAGTAAGTTATTTTTCAAATGTCTTGTGAAATAGGTCACACTTTCCATTTTTCTGTGAAAGTTCAGTCAAAATCAAGTCATTTCAATAGGAATCTGCACAAAAAAAAACATTTTGATGACAACAGAATTCCCTTGATTTTCATGTGGAGCTGAAATTTGGAGAAGTTTTACATGACCATATAGAAAGTGTGTATTTTTCAGTGATCTGTATTGATGGAGATTTGTTACAGCAGCATGGCAGATCCAAAATGGACAGTGTTCATTTTAGTGGTTTCTTCTTAGACGGTTCTGTCCAATACAACACAACAGCGGCTTAAAGGGGTGGTTGATTGCGATTTTCACTTTTTTAACATTAGTTAGTGTGTAATGTTGCTGTTTGAGCATAAACAATATCTGCAGAGTTGCGGCGCTGCATGTTCTATGCAAACGGAGATATCGTCTTTTAAAATTCTGGCAGTTTAATGCCTACAAAAACGACAGGTAAGGGACTACAACGAGTTACTTCCCGGGTCTGATACGTCACAGACCCAGATAAACCCCGCCCCCAGGAACACGCAGCAAAGGGGGCGAGGCCATGCTAGGGATGTACGTAAAAAGCTATTCATATGAATCGCGATTCTGTCTTCTAACGATTCTAATGGATTCTCAAGTTTCAAAATCATTAAAGCAGCGGTTCTTAATACTGTTACTCTGTCGCCCTGCTTTGCATCTCTCTCTCTCTCTCTCTCTCTCTCATTCAGATCGTCAGATCAGCTCCAACAAACTGTTCCAATTATACACTTATTTTCACACAGCAATGAGAAGCATTATAAATGGACACGCGTGCGGTTGCTGTGCTGTATTAAAGCTTTAATCAGGATAAAACCGTATATTAAAAGCTAACAGAAGCAGTAGCACTTACAAATAGCAGCGTATTTAAAAGTATGAGACAACAACAACCAAACATACCATTAAGAGCCGTGCTTGCACAGGTTCTGCACGATCCTCTTCACTAATATCCTCTGGGTCTCAATCGGGCTCAAATTGATAAGCATTATAGACAACGCCACTGTTTACAATTCAACCGGTGCACATGCTGCTGAGGCGAGGGGCGGGACGTTCAGACGCATACTGGTGGTTTAGCGAATCACAACACACTGAGCCAGCTAACCAATCTCAGTTCATCGCGTTTTCTGAAGGAGGAGCTTCATAAAACCAGGAAATAAATCGAGGCGTTTGTCAGAGAAGGGACAGAGAGGTGTGGAATAAAGGTAAATTATGTGAAAAATAATGCGTTTTTTAAAAAACCAAGCATGAACACATGCTAGACTGCACCCCATAAACACAATCAAGCCTAGAAAAAAACCAGTCAACCACCCCTTTAATATTCACAGACACTAGTCCATATCGCATTTTGATTTAACTGTACTGACCTATGTTTGATGTATCCATCCAAAATACACTATATTGGTGTTTGGTGATGAGTTTTTGGCTCAAGGTCTGCATTTACAGTCACACCAGAGGTGTTAAACTGGGATTAGGACTTGGTTTTATGCAAACCAGTCAAGTTCTTCCACACTGACTCAATCAATCATTTTCTTTTTGAACCTTGTCTTATACACAGAGACATTGTCATGTTAGAATAGAAAAGGGTCCTGTCCAAACTGTTGCTATAATATTAGAAGCACACAATTTCCTAGAATATCATTATATGCTTTAACATTAAGATTTGTACTCATAGAAATTACTAAAGTAGTCAAACCTGTTCATTAGAAGGCTAATGCCATACACATATATTGTATGGCAAATTCCACATTATGCAGTAAATAACATTTTTATGACTGGATTCTGTGATTTTGCCTGCGTTTTCTGCATCGCGGAAATCATAGGGCCCTACATTATGTGGCACAATTTGTCAAGAAGGAAACACTGTATGATTGCAATGTGAATGGGTCTAATTAAAGTATCAACAAAACTGCTATAGACTGCAGTGCAACTAGAGATGTCAGAATTGGATAAAAACATTTACAAAATCCCTTATAATTTGATTTTTAGATCTGTTGCTGTTGGTCACCCTGGCCAATATGATTCAAGCATATGTGCAGCTTTTAATTAGCAAAAACCTATTTCAGACCAGTATCTGAAATGTTTAGCTACTGAAGGCTTAAACATGAAAAGAAAGGGAAGGGTTGTCCAGTACAAAGTTAACTTCACCAATTTCCCATACCGTAATTTATGATTAAGACCAATAAAACTGAATAAATGAAATATTTAGTCATTTTTGACTTGGTCCGTTTGTGTCCTTATTTTAGATATAGACTACGTTTACATGGACATCAATAATCCGATTTGAATACGATTAATTACTCTGATTAAGAGTCTACCATGTAAACAGATTTTTGATGACCTTAATCCAGCTAAAGTCATAATCGAAGTAAACACAAATCGAATTAAGACATGTGGAGTATTCCTATTTTAGTCACATTATTGAAGTGCAGTACAGACATGTAAACACCTTAATCACACTATTACCGTCGTGTAGGACTTTTCACCACATTCTGCGACAGGACACACACACGGCAGTGATCAACCGTTTGACGGCAAATAAAAGAGCTTCAACACCGCCGTCGTCTGTATGCACGAAAATAATTAACTGCACTTGAAACTTTCATAAAATTAAAAATGAAACAACCCAAACTGTATATGGCATCATCACGAAGACGAACTATATGTTTATATGTGTAATTCTTGAGGGGACGTCAGATGGCGTCGCGTGGTGACGTAATGACGCATGCCATTAATCGATCTATGTGCTATAACATGTAAAACGGGAACATGAAAGGATTATTCTAAAAGCAACTCATGTAAACACCTTAATCATAATATTGTCTTATTCAGAATAAGGTAAATAATTATATTACTGATGTCCATGTAAACGTAGTCATTGACTGAATTACCAGCATTTTTGTTTCCCATTGTTACTTGGTGACATGCATGTAAATGTGCCAGAATTTACAGATTTTCAACCATGATTTTAGCAAAAAATGTGTTGAGATGTTTTGAGTCACTTTTAACTCAATCACAATTACTAATTACTCTTGTTTTATTCAGGATCTTCACAAAACCCACAGAGAAAGTGGCCTACAGAGGAGATTCAGGCTGTGGAGAAGACTCTGATGGACAACATCAGGTCTGGAAAGGTTCCTGGTAAAGCTCAGTGTATGGAGTGTATTGAAAGCTTTCCAGCAGCACTTCAAGGGAGAAGTTGAGAGGGCGTGAAATTTTATGTTAAGAATCGTATTGATTCTTTAAAGCGAAAAATTGAACAGAAAAGGTGAAAGGGCCTTTATCTGGATGTTTTTCCTGTTTGTTGAAGGCAACAAGTTGTGTTTGTTGCTTACAAAACAAATTTCAGTACGTTAAGAGTACTTTCAAGTTAACACAGACAAGTAAATTAAGTGTATTAGAGAATTAAGAATTTTAGATTCACAAAGACAGTTAATGTAAACAATTACTGAAGCTGAAATTGCAAATTTTTATTCTTATGCAGCCGGTTGCATATTGTGCAATAGTATTGAATACTGAATAAAAAAGTGATGCATTTGATCTATTCATCTTCTCCAGAGTTTTGTGTACCGTTACAAGCCTAATATTTATAGAAATATATAGCATTATGAAAGCCAGGCATGTGGTGTTTTAATTCAGAGTGGATTCTAGTATGCACAGATCATTATTATTTAGCAAAGACCATGATACCCATGGTGTCAATGCTCCATGAACATCTCCTGCTTGTCATACAACATGACTTGTCTTAGTTATCATTTGGACCTTTTCAGATTCTCAAAACTGAAGAAAATTAGATGTGTTAAACAGGAAGTGAGGTAATCCCCAGAAATGGTCTATTCAAATACAGTTGATGGGTATTAATGAAAAGCAAGATAAAATAAAAATTCAATAAAAATATAAATACAGACACTTATCCATTTAAAACAACTCTTTAATGATTGTCTAAACTTCAACTTTGTTGTTAATCTTATAATGGCTTATTATTCTTATAAAATAGATCATCTATAGATAATTCATAATAGTGACACCCAATGGTGGTTTGTGGTAAGACACAATAGCGACGTCCCCACCAGAATAGAAAAACCTGACAAAAATTAAGCTTTTTAAATTTAAGATTTTTTGATAATATGATTTATTTATTTTTTTGATAAAAAATTCCTCCTGACACCTCTGACTTAAAATTACGGCTTTATTGTATTTAGAAATTGCTGACGAAGGCGAAGAAGACGAAGGGTTAATGCAGGAAACACGGACAAGAATCAAAACACGAGAAAACAGACAAGGCAAGACTAAGACAACTAAGAGGGTTCTGTATCGCAGCTAAAACTGGGAGAGTAATAAATGCAGAACAATACTGAAACTAAACAGAAACACAGAATGGCTCGGTAAGGCAGCTAACACTTGGGGAGTGCTATACGTAGAACAATACTCGGCGATCTGTGCAAGAAAGTCCATGGTTTATGTAGGGTGTGTGATTGTGTGATAGTTCTCAGGTGTGAGCGTGTGATTAGTGAAATGGCTGCTGGGAAATGTAGTCTGGGGTAAATGTGAAACTAGTCTAGCGTAGCCAGACCTTCAGACTGAAGGCAGAAGGTCTGGAATGGCAGCATTTATTGGTCAAGGCCCGCCCATGAGGCAGTTTGACTGACATGTCAAACAACCAATCATAGTTCGTTTCGTTCAGCATCACATTTAGGGGCGTGGAAATGTCCCCACAACAAAAGACCGGCATGCAACAAGTCAGTCATTGAAATAACCAGCATTGAAAAGTCAAATAAGAAGAGGGAGAACAAGCAGTAAGTCAGTCATTTGTTCGCGATCGTTGCAAAACTGTATAACAACAATGGCGCATCAGTCTCCATTAGCACCTCTAAGCAAAACACAGAATAAATCGGTAGGAAACGTATGCAGACTTTGTTCAGAGACCTTCAAAGCATCTAAAACTAACAAACACAGATTATTTCGTGGACACCACTCTTCGGACAAAGCGGAATTTACTATTATGCTGGAAGAGTTTGTTGGAAAGCTTTATGACACAAGTTTGGCGATCTGCATGTCTTGCCGAAGTGTTCTAACGAGGTACAGTAGCGTTTCCAAAGAAGTTGTACGACTGAAATTGCTTATAAATTACATGTGCAGTAAGACCAGGCAGAAACGATGCGCACCATCAACGCCAACACAACAGCAGAAGAGACTTGCCGTTTCCGAATGCAGCCCTGCTAGACGTGAATTGTTTGATCTACCGTCACCAGATGAACACACTGCGTCAACATATGTACAGGATACTGTTAGTAGTCAAACTGTTGTAATGTTGAAGTCGTCACAGAAAAAGCAGAAGAGGGATGCAAAGAGACCTATGAGGACCCCTGTTAATAATATTACAAGGGGACGCTACAATGCTTTAGCCAAAAATGTAATAAAAATTCCTGGCCAGTCCAAGTTGGTCATTGATGTGGTCCTCAAGCAAGTACAGATTGAATGTCGACATTTAACAAGCAACAAGTTCCATTCTATAGTACAAGACAGTACACCATCACACCTTGCTGAGTTTAAGTGTAAGAAAGTGTTGGATGAATGGAGGACTGCAGCACCTACATTTCTCCAGTTTCTAAAATGTGCAAGTGAGGCAAACAACGTGACAAAGCATAACACAAAAAGCGCAAGGGTTCATAAAAGAAGATCCTGGACAAGAAAGGAGCCAGAGGTGACCATGGCTGGACTGATACTTCTTAAAGCCAGGTCAAAAGTCATGGCATCTCCTATGTTTCGAAATTCAATGGTATTGAAACATGGTGGTGCAAAAACCAGATGCATCGACAGATTCAACAGGATTGGAGTATGTGTGAATCACTCAGCAACTCTTCAGAAGATCAAGGAGATTGCAGAGACATGGGATGCCGGAATTTTAGAATGGAAAAAAATAATGTGTGAAAGCCCAAGCCTTGAAGACTTGACATGGATTGATGAACCAGGTTGTAGCTTGTCATTCCTGTCTGATCATACATACCACCGTGAAGAGAATGAAGGGGAAGAAGTCTTCATTGACACCAGCAGTGAAAGTGAAGAGGTTTGTAATATTTGTTGAAATATTTTATATATTTTATATTAAGCACTTCTCCACCATAGGGACAAAAATGTCAATTAAATCTTTATTAATGTTATTTCACTGTAATATAAAATAACTATTTTTCCACTTTAAGAAATGTTGTGACGTCATTTATAGAAATCTGCAATAGCCGTAAACTGTAGTTCTGTTAATTTAGTATGTGTTTTGCACTTCATAGGAGCACACAGATCATGACACAACAGCTTCTAGGAGAACTGAATCAGGCCGCACAGATTGGTTGTCACCAACTGCAATGACACTGGAGTGTCAGGTGAGAGTTTGTATTTTGTACACAATAAATGCATCCAGTCTGGGACAAACAGTTACACCACTGCCCCAAAACACTTAACTCATATATTTTTTAAAAGGCATCATGTAATTGAAACCATATTATGAAGGTTGACATAACGTTTTGTCTCATGTGTGTTAATGTAAGTTTGTTTCAATATTACTTCAGTGTTGTTTAGTAGTCCATGAAAAGTTATATTAAAAATTTAAAGTAATGAAACACTTTCAGTAAAATTTTTACTTTAATTAATTGTCCCTTTCTCTCACAGGAAAACACACTGAGGGCACCAGTGCAGATCACGGTTGATAATTTGGATATAACTGTGACACCACATACAATGACCATCAGCCACCAACGTCTGGACTATCATTGGTTGCTGATGGTGGGGAACCATGAACGAGTGACTGCTGATTTCTTACCCAGAGATAGCTTTGTGTCTATAATGGATGTGCCACTGTTTGGTCGTGTGTAGTAGTTCAGCGTTTCACTGCATTCAGTCAGTTTTCCAACATTGTACAATGACACATTCCTCATATGTACAGTGACATTATGGCACAAAAAAACAGAAATCACTCCACTGGGACTTCTTGAGGTGGATGAGAAGGTTTCTGCAGATATGGTGAAAGCAATGCAGTACATAAATCAGCAATACGTTCCATACACCTCTGATGTAGAAAATGGAAAATCTCAAAGCCTGTAGTACATGTGATTTTGGCTGGTGACCACTTAACCAAGCAGAATGCTGATGCAGCCATCAGAGCTAAAGCAAATGAAGAGTCATCATCTGAAAGAATGGAAGGACTAGTTCCAGTTATTGCCGATTTTCATTGTTCCATGAACTTCAATGACCTGATTTTTAAAAGATTCTACAATCCTAGTTCACAGTGTGATTCCGGTTCTTTGTTCCACCTCAGAAATGTTGTCCACAGGACCAATGTGACAAAATCAGCCTTGGGAGACAACTACAGGCCATGCAACACTTTCATTCAAGATGTGCTGGACGCATCCATCATTGCTATTGTTCTCCATAATTTATCCTTACACACACAGGACGACATGCCAGTATCCATGCCAACCTCTTTTCTGTCAAATGAGGAGAAGCAAGATTGGTTTGATGAACAAATCTTAAACATTGTTGACACATACTGTACATACTCAATGAATCTCCAGAATTTCACAACATGCTGCAAGGCAATCTCCAGAGTCCTCCACAGAGTACAGTTGTACCTCAACCAATTGTGTGTCAGATGCCAAGGTGCAGCCATCCACCTTTCAAAAGACAACATGACCTAACAGAACATTTCAAGAACGACCATGGCATTTCTGTGTGATCACAAAGAAAAAACTGGTGCCAGTGCTATTGAACAACACCACGAGTGGCTCACAGAATGATGTGGAACAGAACTGTAAATGTAACTGGGGGTGCTGGCAAAAACGGGCTGGATATGGGAACACAAGAGAAAATGTCATCACTCTCAATTAGTCAAAAAAAACAACCTGACCTAGAACATATAGACATGGTGTGAAGAACAATTAAAAGTTACTTAGAATTTGGATCTGGCCACATAGAATATTTTTATTTTGTTTGTATTTTTGAATCTACATTTCTTTGAAGGGGTAATTTAGCTTCTGGATTTATTTTTAGAGTAAAGAGCAGCTTGCTGTATATTTAAATACCAAAAAAAGAGAAAAAAGTAAACAAAAAGCAGCTGTATTGTAAGTACTGTAAACCAATGTAAATAGTGTTTCTTTTTTTTTAATTTGATGCTGGATCTTAACTTTTGATACAATAGCATGTCAATTGCAATTTTGTTTTACATGATTACAACTAATAAATACTTCTACACTTTACACAAATAATGTGTCCAGAATTGAATTAATAGCAATGACAAAAGTAAAAGATGCTTTTCTACACTTATGTTTAAACCTTTACTTTTGTATTTAGAACTATTAATGTAGCGCAGTTTCATGACTGGAGAAAAAAAATTTTTCACCAGAAAATGAGTTACTTCAAAAATTATTTATTGTTTGTACTTTGATTAAAAACATAAAATAAAATTAACCAAATGAAGGAAAAGTTCTGTTTAATTAATAATGGTACTGCTCAAAGCTTATCATTTTTGATTGACAGTTATAATGATTAGTTAAATGTAAATGGATTACCAGATTTACAAAGGATTAACATGTCTTAAGACAATATAATGAAATGAAGACATGCAAAATATGTAAGATATATATATATATATATATATATATATATATATATATATATATATATATATATATGTTTATTTTCAGCATGTTGACAATGACAAGTAGCACATCACTTTCAGTTATGACATCAAATAGTACAGATTTATATAAAATAAAAAATTAAGATGCCTCTTAAATGTGTCATATAACTGAGACTTAATTCAGTCATCTAACAACAATGCATCAAATTCAGAGACATTCACACTGTCATCAACACTGGTACAGTCAATGTCTGATTCACAATCTCCAAACACATCCATTACAGTTTCAAGAATGATCTTGGCCTGATTAAGATCGTACACATGAACTCGGCAAGTTATGTCATCAATGCAAAACAGTGTTTCACATGACTGTAGTGTCTCAGTAATGACTGTGTCTTTTGTTGAGTAGTGTTCCTGCAATGTGTGGTAAACCGAAATATTTCCACATAGTCCATGATCCACGTCTCCCTCAAGCCTGTCCATTAACATCTGACGGAGTGATTCCCTTTGATGATTGCTGACAGTTCTCACTTTGTGTGCAATTGGCTTTGCAGCATGAAGTTCTAGGTCACTGGCATTACCATCACAACTGTCCTTGCACTGACACATTTTCACACAATTGCCACAGCAGGCATGCTTTACTGCAAGTGGCTGTACAACCTCCCCATCAAACAAGTTCATTAGTTGCATTCTTCTGCAAGAACGTCTCAGGTTACGTATTTAACCATGGTTCCCTGAGAGTAGGGAACGAGACACTGCGTCCTCTAGGGGTCGCTATGGGGAACGCCGTCAGCGTGACCCGTGTCTGAAGCATACATACAAAAACACCACCTATTGGCCGGCGACAGCCTATGACGTCACTATCGGCGCGACCACAGTATAAAGGGGCGCCGGGAAAATACGTCATCCACTTCTTCGTCTGAAGCTTGCGTCCGAAGCATGGCACCGTGCCTAGAGGACGCAGTGTCTCATTCCCTACCATAAGGAGAGCACCTCCAAATCACAGAGCTCTGGAAGCGGAGGACCCAATTCTCAGAATGAGAGGGAACTCAGACGCTCGGAAGGGAGCGGCATGCTCAAAGGTGACCCTCTATAGTGAGGGGAGCAATGCTAGCTCGACCAGCCAAGAGTGAGGCTGCTGTGACCGCACCGGAGAGTGGAGAACCCAACTCTAACATTAGAGGGAACTCAGACGCTCAGAAGGGAGTGCTCGACCGACAAGGAGAGCAACCTAACAGGGAGGCAGAGAGAGGCCTATCAACCTGAGGCCGCTGTATCACAGCCTTCGGAAGGGAGCAGTGTGCTCATAGGTGACCCTCTCGATGAGGGGAGCAATACTGGCTCTACCGACCCGGAGAGCACCTGAGGCCGCTGAATCACAGCCCTTGGAAGGGAGCAGCGTGCTCATAGGTGACCCTCAGATGAGGGGAGCAATGCTGGCTCTACCAACAAGGCGCTCAGACTCAGAAGGGAGCGGCATGTTCATAGGTGACCCTCTATGGTGAGGGGAAAAATGCTAGCTCGACCGTACAGAAAGAGCAACGTCTAAATCACAGAGCTCCGGGAAGAGGAGAGCTCCACTCTCAGCATGAGAGGGAACTCAACCGCTCAGAAGGGAGCGGCATGCTCATAGGTGACCCTCTATGGTGAGGGGAGCCATGCTAGCTCGACCAACAAGGAGAGCAACCTAACAGGGAGGCAAAGAGAGGCCTAGCAACCTGCTAGCTCTGCTGACACGGACGCTCTAATACAGGGCAACCTATCCCCAATCTCTGGGAAGGGGAGAGCTCCACTCTCAGTATGAGAGGGAACTCAGCCGCCCAGAAGGGAACGGCATGCTCATAGGTGATCCTCTATGTTGAGGGGAGCAATGCTAACTCAACCAACAAGGTTGCTGATGACAGAGCTCTGGAGAGCGGAGAACTCAACCCTCAGATGAAAGGTTGAACTCAGATGCTCAGAAGGGAGCGACATGCTCATAGGTGACCCGCCATGGTGAGGGGAGCAATGCTGGCTCGACCAACCAGGAGAGCATGAGGCTGCTGTGACAGCTCCAGAGAGCGGAGAACTCAACTATCAGCACGAGAGGGAACTCAGACGCTTCAGAAGGGAGCGGCATGCTCATAGGTAACCCTCTATGGTGAGGGGAGCCATGCTATCCACTGCCTGAAACCTTAGGTAAGCCCTACAGAGCCTAGTAGTGGGTTAGCTCTCTAGGCAGGGGCGCAGGGAGATTGCTACTTAAACCCCGGGAGGGGAGCAGTCCCTGAGCTAGCACATAGATATCCTCAGATAGCCATGCACCTTCCTCAACCAAGAAACTGATAGTTAAAAAGACCTGCAGGTCCTGGAATTGCAGTGCTGGGGACCTGATGACCACGGAGGCTCCACAGAGACCTACGACTGGGCCACACAATCCAGGGGTATGTGGCCGTGGAACAGGGCTCTCATCCTATCCTGGATCTAGTATCGACGAGTGAGGTCATCACTGCACTGAGTCGAAAGAAAGAGGTGAAACACACAAAACAACCGGTCCCCGAAATACTGCAAAGAATGGTTTACACAAAACCAGCCTGTAGAACTGGACCGTACTCACCCATCCATGGTTCCTGCGCATGTCCAGGAGGCGACGTCCGAAGAGTCGGGTCCGGACCATCAGTAAGGTAGTTTCTATGAAACATAGAACTCCACCAAAAACATCATAAGTCCAGCATAGAGACTGCAATGTTGTTACAAGCGCAGGTTTCTAGGTTCCCACCTAACCTCGGTCAGGTGGAGTAACGATGGTTGCAGGGGAATTAGAGAGGGGAAGATGAGAGCAGATGTTTCACAGGCCCCCCGAGGGAAGCGAGTAGATGTTTCAATTCTTACTCCGGTCCGGACGAGAGCATTGAGAACTGGATCACCTCCCTCAGGTCTTGCCTACCTCTCTTTGACCCACGCCACCCTCTACCCCTACCCGCAGGCGGGGGAGGGGCACGAGCCACGACACTAGCCTTCTGTGCCCATCTCTGATCCCCAGACGTAGATGGGCCAGGACCCCTGCGTTGTTCGGGCTCAGACCTGGACCTTCTTGGAATGAAGGATTTGAAGGCTGCTGAGCGCGCCTTCGCCTCCCTAAACTTCTCAACCACTGTCTCAACGGAGGTACCGAAAAGCTCGGAAGGCGAGACCGGAGCATCGAGCAGAAAGCCCTTCTCTTTCTTCCCGATATCTGCCAGGTTCACCCACAGATGTCTCTCCGTTACCACCATGGCCGCCATAGACCTGCCCATAGCAGTGGCGGCCTGCTTAGTGGCACGGAGAGCCAAATCTGTGGTGCGGCGCAGCTCAGCCACTTCATCAGGTGACAAGCCCTGACCCTTATCCAGGTCTTTCAGCAGATCAGCCTGGTAAGCCTGAAGCACCACCATCGTGTGCAACGAAGCGACAGCCTGACCTGCTGCTGCATATGCCTTGCCATTTAAGCGAGATGTTTTCTGAAGGGGCTTAGATGGCAAGGAGGGAGCCTTAAGAGAGGATGTCTCACCCACGGAGAGATAGCTGGCCAGCGTCTCTTCCACAGCGTCTCTTCCACAGACTGCACTCATAGCCGTTTTCACGCATCCCCACCACGTTAGCATAACTAGTATGCTGAAACCTGTGGATGTGAGCGGAAAACGGCTTTTTCCATTCCCTCTCAACCTCCGCATGGAGATCTGGAAGAAATGGGAGGCTCACTCGAGCTGGGCGGTTATGGCCAGAAAGATAACGCTCATCGAGACGACCCCGCGGCGCCACCATCTTGGCCCGCTTCCACGGCAAGTCAAGCCTCGCCATGGCGCGTTCCATAACCTCCAGTAACTCGTCATACGCAGGGCAGGAGGATTGATCGGGCTCAGCCTCAGCTTCATCACTCTCAGACATCTCCTGCTCTTCCTGGGCATAACCCAGCAGAGCACCAGCCGCTGGATCAGATGATGTCAGCGAAATCGCATCATCATCATCCAGCCGCTCACCCTCGTTCGCGGCCGACGAGCGCGAGAGGGAAAGCCCCCTCTCTAACTCATCGGCCAGCTCCGCCTGCGAGCCCCACGAGTTAATTCCCCTCCGTGCCTCGGCAACAGTGGGTCTTGAACCGTGGGAAGCAGACGGCTGCCCCTCCTTCCTCGAAAAGAGAGACAGACGAGAGCGGCGCTTTCTCATCGAGAAAAACTCACAGTGCACGCAGATCGCTCCCTCGAGAACATCGCGTGCGTGCTCCTAGCCCAAACAAAAGACGCAAAGATCATGTGTGTCATCAGGTGTCAAATAATGAGGACACGGATGCACACATCTCCTAAACGCCTTGCTAGTGCTCGCCATAGTAGCAGTAAAAAATCGTTCTTACCAGTAGAATGCACGCTTCAAACAAAACACATTGAAGACGAAGAAGAGGATGACGTATTTTCCCGGCGTCCCTTTATACTGTGGTCGCACCGGTAGTGACATCATAGGCTGTCGCCGGCCAACAGGTGGTGTTTTTGTATGTATGCTTCAGACACGGGTCACGCTGACGGTGTTCCCCATAGCGACCCCTAGAGGACGCAGTTCGAAGTTCCCTCGAAAGGGAACTGTCATTACTGACATACTCACGCATTTTCTCAGAAATGCCGATTAGCTGCTTTCCATGGTAAAGAATGAGAGAATGGGACATAGAGCCATCTCTCCCTGCTCTCCCAAATGCTTGCATGTATGATTCAATGTCTTTTGGTGGCCCATACTGAACTACGTGTTGTACATTTTTAAAATCAACTCCCATGCCCAAAGCCGACGTTGCTAACACCACTCTGAGGACAGGCTGAGGGTCTTTTAGAGTCTGAATTATGTGGTTTTTCACACTGTCAGATGTGATTGAATGAAACATGTCAACAACTCTGTTAGATGACACATTGCTAGCGCCAGGTGGGTGAACTGATCTTTGTCCAAGGGAGGCAAGGAACACATCATGGAACAGCATTGAACAGTCGGATATAGATTTGCAATAAATGACAGTACGTGCAGTCTGTGGACCCTTTACAATGAGTTCGTTGACAAGCCAAGAAAATGTATTCGTTGCATCAGAAGACACTTTTTTAACTGCAAGTCTGATGTTGCTCCGATCAGGGCTTCTGACAACTTCTAAGCACTTCTGTAGTCCTAAGTGCTTCAATATTTTCTTGCGTGTTGTCAAAGATACTGTAGCACTTAGGGCCAGCACTGGTAAGGAGACAGGCAGGAGTGATCTGAGCTCACCAACCAAACCACACCACTTTCTGAATGGGGCATCACTGCCATGGCGTTCCCCCCTGCAACACAGACACACAGAACATTTGTTATTATATTTGTTGTTGTGAGTACAATGTATTTCATTATCAACATGTATTTATGCCATGCAGTTGTCCTTTTATATTTTATCTGTCATTGACAGATCTATTAAAATAATTACATAACCACTTTCATTTAATATAATACTATAATTTAATTAATATAAAGTACATTATATAAAATACAGCTGTAGTTGAACGGATACCGCAAAAAAATAACTGACAAACTTTACAAGCAGCAACAAGTGTAATGACAACATTAAGAAATAAAGGTTTTATTTAAATATACACACATATTTCCACTACAGCCAGACAGGATCTGAATCAAGAACATCATTACTTGCCATTGAACAACGGTATGCACTTCATCAACAGCCATTCCAATGAGACGCTCTCGGTAAACATCTGTTTGGAGCATATCTCTCCACTTTTTAACACCTACAAGCAATTCTGGAGAACCGAACACAAGACTGAATCGGCCAGCTGCGATGTTTGCCCACATACGCGGCTGATATCCCCTTCTCAGTTAGGTACTTCACTTGATCTTCCATAATAGATATGAGGGGGCACACAACTAGTAAAATTGGATTTGCAGGGAATCCTTCCAAATGCTGACAAAAGGTCGGCCAGGCTTGGAAAATGATACTCTTCCCAAATCCTGTTGGCAAACAGGTTAAAATATCTCTTTTCGACTCCACTAAGTACCTCAAACAAAACTCCTGGATGTCTTTTAAAGAGCCACGACTGAAACATGTCATCATTGTTTTGATAGTGACAAAAGGGAAACACATAATCCTCATAATTGGGGGAAATAAACAAAATATTAGTACAATTATGCAAATGTTTTTTTTTATTATTATTTTAGTATGTTTTAGTAGTGTTTTAGTTCATGAGTTCATGAGTTAAGAATCTGTAATGTAATGTGGTCGCTACAAAAGCATTTCTGTCACTATAGAAAATGTGCAGTCACTACCGAAACATGGGATGTTTTGTCAAAAATAAAGTATACTGAATTATCAACTGAGATGTTTTGATAGTTTTTGGTTCAATGTATATTCAAACTAATGAATCCTTACCTTTGAAATCAGTATGATCAACTTTTTGCCTTGATTCAAAATACAACAAATCTCATAAATTACATTTGAAATATTATAAAAAATGTAATTGTTATTGATTTACCTCTGAATTTTTTTAATAAAATAGCAAAAATATACATTTACAATGTAGATGTAAGCAAAATCTTAATAGGTCAATATAACCCTTCTAATTAAATTATTATTACTGTGATTCGGTAGTGACAAATTTGGGGAGAGGACAAATATTCCAAAACTTACTGAAAATACAATATGAGAATTAACTGAACAATTACTAGAAATGTATACCTTAGATATTATACAATATGCATACATACAATTTTCTTTTTTTAAAGACATTTTTTTTTCAAGATGTTTCCAACTCTGGCTTTGGACCAATTCTGTAGAATGGCCCATAAATAATATATTTTAGTCCAGACCTCCGCTAGGAAGAGACTGGACCTTCTGGAACTTTAATTGAATACCCCTGACTTGTATCATAAAGAAAGACTTTATTTGTATGGTTTTGTAATATCTGTCACATATTTCTTTATGTGTCATGGTAGATCAGGTAGATCTCTTATCGTAGCATTGCATTACAGCTCAACTGTTTTGTACATTGTAATGGATTAAAACCTAAGTAACAGGCTGGATGTACATTAACCTTACAAAGCATATCATAGAAGATCATATATTTTGTCTAGAGCTTCGTAATTAGGATGAGTTCAATTCATGAGGATTTTTAATTAGATTTTTTGAGCAAGTCATTAAATCACTCTAGACTTGACTCTGACTCCAGCGATAAAGACTTGTGAACATCGCTGTGTGGTTTCTCCACTGCATGGATCTTCATGTGTATCTTCAGGTGTCTTTTAAAAGAGAAACTCTTTCCGCACTGATCACACGTGTGCAGCTTCTCTCTGCTGTGAATCCTCTCATGTGTTTTCAGATGTCCTGACTGAGTGAATGTCTTGTCACAGTGTGAACACTTATACGGTTTCTCTCCAGTGTGGATCCTCTGGTGCAGTTTTAAACTGCTCGCTGTAGTAAAAGTCTTATCACACTCAAAGCACATGTACTCTCTCACACCAGTGTGAGTTTTCTGATGTTTATGTAAATTCTGCAGCCATGAAAAACTCTTTCCACATTCAGAACAGGAATGTGGCTTCTCCTTCGTATGAAATGCCAGGTGTTCTTTAAGGCTTGCTGATTGTGTGAAACTCTTTCCACACTGACTGCACATGAACGGCTTCTCTCCGGTGTGGATCCTCATGTGATCATTAAGATTATGTTTGTATGTGAAACTCTTCCCGCACTGATCACACGTGTGTGGCTTTTCTCCAGTGTGAACTCTCATGTGTACTTTAAGATGTACTGGTTGTGTGAAGCTCTTTCCACATTGGTCACACATGAACGGCTTCACTCCAGTATGAACACTCATGTGACCCTCAAGACTAACTTTGTGTGAGAATCTCTTTTCACACTGATCGCACATGAAAGGCTTCACTCCAGTGTGGATCCTCATGTGAATATTAAGATTTTGTTTGTATGTGAAACTCTTCCGCACTGATCACATGTGTGTGGCTTTTCTCTGGTGTGGATCCTCATGTGTCCTTTAAGGCTTGCTGTTTGTGTGAAACTCTTTCCACATTGATCACATGTGAACGGCTTCTCTCCAGTGTGAACTCTCATGTGAACTTTAAGATTATGTTTTTTTGTGAAACTCTTGTCACACTGAGTGCAGGTGAAAGATTTATTGGCTTTTCTTTTATTTAAAAATGTAGTTATAGTCTTTGAGCGACTCAAAGGTTTTTCTGCAGGTTTGTCATGATGTTTCTCCTCCACTTCACTCTCATTGCTCTCTTCCATCAGGTCTGAAAAAAATGAAAACAAATCAGTTTAAATAAACCAATATTCAAAGAGCGAAATATGAAAGTGATTATTAATGTAATAGCAGAAACAAGACAGCTGCTGTAAAACATTATAATCATTCTGGTGTGTTTTTATGAATTAATTGCATGAATGAGGTACATTGACATTTCAGTTACTGTTTTCAAAACATTTTAGGCACAAATTAAATTTTGTTGTAGTGAGTACTATCAATCATCTAATGTTTAGTTATAGGTACCAAACAGATCTCGCCCCCATTTACTTCCATAGCAGGAAAAATAATATGGTAGTCAATGGGCGTCAATATATGTTTGTTTACTGACATTCTTCCAAATATCTTCCTTTGAGTTCAGCAGAACAAAGAAATTTATACAGGTTTGGAAAAACCTGAGGGTGAGTAAATGATGACAGAATTTTCATTTCTGGTGAACTATCCCTTTTGCTTAAAAAAATATAACAAAAATAGGGCTCGACAATAAGGACTGCCCGATGGCCCGGGGCCAGTGTGAAGGACGCTCGGGACAGTAGACGTATTTGTCACTTGCCCGATCGGGTCACTGCAGCGTCGTCACGAAAGATTATCATTTGCATGTGTTTTTAAGCCTTGTTAATTTAAAAAATGTCAAGCGATTAAAAAGCATTCGGGCACGAAAGACAGCTCCATTCACTAAGTTACTCGCACGCTGTGTTCTGTGTGAACAGTGCACGCACAGATAGCCACGAGCCGCCTGAACGGGTAAATACATACAAAAGTAGCCTTTGTCAAAATACCCGTCTTGCCAAGTAACTTTGTAGATTTAACAATGATTAATCTATATTTAATTTATACACTGGAGTACAGATGCACCGATCGACGGACATTTTTTGTTTTATTTCAGACTATCTTCTGTTCCGTGCTTGCACACAAACTGCACTGCAATCATTTTTATAATATTTACAATGATTTTTATAATTAGTCTGTAAACGGCCGTTAACAGAGGCCAGAGAAGTTGAAGATGGACGCAAAGAGGAGAAAAACTGTAGCAGACAGAACAAGATCACTGTTCACGATGCACTAAAAAAATTTAGGAAGAAAATCCAAATATTGAATTTTACATTAAGGGAACTGGCTGTTTTCAGAAAAGTTTACATTTCATCTTGCCTCCGTATAACGCATTCAAATTAGTGTTAATACACGCAGCAATCTACATTATTTAAAAAA